>JADWOT020000006.1:3227542-3265242 GCA_036345935.2 Taenia hydatigena | reverse complement strand
ATTAGTAAGGGTAGATGTGTGAACGATCTGGGTAACCTGCAGTGTGTGTGTTAAGATCACCGGTGTAGTACTTGAATTTCCATTATTGAGAAGGTGTTCTTCTAGTAAATTGCAACGGAAGCAAAGGAAAATTCTTTTGCATCTTTCCAGCGGCCCAAAGTGTGATCGGCTTTTCTCCGTATTTTTCACAGTTTTTCCGTAAAACTGCGAGCAGTCTCGAGGCAACGAGGGATGGCATTGCTGAATTTATAACCAGGTGGAGCAGTGTCTGCACGTACTAAGAATTTATCCATGGTTTTAGGATTGTTCCCATTTAGCTTCCTCAATTCATGTAAGCAGTGGGGTAAGAATCGCATCAATGATATTCATCAAAGTTTCCTGCTTTCCGGCTCTCTTTCGGAAACGAGTTATTCTTGAACACAGCGGCTTCGTCTCCATCATCGGTCGTCGTGGAAGGCTTAAATTTGTGTTGGCCCTCGATATTGGCTCCTTTTTTAATTCTCTTCGTTTGATCCTCGCTAGGGTAGCTCAACACTGAAAGACAAGTCTTTCTCTTGTAGTCCTAATTATCGGAGGACTGCAAGGTGAATTACTAGTCAAATGGCATTAGACCACATAAAATAGTTAATTTTTTATGAGTCAGACGATTCTAACATTTATGAAATCCATCTAGATGTCATTCAGACAAGTTTGAAAATGCTGTGAATTTGTAAGGGATTACTGATATTTACCGTAAAAAGGAAAATTAAACTTTATATAAAATTATACAGATAAAAAACTATTCTTCATTTTAGGTGCAGGCACTAGGATGTTGGTCAACACTCCTTCGTCACGAAGTTGCCGGAAAGACAAAAGAAAGGAAGCCTTAAAATTGCAAGGCAGACGAAAAAAGCATTAATAAAGATATCATCAAAATTCCATAAAAAACCAACTTCAAGGAGACAAAAAGAAAAACAACTAAGTAAAAAATTTTAGGTAAATGAGCGTTAATGCACGCTTATTAGGTCTTTAAAATAACATAAAGAACATTGATATGTTTAAAGGTCATCGCACATGTACAAGGCATTCACGTATGCAAGAAAAGGGGTCACTGTGAACCACATGATATATAATACGGGTAAAAAGATCTGAAAACACAATGACAAATATGCACTTTTGCTATCCTATCGTACCAATGAGAAGACGCCATATGCGACAAGGCGTGTCCATAGGCCGATAGGCATGTAGAGAATTAGCAAACAAATGCACCGTGAGCTGCAAACATAAAACAAGTGGGGTGCAGAGATGTTTTAGCCGTGGTGTCTCATTTTGTTTGTGGCTCCCACTTTGGCAAAGGGAAACAAAACAACTGTCCGTAAGTGAGCTTTTAACAATGGCATTCTCATTAGCATTGGGTTGTGAGCACATGAAATGTCACAACATTTGTTGATTCCAAAACATTGATTTAACGCAGGCTATAGGAGTGCATTCTGGTGTCTTCACTCAGTTCGAACACATCATGCTCGCAGATCGTAAATAAATGTAAGCGGCAACACTGAGTAGTCATGCTGGCTGACTGGCACTTTTGCATTTCTGTTCAAGGGACAATACCAAGTGAGGATCAAATACACAAGCACATTCATTTGGATCCTGTGGGATCGAATTTCATTCGCTTAACGTGGAATGAGGAGGAATTCAGTGATATTCTCGATGGCAACATCACAGTAAAGGCAGCACTGAAATCTGAGCCGACACGCGCACTATCTGAATCTGCGTACCTCAGCGAAGGAGAAGTAATTCTTGTCGGACTGACGCCCAACTCATCATACGCCCTGACTGTGACGGGAACGCATAAAGGAAAGAAGATTTTTGAATTCACAGAAAATATCCAAAAACCAGAATTCGGAAGGTTAATAGACGAGATTATGCTGCCGGATGTCATTTCACTGACATATTTCAGTTGCGTTATCGACTGTCTTTTCTACACAAGAGTATTGCTTGATCTGTCCACTGAATGCCAATCATTGGCTCCTATTTCGTTGCCCTTTACCATTATATAACGGTTATTTTTTTCTCGAATTTTTCATCAGAATGTCTTTTTTAGGCCATGAATGTGGAATCCTCGTAACTTCTAGAGGATCTGGTATCATACCTTTGATCTCTGTCGTCCCTTTCTCTTTCATGGCTTTCTACCTTGCATGAACGCTCCTAAATTTCCTAACCTTGTCTACTATCATGCCACATTTCTTGCGTTTTTCCACCACTTTTTAACTCTTGCGAGCATCAATGACGTTGCGTTTGTGTTATTCTTTGCTTGCTATTTCTGAATTTGTTCCATTTTATTGTGGTTGTTGATTTTCTTTGCTCTAAACATGCCGATTTCGCACATTTGTTTGTGTTTCCATTAAACGGAATAAGGAGGCGTGCTCTTCTTTGGTTTTTACGGGATAGCATAGCAACCACTTACTAACCTCCTTATTCAGCTCGCGTGTGCATCAGGCATGTAATTTGAGATAATTTACACATAAAAGAATGAGTCGATGAGAGTTAACTCATTGACAGCTTTATTTTGTACCACTTCTTACAGTTAATAAAGATGAGTAGAATTCCGTTAGTACGTCCACTAATAATATGATCATCAGTTATCTATATATCGGTGTGGCACGCTCTCCGATTCTGTAGATGTGCGAAGAGGATATCGCGAGGTGGATAACTCACCACTTCAAAACTCACTCTCTCACCATGCTGCAATAAAGGATTGCCTGATTGCTCGGTGTTGTAATTCTTTTTTGGGTTTCTTCGGTTGCTTGCAACTGAAGATGCGCACTTTCACATTACAACGTTTTTCAGTTTGGTGACGAATGGAGCAATTGGACAAAGATCTTGTGTCTCTATTCGGTAGATATGTACATTTCCTTTCGTGTTGCCAGCCGGGAATGAGAAATTACTGCGCTTAATCCAATGAGGTCCGATTTGCCTTCATCAGTGCTTTGTAACAGCCATTTCAACTGGACGGCACGTGAACCAGTGGGAGTTGTCATTGTGGCCTCGCTAAATGTGGAAGGGGCATTGTTCAGTAAGCATGTCGCTGAAAGTCCTTTTCGCCATGCCAAGGAAGCGCGTAAATTTTTGCCCTTTGTGGGGCATTAGTAGAAGCAGCTAAGCGTACATCAACATGCTTTCCTCAAGGGCAGCAATTAACTAGTCCTTTTATTCCATCTAAGAGTTCTCAAAGCAGCATGCTTAGGACTAAATCATTTGCGCTCTTATGGATGCACGGAAAGTGGAATCGTATAGACCCACTTGCAGGTGCGGTCCAAACTGAAGTGTAAAAGCTAGGCTGGACTCCACATTCTGTTCCACCTTGCCCACCAGCTCAATTTGTGCTATCTTCAAACGTGCGCTTGTATTTTTTATTCAAATGCAAGTTTTCAACTCTAGTGTAAATTGCCCTGCTGTCCATTAAAACGTTTGTCGAGGCACTTTTGAATTAAAGTTGAGATACACAGTGTTCTCACGAGCGAGGAGGAATGATGGCAAGGTGAACCTTCCGCATTGTTTAACGGGTGTTCACATATAACTCCGCTATTACTAGCATGGACTTTTGCAGCGTTTACCAAAAGGGTTGTCAGATTTAGACCGGCCTGCAGCACACGAAGCAACCAAGAAGTGGGATGCATTGTCAGTGTCATACCAAGGAATAAAGCGGTGATTCAGAACCTGGGTAAAAGCACATGGTGGCGCCCTTGAACTTTGGAAAATATTGTAGGGGATGGGATTCGAATGCACTTCCCTATCAAGGCGAAACAGAGATAGTAGCCCTCTATGACTTTCATGAAGACTTTAATTGTTTTCCAATAAAGAATAGCATGCTCACACCTGCCTATTCGCGTCTTTATTAGATCCCTAAGCTTCTCTCTTGATAAAAGTGAAGGTAAATACTTGATCGCTATGCGATTTCTCGCTCAACGACAGTAGCGAGCAATGAATAGAACCCACCAACGCCGAAAGATGTGAATGAAGTAAGCACGGCACTTAAAATTCGCAGGGAATACTGTCAGTTGGTCAGAAAATGCTTTATTTTTGATCATGCCATTGACTGACTGACTGTTTTGGGTAGAGCGATGGTTGGATTTAATCTTGTGAGAATCAGATGAGCAATTCGCCTCTTTATTGAGGTTACCTAGAAATATAAATATTTGGCACAGGAGGTGGAAGGAAAAACGAGGGACCATGCATTGCCTTTGATGGGTAAAATGGTGAAGGATGGGTGGGCTACCTCTATCTTTTACCGGCTGCACCTCGTGCACGCATTTTAAAAATCCAAGGATGATCCGTAGGCTGACCGAATGAGTTCGCGCTGTATTCAGCACAACACACGAAAGCTAATTGCTGTGGCTTACTAGTATTTCACAGTTTATTTCACCTTTAAATATGTTCCTCATTAGTCTTTCTTCAGTTTGGAAAGCTGGACATTTGCGAAATAAAAATTATGATCTGGCTGGATCCTGTCTAGCCAGCATTTGAAAGATATGACGCTTTTGCAAAAAGCTAACCCCCTTGCCATCGATATTGTTATGCTCATGTTGATCTTTGGAGAAGCTATATTAGTTGAACAACTGGCTTTGCAGGGGTGATCAGAACCACTTGTAGTGGCAGATGTCGACATTTTGGAAGACGGTTGCGTGGCACGATGTCTCATGAGAGGAGGAAAAAGAAGATGTCGATAGCACGCAATCATGCGTAATCGCATTGTTTGCATTTTGAAGCGATTTAATCTTCCATTTATATGTTTAGAAACTAATCATTAAGGTCGTCCATTGCGTAAATATCTTCCTCTGGCAAGATTTCATGGCACACAGCGTCCCACCAGACCTTGTCAACTATGATGCAGGCCTATAATTTTACGGTTTTTTAGTTTAGCTCATACTTTCCATGTGATTTCAAACGATAGCTGCGATAGGCGAAATCTATTCAAAAGAGCTAATCACTCCAATTTTCGACCTATCCTTAAGCACCAAAGACATCAGCTAACGTTATTATATGCTGTAAGCATTTGAATACAGAGGTTGTCTAAGCAACATCTACCTTTACCAGCCAACCCAAATCCCATGAAACATGCCAAAATTAGAATCACCCCACACTTGAACGATCCCCTCTTAGATTATGCCTTAAATAAGCAGGGTCAAGCACGCTTTCCGTGAGCTGCTCAAATGTTCGCAGGAGAAAGTGACGTAGCTGTAGTGCTGGAACCATAGTAATAAAATGAGGATTATTCCGCATCTGGCCAAAAAGAGCTGGCGCAAAGTGCCGGAATTGGTTCTTGGTTCACTTTTAGTTCAAGAGACTTCAAATGACTTTTAAGTGCATCTTGTTAAAGCAATCTTTTCGCCATTCTCTTTAGTTTATGTCCTTTTTCGGTCACCGAATTGCCTCATGTCAAAAAAGAGAAATCATGACCTAGGAAATCATCTATATTTTCTAGCCTCCTCAAGCAATAGGAATGTAATAAGGTCTAAATCCGAAGGCTAGAATTAATTTTCCAAAGGTCTGCATGTTACGCCAACTCGTTTTCGCGAGGTCTCGCAGCTCATAGTGCTTACTCCAACTAATACGGCAAGCACCGAATCGAATGGAAAGCTAAGCAGTAAAAAGAGGTAGATGCCTTGTAACTATTCCATGCAGCTTCATAAAAGAAAGTCATCTACTGCCTCACTGTGATCCCAACACACACGTTCTCGGGTAAACGACATTATCATAAGCTAAACCACTGTGGTGAAGAAGTAGTGTTCTCATCCGTCCCAGCGAATCTCCTATCAATGGGTCGCCTGCATCACTTCTGCGTGTTCCATCTATCTATACCCCATATCCAGACATTAACTTTAAGGACACTCGACAGGATTCCTCCTCACGTGGTCAATTTCACCCACTTAGTCCGCTTCAATGCGGACTTTGATAAACTAGCCTGTGAGAGTTTAGAATGAACTCATAGTGCATGCACTGTCTTAACATCCTTGTTGCCTCTAAGGGCAGTCATGTTTGAAGGCGATTCTTCTATAGCCAAGAATGACTAAATCTATCTAAATGACGCCGCATTATATCTCTTAACACATATTATCGCAGAGGCGTTATCTGGTTCCTAGATGAGTTTGAAGGAGTCCGAGCCATAAAGTGGTGATGGCTGTTGCGACGCAAAGTAGCGTGTAGGACTTAATGTAACGCAGGAAGAAAAATGCATTTGAAGGCATATGAGGGCTGATGATGGGCTCCGGATATAAGGGGTGCAAGTTTAGGGCGTCTTAGCGTGCGTTGCTTTGCAATAAGAACTTGCTTAGCTGTCGAGCACACACTCTCACCCGTTTCCATTTCATGCTGTCTGTCCGGAAAGAATGAAGAGGTTCCTAAGGCTATTGACAAAGACTGAGTTTGTTATACGTTTGTACAAAAAATAAGAATGCACTGGAAGAATGTGGTACGATTCTTTGGATAGTTCATGGAAAAAATGAAAAGTTATAAATGCTGTGACTAGTCAACACTACAAGGGGAATGATTACGTCAGCATTCACTTTTCTCTATCAAAATCCTCTTACTCAGGTTGACTGATGCATACTTTCCTAAGTCAATAATGCACTGATGTGCCTCACGGGTAATGCAGTGCACTAAGAACGTGTCGTTCGCAGTAGGTAATTGAGTGTCCGATCCATGGAAGAAGGAGGTGCATAAATTCTGCTGAAATAGCACACGCGATTCGACGTTGTGTGAGATTTTGAGAAAGTAAAGACGGCGCGTGTAGAAAACTGCCTCGCATGCTTCAGAAATCGCCACCTTCTGCAGAATCGTTGCGAATCACTTTCATCGCGCTGCATTTAGGCCGTAGAAAATACACAAGAGCTTATTGAGAGACAAGTGCATCCATGACATGTCACTGATTGGTATGACCTTTGGTTCAAAAGGCATAATCGGAGCATTCTCATCAAAATTATGATCGGTCAGGCAATAAATGTTGATACTGCTTGCCATCTCAACGAAATAACTCAGTTTTCATGCCTAATTTGTGTGACGCAGATGTAAACGACTTGTGGCTCCAACAGGACGGTGACCCAAATTATCCTCCCAGATCATAGGGTTTCGTGGCGTTAATATGCAGAAAGGCTAAAAACCACCCATGCCTTAAGGAAGGAATAGAGCACCGTATTGTCGAAATTTAGCCACATGTGTACAAAATATTCACAGGCATTTCGCCTTCGATGCCATCTTAAGCACAACCTTAGGCTGTATGCTGCGTAAATTCATGAAATAGTTACTGTTCTTATTGATAACCTACATCTTGTATGAGCTTTGAGAAAAAATTAAACACGATGTGGAACCATACTGCCAGAGTGACATTTACGTGATCATAAGCCTTCTTTGGCACTTCTATTAAGGTCACTCGGGGACCTTGTGGACTACGCGGGTTGAGTGTAAGACTTTGCACCTAATCAAGGTATATTTAGGGTTTGATAGTAGGTTTTGTTGCACAATTCTAAATCGCCATTGTAAAATATGGAAAAGATGGGGAGTGCTGCTCAAGCTTAACGGAGCCGGCATTGAAACCGGAAAAATGTTGAACACTGTTGGGATACAGTTGAGAAAGAACAAGTAGAACTTTAGACCTTTAAGGCACTTTGTAATCCACACTTGCTAGAACACACTTATCAGGGGTGAACAGGCTAATCAAGACAATTCACGCGGCGAACCAGAAGCCTTCAACCTCTCCAGAGGAGGCGAATAGGAAAACGGAAGGAAATCAGACTAGCTCTTTGACTTAACACAACTTGAATCTCCACATCACTGTTCAAATGCGTAATTTCATATCTTACGTCCTCCTCTCGTTCCAAGGCGAGTAAATTAGAAACAGAAGGTAGAAATGCGCAATTGACTTCCCTTTCACTAATGCAGCATAGGATCTTATAACTTGAGTTCACCACATCAAATGCAAATGCTGACAAATTGTTTCGCGCAAAATTTTCCGAGCATTCAGTAGCGAACGGGACAGTTCAGAAGACACACACGTTCTAATGAAAGGACACAAAATCAGTGGATTAGTATAACTAAAACAGACTGGAAGCTCTCATTTAAGAACACAATTTGACTTCATGAAGCTGCCTCATATTCCCCGCGCCGTGTAGATATTCTGCTTCAAACCGAAGCTTTAATGAGACACATACTAAAAACATTCTTTATTTTAGATTCATGGCTATTTGAAAAATTAACAAAAATTATTTATGCAATAAAGTGTAGTTTGTTTAGACGGATCGAATTCTTTCGAATAGCTGTCATCTGGGCATAATAAATCGTACAGTGTTCGTCGAATGAGGAGGGAAGGGCACGATGACAGCTGAGTAAGTCCTACCCCCCTCATCTTCCTTGCCCATGCAAACTCTCCTGCCTTTCATACGTCTATTTTTACGTATTTCTTGCAAAAATTTCATTCCTGTTTGTTCATTTCTCGCTTCCCTCACTTCCCTTCCCCTACTCACATCCTCCGAGTAGTAGTGGTGGGCTTACCTATACATTTGCCACCCCCGTCCCTCTCACCCACCCATTCACTCATTCGCACCCGCCTGCTAGGCACACCTATTAGTCGCTTCACCTCCTGTCACCTCCTCCAGCCCCTCACCACCACCGTCACTGCTTATAACCTATTAGCACAAGCCCTTATCTCCTTCACTCAATTGCAATATTCCTTTTTATTAATTTCATCCTTCTCTCTTCTACTTTTCTGCTATGGTGAGTGGCCACGCATTTAAAGCAAAGATCTTTTCAAATGACTGCTTTTTCATTTGGCGCTGTTTCACCTAACAATTTTTGTATTTCATCGAACCGTCACACATGTGTATCACGTATATATGTTACCAATTTACCATCTTTACTTCAAAACCTCACCACCAGTACCGTTATTTCTTTTATTATAAATAAACGTTTAGGCTACTGTGCCCTTTTCTTTAGTTCATCCATTATCTCTTCTAGTATAACTACGCCATTAACACCACAGCCTACCGACCCCCAGATTTCACACTTTTGTTATCCAACTTTTAACAAAAATAAGAGTGGATTGACAGGTCTCCGCTTTTATCAAAATAGCATTTTGCTTTCATCAAGCCTTATTTTTAATTTCGGCTCCCCGTCATATATATATGACGCACACGTACATTTATTCGCTCTTTCTCTCCTTCTCCGCTCATGCCGCAAACAATTTTGCGTTGCTTTCCTCAACCATGCTAGCAAACTTTGCTCTCGTCCGAGAGGTGCTGCAGTCAGATGCTTGCAATTAACTTGGCTACAGTATGATTAGTATTGGCAAACAACCCAACGCAGGCTTTTGATTGCGTTCTTTGCCCATAATACGCTTTGCCGTTGTTTGTTTCTCAGTATTGCTTACGGTCACTTGGGTGGCCATATTTCAGGTAGTGTCGCCTCAGCACCGTGGGTGATACACAGTCCAATTTAACCTCCTCCTCTTCTTTTGGAATGCGCATTTAAGCTCAACCCAGCCATGCCAACGCATGCCTTGCGGTAAACTTCCTACTCATTTATCAGGCCCTCTTACTGTTCTCCATCCAGCACACTTGCCTTGCCCTCCATTGAAACAACAATAAGAAAGGTAAAGCAGGGAGCATGCAGACACAAACAGAATAGTCCCGTAAGCTTAAGCCTTTTTTCATCCTGCAATCGCGCACACACAAACTTTTGTGGCATTTTTACGAAAAAGGCCCACATTCATTTCGATGCAATCTTATTCAATCCGTCAAATTCATGTCAAATATGCTCTTTTTGGTGAGTAGAGCCAAGGCACCCACTATCCATCCGATTCGGCGAAGATAAATAACAATGGTACGACCACTCGAAAATGACATTACTCCATCTATACAATCCTAGGAGGTTGCTCATGCTTAGGTACAGTTGTGCGTGGCTAAGTTGTCATGGTGATGCCATACTCCAGCAATATGGACGTGCATTTATGTTGGAGAAAATGGCTGTCACACTGACAATGCTACACCTAAGAGAACATTATTCGTATTGTATTTTGAATACGTGCAGACATCATCTTTCAAACCAGCGTTTTGAATTTGTCATGGATAGCGAAAATAATGGGACTGGTTTTACCCCTATACTCTGACATTAGGTAGGACCGAAGCCACTAACCCCAAGGTCCCGTTCCTCTCCTACACAAAATCTTCTCCACATTTCATCGAAAACCAAATTCAAAGTTATAGGGCGAACTAATTTAGTGATGCCCATGTGGGGAGCAATGTATACGGCGGCAACTACTCAGCAGACATTGAAGGGTGAATAGTGGACCCGAAAGCAGAGGTCTGCTACCAAAAGGCGTCTGTCGAGGTCAGTTCGATGCCTCCAAAACGCATTAGCGCTTCAAATACTAAATATTGTGCATATGGACAGATCGACTCCTTTGCCGATGCTGCACAGCCGATTCGCGGATGCAGCATGGATGATGCCTTCAAAGTGGTAGGGCAGTGTGCTTATAGTAGGGCCTACACTTCACTTCCATTCCAACTCAAGTCATAGCATTTAAGTTCGAATTGGCAAACCAAAAGAGGCGTTGCCTGACACGACTTAAGAAAATGCCTCTTGTAAGTCGAGAAGAGAAATGCCCCATTCAACCCAAGTTCCGATATTACAATAGGCGACAAGTTGGACAAAGGGCATTTGCAACAATAAAGGTGAAGTCGTGGAGTTTAAAAGCATAGGACTTGACATCCCTCATAGACTGTATAGTGACACGATCTACAGCCCTACACTTCCCTGCCATTATTGCCACCGTCGGTAAGCAACGGTAGCGGTCTGGCGATGACGCTGAATAGCCTCCCACAACCCGAAATTGCGGACGGTGGCAAGGAGGCGACTGACTATTCCAGCACACAGAGTACTGTGCTAATTGACAAGGCCAGAGTGCAAACTAGCACCCCATGCGGTTTACTCGTGTCTCCGTGACTATCACAAAATGCTCCTTGAGGAATAAATCACTATCGTCGTCCTTTTGGCTCGCAATGACTTTGTCATCATGTAGGGTCAAGCGATTGGCTGACTGTCATCCTCCCTGCTTTTAACGCATTAGGCCTCACCTGCCACATCTCTTCCACCCCTCCTCCTCCTTCGAGTGCTGAGTGACCTCGTATGAGACATTCAAATAACAGTCTGAACCTCACAGGCTTCGCATCGTCACTTTAATGCCTATCACTGGCGTTACGTCTAGGCAGATGGGCGAAGCAGTGCTGCAATGAGACACTGAGTGAGTGCTTTAGTTGTGGTGACAACATTTGTTTCCCTGTCTGCATGCTTTGCACGTGTAGCATGACAGTGACCAAGCAGCTGACTTTCAAGTGGTGAGACGATTGATTAAATCAGCTGCATAGGTCGCTTTCTTAAGCTAAGCTTCATAATCTCGGACCCAGCTGACCGCGTTTTGCAGCTTTATTTTTCATTGCCTACTTTTAATTTGCTATTTTGGTTTCATGGTCGGCTTTAGCTTGCGTTATTTTTTATCGCCCGGACTATAGCGAAAATTGTGGGCATAGTGTTGAGGAAAGGTAAGTGCTCACCTCTACACACACTTCTACTAACGCAGATCAGGCAGATGGTCATGTTGAAGTAGAAGAAAAGAACCCATCAGAAGTGTCTGATATAGAGCTTATTAAAATTTGGCAGGTACTCGCTTCCTTTGACTTGGCTAGAAGTCATTCGCTGCGGCAGCGGATGCCGCGGTCAGTAGAAGTAAAAGGTATTGGTGTCGCAAAAAGGAGCTATGAGATATCTGAACTTTCAGATGATTGCAAAAAGAAGAAAGGTGGTGGTGTGGCTGGCGGAACGAAAGTTTTCTTTGAGAATAAGGAGAGGATACGAAGGACTGTTCGATTAAGGAGGATGAGGAAAGTGGGAAGAGGAGGCGAATGAAGAAATGAAGGGGAAGGCTTACTATGTGATCACCAGCGATTGCCATTTTGGTGGCCATCCAAAGAAGGCGTGTGGCGGCAGATGGAGATGACCCTACACCAACACTATGGGCGACTTACGTGGCACCAAATTTAACGACCTCACCGGCACAGGTTTACCAACAACTCCACCAGACATTGGTGGGAGAGAAAGTGTTTGATTCTCACCAATTCATGGCGCGATAGGTTGGTGTGATCGGCTTTGCCTACTTAGCTCTCGTGTTCCTTTAATAACGGAGATTAAGTAGAATAAAAATTAGCAGTGTGGTGGATAGAATGCAGACGAATGGCGCCTCTAAAATACACTTTCTAATTTAGTCGTCATGGAAAATGCCTATTTGGCATTCTGATGCGGTGAAAGAAATTATGCCACAGCATTATTGCAAGCACAAATTAATGGCCAGTCAAATTCGATGCTTATTTTAAGGATACATGGGATCTGTAAGGAGTATTAGGTTCTTTTGTTTCCCCGTGCTAACGGTGAAGGCCGTAGGATCAAGTCACCCTCAGGATGGTAAGCTTCTGCCACTGATTTATCTACCAAATGGATGTCATATTGTTCTACACCCGACCTTCATTCTCCGATGTACGATAGCAAATGTGATCAGTGTCTCTTATTCGCAGCCAAAGGATGCTTGCGCAGACATGTTTGTAAAAGTTTTACGTTTTACCCACGTGCTTTGCGCCTTTATAAAACTAGCAGCTCCTGTGCTCTTTTCAAGTTTCTCCAATTCCTAGGAAAATATGCCATTACAGCCCACCCCAAGTAAGTAAATTTCTGCAAGGAAACGTGGCTAAAGCCATTTACTCATGCTTGCGTTTATCAATGCCCCATTTTGCCCATTTGCTCTACCTTTCCTCCCTCCCGCTTTTATGAGAAATTAACTCATGTGGCTTTTGTTAACGCTATCCAAAGCAAGGATAGAATCCAGCATCCTTCTAAACTATGTACCTCGCCTACACACACACTCCTTAACTTGATTCGTCCTGTGCTTTTTTTCTTCATGTAGCTACTTCTTAATAGCCATTTTTTTCTTTCCTTGTTTACTTCGTACATGACGTTCGTATATTACAGAACATTGTGGAACCGCTTTCATTTTCATTTTTGTGATTACATAACATAGCCCTCATTTGGATTTTAAAAATGTACCAAAATCGTTTGCCACGACAAAGCGCAAATAAAACCTTGATCATCCGGTTGTCAATGCGTGCAATCAGGCCTACTAATTTGCTCATGTAGGTCGAAAAGAGTGGCATAACTGCGTTGATTAATCAGGTCGCTTGTATCCGAATAAGCAAGGCCAGATCACAGATTTTTTCCTTAAAGGAGATGATTGTCGCTCAATGATAAAAATGATGCAAACCTGATGAATATTTCGCCTCATCATGGGAACCATCATCGGGGTCCATTGTAATGCCGATGACAGCCGCGGCGCCAAGGAGCTGTTCCAAGCGAAGTTTTTAGGGGTTATATTTTTGCAATTCTTTTCGGGACCGAGATTCCATCTCACCCTCTAGGGTTAACTGATCACACCAAAACCATAAGTGGTCAACATTTGAGCGTACCGATAGCGATGGTGGTGGGTTCCGTAGACTAGTCCAAATTATTATCTGGTGCTTGATACATCCAGTGAATATCTTATAGATGTATGGGATCTTCGTAATTACTTCTTCTCTTCTGTCACATCGTGCAACTGCTAGGGACGAAATTAAAGCCACTTTAAGATAGGAAATTATCTGATGAATTTTTTTAATGGACTGGAGTTGGCAGACCGGATTGCTATCTTTGTCATCGAAAAGTGGAAAATGTGGGCGTCAATTGTTTCGACGAAAGAAAAGCATTGTCAAATTATCCTCCAAATGGATTGCCTGCTTCCCTGCTCCCGATCCCCATTCATTGATGTGCGATTGCGCACGCGTTTACGAAAGCGTTACGCTTTATTCGCGTGCCTTACACCTCTCTCGTAAAAATTAGCAGCATAAGCATCCTTGTCGATTTCCTTCCACACTAATGAGCGTCCGATTCTAACTTCATGTGCTTACAGTTGCACGTGCTAAACAGCCCCTTTATAATGCTGAAGAAGTGACACTTGAAAACGTCGACGACATCCTCGAGCACTGCTGTTTACATCGAGCCAATGGCACAGATAATTACTGTCTTCACTCTTGTGCATCGGTTTTACACATCCAAATCGCCCTGTGATTAAAAGTAAATATGCGTTTGTTTCCTAATTTGAGATGGAAATGTGTGGTAAACTTTAGGAGGCAGAGGACGTTCCACTGTACTCCGACCAGAATAATCGCACCATTTTTATTCTCCTTTACGTGTTTTGACGTCCACCGATAAGCTTAGCTCTTGCGCTCACACATCAATGGTAAACAGCTGAGTAGCAGTGTGTGGTAAATTGCATGTTGCAGTTGGCGGCGGAAGTAGATTTCTGCGCCACCGGAAAATAACAAACAGAACAGCTCTTACTCGATCCCTTACAAGCAATTCAGCGTATAGCTCCTTTTTTGCTAACAAATAGTTCTCTTATTGTCTATTCGTGTATAACTGCATGCCTTTGCAGCAGCCTTTTGTCTGCTTAGTCTACTCCACTGTTACTGCCTAGTTAACGCCTAGAATCGATGGTCTCTCATTTCTCTAATGCAACCATGCTGGCTGCGCAATATAAGTGCAGCATCTTTCCGATTTTTGGATTCTTTACAGCACTCCTTCCCACCGTACCTCAACCGTCTTTGCAAAGGCTTCATCCTGAGCCTAGAGGCAGAGAATTGCAACACTGAGAACTGCAATTATAGCCGCGATCGTTGTTCACTGGGAGTGTTAAAAGTGAAGGCTACTTCCTTTATGATGGCTTACTGACAGTAGGATGGCACACACACTTGTTAGTGAGTCTGGAAGGCAGAGAGGTCTCATTCATTTAATACAGGCACCAGAGCAGTAGCACTAGCAACTGAGATCAGCAAATGCAAAGCCGCTGCTCTCGACAAGTGGTTTAAGACTGATCGCCTTCGCGATCATTCATCGCCTTAGCATCTCTTCCAACACCCAGCTAATTGCAAAGTTCATTCAGTGGGTCTATCGGTATCGAGCGACATGCTTTTGTTTCATATGCAGTTGTGTAAGCACGCTTCGTCTCAAGTGCCCCGAAGCAGTTATCACTGAATATACTTCTGTTCCAAAACCTACCTCAGCAATTCAGCATGGCAAATGGATTGTAAAGCAATTCTTTCCTCGGTTTTTTAATGCCTCTACTTCAGATAAAAATAAAACCTAGGCCGATGAAAAGAATCAGCGTAGTGTACAGCTTTTGCCGATGTTATGGCGCGCATAATACAGAACTGCGTGCATAAAGAGTAGATAAGCGGGGTCTCGGCAGCTAGCCTTTGTAATGCTCCACCTATGCATTCACTGGATCTTGCGTCATGGATGGTCGATAAGCGACCAACATTTGCGCCCTTGCAAATATCAAAAGCCCTTCCCATAAAAGTGATGAACTAGCATAAAAACTGATAACTGTAGAAACAACGTGGTTAATGATTCAAATACCAACAGTGATAAATTACATTCGCGAGGATAGAGAAACCCAATTTTACTTTAGGCGGCATTGTCATGCATTAATTTTGGCAAAAGGTCGCCGATTACTTGACACTTAGCTTTTGCAGTTTGCAAAATGCAGAGTGCAAATGCTCTGATTGGCAGAGCAAACGAAAAATTAACAAACTTCTAGTAGAAAGGAAGCAGAGCAAACTTAGCACATACCTCGGCGACCGAAACCGCCCTACTTATTTGCGAAAGCCAAAACAAATATCCTATCTTCATTTTTCGCTGTCTTTGATTTCGCTCTTCTTAGTGATACATTAGGCGGCAACTCTCCCCCTCAGTTAAAATATGCCTGACGACTGGGGCCCATAGTCCCGAACTTTTGACCTGCACCAATAAAACTTTGTGCGTTGCTCGATTTAGCAATTTAGGAATATCTATTATATAAAAAAAGAAGGCTACTTTAATGTAATTTATCACAAATCCTAAACAAACGTGCTCCTGGATAATTTATTTCACTGTTATTTCGTATATTCGATCACGAAAGTCCTTTATGCTGAAACTATTATTTGAAAGGACAGGAATGTGCACTCTCAAACCCTTCCTTCTTTTCGCCACATATAGACCACTCTCACCGAAATCCATGTCAAGCTTAGTGATATGCAGTCTAGCCACTGGAAGCCATGACTAAACCTTTGCGAAGTAGTAACCTAAACATCTGGTCCCTTCATATCCGGTTACTGAGAGTGCAGCCGATTTAGTCTGCCTCCACCGCCATCGCTCACAGACAGTAAAGCGACAGGCCGAGATGAAGGAACACAGGGAAGCGGATCTCAGCCAATCGCCTCATATATGCACCAGAATTGTAGTACTAGCACAGCTAATTTATCGGCAAGCTAATTTGTGCCTTAAAAAACCGGTAGTCGAGTTGCCACGCATTTTACCAGAAACTCGGTTGCGAGATTTAATCAGCGAATTTTATTCCAGGCCGAGAATATCGGTTGGTACGATACATGTTTGTACGAGCTCACTTGGTCGCATTCGAAGCCAATCGATGATCAAAGAGTACTTTTCTGCCGCTAAAGCCACCTCAAATTTATGCGAAGCTAAAAAATTCGCCTTTTTAGTGGTCTTTGTCAACAATTCCGCTATAGACATGCTCCAAAATCTGGTTAGTAGTGAGGTTCGCCAAAATGTTCAGCTAGCATCAATGCAAGAACGCAACAAGTAATTGGCGACTTTCTGTTGAGCAGATCGCTGGCCTTTTTAGACGTGCCCATTAATAGAATAAATAAAGCAGCTGGCATAGATTATTGACAATTGAGTCGCCTTTTATATGCTTGGTAAGTTTGGGCAAAAGGAAACAGAAAAGAGACAATTTTGGCAGAAATGAGTCAAAGATGCGAATTAGAAGTCCGACAGCATCCGTCATCATGAAAATGGGGCTGGTACATTTAAACACTCTGATCATAGTCGAGATTAGCGTTGGTACATCCAATAAATCGAATAAAGCTTGGATACGGAGGCTAAGAATAGTGCAATCTTGCACAGTCTTTAAAATGCCCTAGTTACTTCCTGAAGTGGAAAGCAGAAACGTTCTTATCACTCTTGACTCCCACTCTCGCGACCAAGTCAAAGGCCATCATCGAGGGTAGCTGTACTACTGTAAGGTGGAAAACAATCTGATCGCTCATGAGCATCACCTTCAATATCCCGCTGTTTGCGAGGAATGGGTGGGGGAAGCTGATCCGTTGTGAGTAAAGGGATGGAATGGACGGCGCAAGGGGGCATATTTACAGTTACCCCTGCGAGAACAAGTCCCATTTTTCACGAGAGCATATGTTTTGCCCATAAGCATCCCTAACAATGAAGCATGGCACTTAATTTTGTGGCAGAAGGTCTGCTATGCAAGCAACTTATGCATTCAGCCCAATTAAATGCATACCTGAACCTACCTCTGGTCACCAATTAGCAGGACTTACCAGGCAGACATCATATTCTGGACAATCAGAATGTGATGTGTAAGTTTAGAAATGGGGAGTGACAATCCATCGTAGTTCCACAATCTGCGTGCAAAGTGTTGAGCCCGTATAAGACACAACAAACTCCGGGGTGAAAATGCCGAGCATGAAGCAAAATTATCTTTCGTGAACATAAACAACAACCATTAATTTGGGATCACTTTAATGGCAGCCTACAGTCTTTGTTTCATCTCCATGCTTTGTAGGCTGGAAAAGGGTTATAAGCACTGTAACGTTAAATGATGATGGGGTAAGATCAAGCATGCTAAATACAGGTTCCAAATTTCCCAGTGCATCACAAACGCCTTTGTCTGACGCACAATTTGGAGTACAGTACGAAGAACTAGACATCTGAATTGAGGCACATTCTAACCACGTGCCCACAGTGAGCAAAATTGTGGCCAAGCGCATAATGTCGACTACTACTCTGTAATTTAATCACCTGTAGTGTTGAGGACAGATCCAGGAGGATCTCATGCTCACTCATTGAACTCACCACAAGCACCTTTACGAGACCTCGAGCAATTCGCCATTTTCATCCTTAAAATGGCCCTCTACAGATGCGCAGTGTGTTCTACTTTTTTCGTAAATGTCATCCCAGGTCTCAAGCACTTAATTCGTGAACACCATAGTAGGCGCCTCTCATTTGTGGATATATTATGAGCATGCGTTTCTGTGCATATGCACATGCACATGAAAGCGCTGAATTTGTGCATAAGTACTTGTGTTTATGCCTATTGATTCCGTATCCGGCTATGAATAAATTACTTGCAGCAAGTAAAACAACTCTTGTTTAATCCAAATTATATTTGGATGCTCAATAGGCAAACGAAGCGGGCGAATGGCATCACAGTCTTAGCACCTTATTTTACGTGTGCTTGTCGCCTTTCAGTAATCGTGGAATTGCCTTGTCCGACTTGCCAAACGCGTTACAGATCCTACGGAAGGCTCTTGTTGCATCAGAAACGTAAGAGAAATTACCAAACCTCCCCATTATTTTTGATACGTGCCTTCTCATTTGTCAAAAACCTTCTTTTCAATCTTGGTTTTGAATCACAGCCTATGACCTGCGTGCCTCGTTCCATTCGCAAACTTTCGTTTGCTTCTCAGTCATTTTATCGAAATGCATATTTGTGAGTGGGATTCTGTTAACCCTTGATTAAAATCCTCCCTATGCGCTGCATCTCAGTCGTGGCTTTGGTCTTCCACACGACCTCTTCCTATACTTGTGCTTTATTTTGCATTGCTATAGCTCGAAGAATGGCAAATTCAGAAATGCGCTTTTACTGCATAGAATGCTTTGCAGGGTACCCGACTTTCGAAGGTTTCTTAGATCATATGAGTTCACGTCATGCTCGTAAGTATTTCTTCGATAATCAGACTTATACTGCAATAAGTGCTTGTTGCAAGGCCTTAGTTTTTTGTTTTGCAGACATTTGGCACAATGTATTTGGTGGAACGCAAACACCCTCAAGTTCGTGAGCAAAATTACCAAATTTGTAGCGATGCTTACGTCAATATATTACCTTTTTACATTAAAATAATCCCCAGTAAGTTTAAATCACTCAGTGCATAGGTCTTGAACATACACATCGCATAGTATTTTTTGGCGAGGGTCTGATCATGTAAAACTAATTGAGCGTCGCTAGATAGATACGATAAGGCAAACATCGCATTGCACTGCGTTACGTCAGACCGCATCGGCGGTGTAGATAATTCAGACGATGTTACAGTAATGCCACATTACCGACAATTGGGCGTGTATTTGCAAATCACTAGATATTTTAATGAAATATGCACACGTATTTATAAATGCGATAACCGAAATTCACTTGTCTGTTTTCTAGAGTTTCCGAATGAGATGTATTAGCTTACCACCTACAGATGCAGACTTGGCTACGTGCTCTGCGAGTAGATACGCGCTTAATGTTTGGCAGATATATTGCAACTATTGCTCCTGTTGTTTTAATCATGATTGTTGCTACACGCAAGGGTGGATTTCTATCAAAGCGTTAGAAAATTGATGCAAAAATGCGAAATCTTACAACGTATTTGAATGGATGCAGCATGGGAAATAGGGTCAGAGTTGTAAAAAATAGCATGTTGTTGCCCATTTTGAGGTTTTACAATGCAACGTGACACAAGTCATTATTGTCAATAAAATTGAGCATTAAAATTCTCAGGATTTTACCGCGAACATTGATGTGGTCAGTTCATTCCAAGGTGTACATTAGGGTCATAGCTAATAATAACCTCGTGAGCGGAGATTATGCACTGCCAGATAAGCACAATTTAGTCCTTCAAAATTGGTATGGCACCTGCCACGCCAATAAACGTTGGTAACCATTGAAATCGCAGCAGAGAACAAAGACGCAATAAGAGTGGCGATAAAACAGAGACACTGGACATTATTGCCTCATACGATTAGGGCAGACATCGAAGGGCAGTAGGCTTCAAGGAAGTGTGTCAATCGGAAGACGATAAAATAAATGGGCTCAGCCAAGACGATAGGGTAACTATAATCGCTGAAACAGATAAAGCGAACCTTGTATTTATCAGCCTTGCGCGCTCAACCAAACAAAGGCTGTGTAAGCATTTTGACATTGGCATGATCTGGTCCCAGAATTAAGATTTGGGCGATTTATATAAAAAGTGCGAGCAACGTTTCGTAAAAGACGCAGGCTTTTTTCCAAGTTAGGTGATATTTATAGCTCTGGCTGAATCAAGGAAATGTATGGAACAAATTTTAACAAAATCGTCACTTGCCACTCGGTCAGTGGCTAAAGTACATTTTTTATTAATGGCAGCCCTTAAACTGAAAATTCTGCCAATGACCTTACCGAAGTGAAGTTAGTGTAAAATGGAAGCTATCATCCATGATTGAGAAATCCTTATACCTCTTTACCTACACACGCTTTCGACAGCAGCATTAACTTTTGGCGAGCAAAATCTGTCGCCTCAATTCGAAATTCACACCGAATACTAGTCTAGTAATTTATCGTCGACACAGAAAATGATCACTTTTTTAAGGTTCAAAGGTGAAGATGGCGATCTTGACCAGGTGGATTGTCTCACTCATAAGAAAGCAGGAAAGCTTGTCTGCAGACTTACTGACACTAAAGTTTTGTACCAAGCCCACATCACGTCTCAGCTATCACAAGCGAAATGATAGCAGGTCGTCATTGAACAAGTTGAATGACTACAGATGCAATTTCGCTTGTCAAATTATTTCTCCAGGAGCAGATGGTCTCTGATTCGGCACATTACAGCAGCATCTGCTCAAGGAATCTCCGTGCTCAATTGCCAATCTAGGGGGTGCACCTGATGGTGACTTTTTAAATATGCACCATGAGCACCCGCCAGCATGTACCATCAGATACCTCAAACAACTTCACCCTTTACATTATCCCACCGGCTGCAAGTGCACCACAAGCAATAGAATAATCATGTCTATTTCAGTTTTGTTATATTATTCGTTTTAATTATTCCCAACTAAGTTTGTGAATAAGTACGTAAAACGCTCACCCACAGTTGATTTAACTGCGTTCCTTCAACTTGCCTCCTACATGCACTGCTTAAATTAAAGAAGACCGTATTCTAGTTAAATTGTACTGATAAGTTGTGCCGACAAAACAATCTGACAAGGATGTTACAACAGCAGGAGCGTAACGTTATGTACAAATACGCATTGTTGCTATGCTTGAGCATGATCAAGCTCGTTCTAGAGCTACCTTGAAGCCAAAAGAAGACAATACACGAGCGTAACATACGTGGCACACAAAGTAAGGATTAGGATTAATAACCTAGCTCAAAAGACAGCCCACTTTGCCACAGCGCAAAGGCAAATGTCAAAAGTAACTCTTTTTTACACATCGAGGGCTAAACATGGCCTCTAACTTGCCTCGAGCTTCTTCCATGACCTCCCTTCTGATCAACTTATGAGATTGGCCATTGCATACCAGTAGGTTGTGTGATAATAACACCTACGAGCCAACGCTTTAGCAATCAAAATGTACACATACAAAAATATGCTTAATCCCAGCTTGAGTACTCATTTTTGGCGATTTGACTTCACCTGACGCGCTGGGAGGTCGAGAGATTGTGTATGTTACCACGCGCCACCATCTTTATTCGTAGGAATACTGACCTATTAGCGAAGAACTCTATCAATGTGCACGACCCTATTTGATGATGCACATAAGGCTCGAAGCGTATGGAGAAAGCTTAGTGAAAACACCCTCCATCTTATACCGAAGGCAGGTTAGTACGAAGTAGAATATAAGAGACTGCATTTCATTTGATCAATGCTTTCAGAAATGCAGATGAATGGACAGAGAAATCATGACGGTGACTGAGGGGACTTGCACACGTTCCGATGCAGCAGTAGGTCAAAATGCAGAAAGTCTAGTGTACAAATAGAAGCTCATATCACTCAGCACTAACACATAATGACTGTAACCGTTTGCCCCTTTACTTACTTTGTTACCATCTGTACCGTTTTCGGATTCTCTATTTCATTCTACTCTGCCTTATTACCTAATCCTCCCTTCTAACCCATGAGCAAATTTTACGGCACTGGAGTGACCTCAAATGACGGGGCGAGAAGCTCAGTGAGGCAACGAAGCCACCCTTAAGTTTGCTTCCTTTGCCCACCACCTCACCACGCACCTTGAAAAGCACTTTCAAATTATTCTACTTTGTATCTACAGATACATATCACGCTCACGCACACAGCTGCGACTACATACTGCTTCGCAATTCGCGTCATCTCTCCTATTCTAAGGTCGTTGTCCGCTCTTGACGGACTGACCACCAATTCACTTTGACTCATCAATAATTTGCTTGCACATTAAGAAGTGATGTATTCGTGTGCAATTGTCCACCGACTCACCACCGTTCTATGCTTCAACAGACAGTACCACCTTCGAGGGTGTCAGTTGGCAGGATGCTGTCTACTCACGCGTATGCGGATTTTACACCGATTCACGTGTCTTATCACTTGCAGAGGTTGTACTATATATCCGCGATTTGAACACTTCCTCTCCGCAGATGTCTTTGCAGGAGCAAGCTGATGTGGATGTCTCCCAGTCATACCACCATCATCCTCACTTAAAGCATCACCAGCACTGATGGCGGGACAACCACGACTAGCCCCTTCGTCTCCACCTCTTCCTCCTCTCACCGTAACCAGCCTAGTGAACTTTTGCTCAGCACTTTTAAGCTAAAAGTTCACTTGAGTAAAGTCACCGTTGGAAAGGATCAAACATGTTTCTCCTACATTGGAGTCCTTGCATAGTGAATTCCCCTCGCTCCTTTTCACTATGTGAGGACCAGCTCTACCAAGATTTGCATCAAACTTGACAGCAATCAGTCTTGACACTGGATTCTGACTACGCACACCCTGGCGAGCATAGTTTAGCATCCAGCCTCTTCTTAATGGGTTAGAGGGCGCTGCATTCGATACGCTAGAAACGTAGCGCTTGCATTCCCGATAATCTTGCCAGTGAATTTCGGATCCTTTGGTCACTAGTCGGGTTTTCATCACTTCGACCAAAGCGCAGTCGCAAAATTCACTTATGTGAACTCACGTTGCTGCATTTGTTATGATCAATAAATGCTCTTCTGCTGTTAAAGCGACCTCGGCGATATGCTCATCAGTTACAAACTTTAAAAATCGCCAAGATAAGGGCACGCCAACGAGGAGGCATATGTTTAATAGGCAGACCGCCGATTTTTTAAATTATTCCTTGCTATTTTTCATTAATAAAATAAGCATAGCAACATCCATAGATTAATGGGTGTAGAGAAGTCGGGAGGATCGGAGAAATCTTTAGCAATAATGGGTTTTGGATTACTTGATGCGCCAACCCATAACTTATTATTTTAGCCCCATGCATTTTGCATTGGTAGGCATTGGCAAGTCTAACTTAAAGAACAACTTCTTATTTTCCAAATATGCTCGAATCACTTTCCTGCAAAGTACAAGGTTTTGACTCTGCACGCAACCACTGCTCCTCTGCTCATTAACCACATATAATACTGACAGCAGATGTGGAAAATACCCTTGCTTACCCCTTTATTTCATCTTAATCTCTCTTGCAGTGTTTAGTGCAGCTCAATATTCTCTTCACCAAACTGCATGTCTATAGATGCACAGTGTGCTTCGCTTTATTCAGAAGGGTCATCCTAATGCTCTTGCAATTGGCTCCCGACCATCTTTGCAAATGCCATTCCTTTTTAAATACACGTCTTCGCGTACAACCATTTTCGTACACATGAATCCGCACATAAATTAGAGCTTATACTTGTGCAAAATGTGTTTACGCAGAGTTTTTATGTCAGCCTGGGAATAAACAAGGCGTCTTAAGCAGGACGACTCCGTTGTAGTCCAAATGACGAGAACTCAGTCAACTATTAGTCAACTCAAATAAAATGCATCACGACTTTAGAACCTTATACTACTTATGCTTAACGTGTTTCAGCAATCTTGGATCTGCGTTGTCCGATGTGCTCATTGTCTTACAGAACCTTCGAGATGCAACGTATTGCATTATGTCACACCATATTGCATCAATGGTGTGATTGTTTCTGATGATGAGGCAATAGCGTCGCATAAGCAACAGATGAGCGTGTATGTTTGGGAAACTACGTTTTTAAGTGGTTTGTAAGCGTAAATGCAAGTGCGTTCATCAAAATTTGTTCGCCTGTGATTTGAGGCTCTTCAACGATCTACCTTAACCTACCTCTTAAAGACGTACACTCATCCAAGTGATTTGGAAATAGACATGCGCCTAAAAAGAGGTCGTTTTGCGTTTTCGACAGTTGATTTTCCTGTTCGTCATTGCATGCAGGCATGGGTTTCTACTAAGTTGTCAGAGATTTGAGGTAAAATGTAAAATCGTTCAAAACAATGAAACAAATACGGCATGAATAACAGGGATTTTGCTGTTATTTCCGTTTGCTCAAACTAATCAGTATTTAATATTGATCAAAATAAAAATTTATAGCTTTTATTGCTAACATTAAACCAGTCGTTTATTTTCCGGTGTAATTAATAAAGCCATATCTAGTAATATCTACATGAGTGAAGAACATGCACTGTGATGCGCATGCAAATTAGCGGACCCTACGACTCGATACCAAACATCTTGGCAGATTAGAGATTGTACATTAAGATGCCCAGTAATCCTTGCATCCCCTCAGTGGATACGTGTGATACGAGGCCACCGACCACGGTGTGGAGATTGCCTTCACCTAGATCCATCTCACAAAAGGAAGTAAGAAGAGAGATGACTATACGGAGTTCGAAATAAGGATAAAGTCACTCCAGAAGTCACAGAAAGCTTAGAGGATTTGACAGACGATAGCACGAGATAACAAAAGTGGCATAATTTATCAAATTTTTAAGAAGTAGGGCTCCTAAGAATACGAACAGCGAAACAAAAAAGCAGCTTTTAGGACCATATCTGTGCCACTAAATAATCAGTCAGTCATGCAGATAGATCAGCCACCCTGAAGTGCCAAAATGGCTTATCACTGGTATTCTGTTCACAACTTTGGGAAAATATGAGAGGACTTCGTAAATTTCCAATTTATCCTGTACTTCAAAATGCTAAGCTATCTGCCGACAATATGGTTAACATTAACCAAGAAGTATTCGTAGAAAATATAAAGTGGTTCATAGTTGGATTCTAAATAAATAGAATTAGTTAGAGCTGTTGGAAATTAAATATGCCTTAAATCAGCCCAGTAAAATAGATGAAGTATGTATTTCTAAACACGAATGCAGGAAATTTAAATAATCGGTTAAAATGAAACCTCCTGCTGAATTCAGTAAAAGGCTAAAGCGTGAAAAACTTCATTGGCTGTTGAGCAAGTGTGTGATAAGAAATGGAATGGCTGTAAAAGGCGCACGAGTGAGTAGGGAAGAAAGCGGATGAGTGAGGAGGAGGGTAATGTTGGGCAGGGAGTAAATAAGTACAGAGCAGTCGAGTAAGCCAGCAACCTCTCGCGGGCTCGCTACTATGGTCAAGCACGCGTGTACTAACCCTCACCGACGTAGCACTACCTTGATGGCTGGACGGACACCAGAGGTCTCTACGTCGTACCATCGCCTGCGTCCTGTCAAGCAACTTTACAGCTTATATGTCTGCTGCTATTATTTGAGCCACCTTATTCTATGCGTCCAAATTTCGAAGCATAATTTTTTTTATTTTATTTGTGTAATTATTACTATCCAATGGTGATTCGCAGTCATTTTAACCCCTAAAGAACGGATTATATGGGGTTTTTTTCCGTTTATCTATTTTTGTAGCCTGTCTCGCAGAGGCTAGTCATGAGAATATTGTATCAAGCCAATGGTACGTTTAGCGTAGCGAGAAAATGTCTCAGTGTAACTGGAGGTAATTTTAACAAGAAGACAAAATAGGGAGAAGATGGGTATCATTTCGTCACTTCCTGCAGTCAGCTACCCTCAATAACGAGTGAGTGAACGAGCTGTTGGGTAGTGTGATTATTGCGCAGAGTTGTGTGCTTTCCAACATCAAAGTGTTAGCCAGCTTGAAGTGGCTAATTAAGTGCTTGGCCGCAAGACTCACTTTCTCTCTGAGCCTTTTCAGGGTCATCAAAAGCAGGATTGTTGACTAGGTGATGTGCTGGTGGATGAGATAATAGCTGGCTGAAATTCCTGTGCCTAACTGTTTTGAGTGTGGAACCATAGAGGCGAGTGGGAAAGCTATGGCATTCAGAACTACGACTGACATTTTGGTGGACACGGTGTTTCGTTCCATATCTTGCACACGATCCCACGACGTACTAGTCGGCTGGTGGCCATTTAAATTCTCATGGTATTCGTGGCCTTTTCTTCTCACTTATTCTCTTTAAGTTCTGTCAGGTTGGATTTTGACGCCTTTGAAAGAATATGAATCATGTAGTTGTATATGACCCCAGTAATTGCGTCGTGCTGGTTGCTTCTGCCCCATACGCTGTATGGCGCGATCACCTCGCGAATTAATATTTGATTCAGATTTGTTGTGCTAAACGAAATTGTCGCGAATCGTTCGGCCTTACCCACGCCATGATCCTAGCTCCATCTTACACATAGATCCTGTTCGCAACAATCTACTTCCGCTGACACTATGTCTATGTCATCCCGGCATTGATAGCGCCTCTGAGGTTACAATAAGTGGCCAATTGCTCCGTCTCTAACTTAAATGCTGCACCCAAATGTGCATTGCATCTTTAAATTCGGTTTGTGGAGCATGTTATTGTTTGCCTACTTCGAACTTGTCATAGGAGCAGTGAAGTGCGCCTTTTATTGATAAGCCTTTTGCGTGAGTTTGCACACCCTTCCCTTTGCTAATGTTCCCTTCAAAGACTGTCAGATTGGACTGTGTTGCCTTGTAATGGGAATGCGAATCATAAAGCTTATATGACCCCAGTTTCGCTCTGCACTGGTTCCTTTTTGTCTCCACAGTCTGTATGATGTGAGCATCTCTCAAATTAATGTTTAATTCATGGCTAATTACGAATTTATGTGCGTTTTTTTCTGGCTCATGGTACAGTTATTCCAGTAACTGCGAAAGAAAAATGATTTCTAGCAGTATCATGTTTCTGTTGTTTTTAAACTTAGCACACATTTTGCAGACGTAGTTTTGTGGGGTGAGGCAAGTGTTAAAAGGTGTCTTTGCTTATATTTTTACCTGCTAGATTTCTCTATGACAAGGGAAAGAAGTTGGCATCCATCTCATCCCCATTGTCAATAGAATATCTAGTGACTTCTTAAAAAATAGCAATGGCTTGACGGCACCGCCGGAGTTCAATGCTGACCAAGGCTTGCAAATATGTAGTTAAGGCAGTGGAAACACTCTACTCCCATCCAAAGGTGTGATTCTGTACTTAAGTGCAATCATTATCTTGAATTTCCGCGCTAAGTGTGAGCACCGTAATCCAGGGAAAATTTCTCGCAAACAGGTCTATAAGGCTGCAGAATGAGTAGCAGCATGCGCTGAATGCGGGAACACTCGGGTTAGAGAGGGCGATTTTATTGGAACACATCATGTCGCCAGGTTGACTGCAGTGCAGTGGTTCAAGAGGGCGAAAAATAAGTAGGCGTTCATTGCGGTTGCGTAAAGCTAATCTGAATCAGGTGTCCAGAACGCGATGCTACTAACGTGTCAAAAAACGTATACATAACCTTTTTGTCAACTTTTTCTCTGCTATTTCTTTAACCAAGGATCTGTCAGTATCATGGAAAAGGACTAAAAAGATTATCTGGCGATTCGTTTATTAGCGATTAATTCTTTGCCTCATCCCTTGAACTCTGTAGCATGATTGTATAAAGTGATTGAGACTTTCGGAAATAAGCTACTCATTTCACCTTCCATGTAGCAACGTCATGGAGAAGCTTACTTCATCATCAATGGTCGTTTGTGTGCGCGAGCGAATGAGGGGAGAAGAGGGTGACGGGTATAACCGATTGCAGTTATTTCACCGCGTCTAAATCATACCCCTTTCTCTTTGCGCTACCACTAGAATGAACAAAGATTCTAAATAAAAATAAAAATTATGGCAACAAGGATATCGAAGGGGAAAGTAGCACATGGATGAAGCGAATGTAAGAAAAGAGAAAAAGCCGAAGCAGATGCGAAAAGATTAAATCATCCATGAAATGCAATTGATAGGGGGAAAATTTTTGAGGAGCATGATATTTCTGCTCAATCAAGCAAACACTTCCCAAAAATGCACTTCCTGTTTTATCATAATCAAAGTTCCTTCTTTTGTCCCATATTCTCAAACACCCACACCATCACTGTTTAAATGGGAACCATTTTAACTTCGCTATCAGTGCACATGCCTTTCTCCTTTTCCACATTTCCACCTTCATTAGAGCGCTCTCTTGTTTTTCTTTACCGCCACGAACCACTTGCGTTTAGGCCACACCTGCATAATCAGATTTTATGGCAAGAACTGCCGCAAGAATTTGAAGAGGGAAGCAAGCTGCTGGTTTCCAATGCTGCATAATTCCCGGCCAAATGGATAGAACAGAGCGCATCCATATAGTTTTGGTCCCCTAGCATTGCTTGTGAAAATAGATACCATATCCACCGTCTACGCCTATTTTATCCGATTTTATAATAAGAACTGCCTTCATCTCTTACAGAAGGGAGTGAACTACTGAATCCTGATTCTGATCAATTGGAAACCCACGTGGATAAAAATCAGCAAGGACCTGTAAACTCGTTGTTCCTGATTTCTTTGCTAAAGTGGAAGCATTGCGCATCGGCCGAACCTAAATACGGAAATTATATAATGGAAACTGATGCGAGCAATTACAGCAAAATGCAGGATGACACGTTTCATTTCTGATCAATTTGGGATCAAATGAAGGGAAAAGAGAATTATCGCCCATAACCTTGCTAAAGGTATTCGTAGAATAAAACGTGCATCTGACTCTAAATTTGAGTCTATCATGTTACAGAGAAATCCGAATTTTCTGTGCCAAACTAGGTCCTCTTATCATCAGCCAGACCGTAACGAGAACCACCGCGAGTAATTACTAAATAAAGCAAGCTGAAATGGCATAATTCTTATCGGTTCCAGATCTAAACAGACAGAATATAACCTGGATATATACACTTGTACTGTTAGCTGTCTTTGCCGTATTTCTTTATCCATAGGCCAGGTCTAAATTTTTGTTGTATACCACAAAATATCATAACTCTCCGAGATGGAAGAAAGAGCCAAGCACAAATCGAGTAATTTTAGATAAAACAAAAAATAGATTGTGGCCATACGATTTTGAAGTCTTAGCTTTTGTAGCGAAAAACTTAGCATTACATTGCTGTCATATCCAATTGCCACATGCTTTAAAGCGGACGTATCATAACACTTGATTTCCAATTTCAATTAATTCTAGAATAGAATTTAAAGATCAAGCATGGTTTTGGAATTAAAGCTCTTCTAACTCTTTTGCTACAGCACCATAGAAAGCCATCAGCTAGAGTTTTACTTGAGTTATTTCCAGATCAAGGCGTGGAGCGCATGAAGTGCCGCATAGGTGGGCTAATCTATCTTTGTATTAAATACACACTGCTTTGTACATGCAACAATCTTAGCTTGCAGTCAAAGCGTAATATCACTCATAATAAAGTGGACGAAGCTGCCGAGCCGAGTGAAGTTTCACGTTGACACACCGTCAGCGCTCAACCTGCCATCACAATGTATCTGGGCGTTCACCTGAAGGCAAAACCTAGATATTCACCCAACTGAAATATTTATTTGACAATAGGTCATGGGGAATACGAAGGCTTGGAGCTGGAATTGTCTCTTGGCTTCAGGGAAGTAAGTGCACTAACTTAGGTGGAAATTTTCATCTCACAATGGCGTCTGGAACCTTTACAGTGTGAAGCCGTAATGATGAGCCTGCTTACTATGTAAGAGCGTTAACTACTGCTGCGGTGCAGAAAGCAGCATCTGGAGGCAGGCAGTGTGCCACAACAGGCTACGGGCACCACCGCTAACATGGTCCAGCACACTGGTGGGCAAAGCTTTTAATCATCAAACACAGATGAGGAGCCATGACAGCTTACTGATTTCCTTTTGACTGTTTAGTCATGCATACTTCCTCGCTAAAAAAACCAGGTTTTTTATTTATAGTTTCTTTAATTTTCCACCCCTTGGTCCGAATTCCGTATTTTATAACAAGTCACGATTTCTTATTTTTGGGGGTGCTTTATTATAACCTTATTTACTGAGACATACATATACTTAAAGAGGGCGTTTTAAAGTGGTTTTTATAGCAATCTCTGCAAAATAGTCGTTACTAAGCCTGCCAAACTGTGAGAATTCGGACTTACGTTAAACTTTTGCTTAACATGTATATTTGACATAAGGACTACTTCCTAGCTCCACCGCCCTCATGAGTTGCATTTGTATAGACTCGGTGTGAAAGGACCTGAAGAAGTAGGCTGCAGGTCAACATGCCAATGGGGATGCAAGTCCGCACCTCAAAACGCCCAGAACGGTGCACAGTATAGCGCGCTGTTCGAGAAGCTGAATATTACAGACAGAGTAACTGTTGGTAAGATGAGTCCAAAGGCTTGGAACGCATATCTGCCCCGCTGACCTACATAGCTGTGCTAGTTCTCCTTTCCCATGGTTGTCTGTCTGTCTACTTGGCAATATCTCTGTTGTTTAATATACGGCAGTCCTTAGGTAGAAAAAATGATTTTGTCTGGTTTCTCTAATTATGAGCACATCCGACCGCGATAGGCAAATGACGCCTAAACCGCAATGATGCACACAAGTAGGCGTCCTCTAAGCCATAGCTCTAGCTTTATGGTTGTTCATGCCTAGCGAAAACTTTAGCCGTTCCGCGCTGTTAAAAGGAGCAAAGAAAAAGCTAGAGCATATCATTTCCTTGAACAAGCAACCGGTGCAAGAGGATGTCATAAGAATGCTAAAGGGACAGCATAATGATAGATCACTCCCTATCCACCCGAAGCGGTTGGTTGTGAGATTCATTTGCACCAGTACAGCATGCGAATGAACATGGACAATTTGTATTCCACATCATCCTGCATTTTATTGTCTTAGAGACTCAACTGGCTACCAGAGCTTGTTTGCCCTTTATAAAGCAAGCTCTCACCCAAATCATCTGCAATTTGTTGGTGTGACTCGATGCAGCCTCAAAATGAGCACTAGAGATTTCATTGCGTCTACTTTCGAGGACACAGCAACCGTGTTTGCTTCTCTGCATTATTAGGCAGAAGCACCCCCTGCGAAATTCCGAACTGCTTTGGCATTACGAAAGAAATCAGCTCCAAGCATCACATGCTGTGTTAGTTCTGGGCACAACTGCAACTGCTAACGATGTCTTTCATTTATTAATGTCTTCCTCATACCACTGAGATCAGTTCCGAAAAGAGAACACCGATGCAACATCGCGTTGCGCAGGTTTAGGAAAGCTTTGGGTGTGCTTTTAACATGGCTGCACCCGAGTTAAGAAGTGCGTTTTTAGTTTGTTAGGACCATTTCGGTGCAGGCAGGATGTGAAATATGTGGCTCACATGATCTTGGGTTGCAGCGTGGAGGGATCCAACGTGGATGTTCAAGTTTTGTACATCTGTTGGGCATATCAGGAAGCGATGTCAGAAGGAGCTCCTAACGCTTTCTGATTGCGACCTCGATTAGCTGACTGAAGTTATTGTTGGTCATAGAGTGGGTATTCCCGCAACGCTATGTAGCCAAGTCTTCGTTCTGAATTAAACAATCAACTAGCCATTGAGCCTGTCGAGTAAAATACTTCGAATTGCCCATTCTGTTAAAAGTTGCAAATTCCTGGCGTGCTCTACATCATCCTCAGCATGCACTTGGTCGCGATGGAATAAGTCTATGATAAGCTGAGCTAGTGCCTTGCGGCATTAGTTGATGTCAGAGTTATGAAGGACCCCGGCATCTATTTTCGCCGAGGATAGCCTTTGCATAAGCGCTAATGGAATCAGCAAAATTCATTGGCGCTGAAATATAAGCGAATGTTGGAGCTAACGGTATTCATCTAACCTCCATAATTTATGTCATTTAAAAGATAGAGCTTCCACGAGCACCGCCACCAGCGTATGGTTTTCTCCTTTTTCCTGCTTCTAACTTTTGCTACTCCTGGTAATTGCAGGTTGGATGATTTTAGGCATCTTTAATACGAAAGCTGAACTCTAGTTAGGTAACGAATCAGTAGCAGTTAAGGAAGCGGCCTCTCCACGTCTGTGAAACCGACCTGTTCTTCCTAGACCGGCTTCCAGTTGTTCTCTTGCCTCTCCCTTGCAAGGTCATTTTTATCTAACATAAGTTTTATTATTATATTGTAGGCAATTTGAAGTCTTAATGAAACCGGAAACCAAGGCAGAAGTACTAAAATAATAGCCAAGCACTAGGGGTGCATTACCGTTGGTTAGCTTATGCTGCATACTTTTTCATACTCGCTTGAAATAGGCTGTGGTGAGTAACTCGCGTTTTACAACTTCGATTCGGCTTCAAAGGACCCACTTACTAATCATTTTGTGAAAATGTTTTTGGATCACCAGCAAAAAGCTTAAAATAAAATCTGTTTGATCAAAAAAGACTTCACCATGCTGAAATGCAATTGGTATTGTCGCACCCTTGGATCAATGACATCTGAAGTTGGGAGCAGTTGCATGTTCAATTTAGACTAGCAAATGCACACGTATTTGCGTCAGGAAATCTTAACTGTGGCCGGCTACTTAGAGACGAAACCGAAGCAAGTCATTAAATATCAAGGGGAATCCCTTTGCGTCTTTCCCTTAAAACCGGATAAGTTTGGTATCAACACCAGTCGCGTCGTGGCATTGCACATGTCCTTCGTATGGGACAAATGCAATGTTAGCTACTCCCACAAACGCTGGAAAACCCACTCCCAAATAGCAACGCAAATCAAGGATTATGTGTTGTATGGTTTCCGCTCAATGCAGCAAAGTTTGTTTAAAAAATACAAAGACTGACGTGAATACCACCCCATGAAGGAACAAACACTTAAACGTCATTAAGGCGAAATCAATAAAGAGCTTATTTCTAACGAGAGCTTGAAGCGTAGGGTACAATATGGCGAAACAGGATGCGACTCTAAAGATCGTCGAGATCGGAGAAAGGAAGCATGTATTGGAGATGGTGTTGCCTGCGATGCAGGAAGGGGAATCAAAGTTGAGAGAGTGTGAGTGAAGGGACGAGGAGGCGACGAAGCAGCCACAAGTGCCAGAGGTCCATGAGAGGAGCCTGACCGCAGCACAGGCTTAAGGGTTTTTGCACTCATGCAGCCACATGGCTACTGATGAGCAAAGGGTGAAATCGTGACGTACCAATTGTCAATGGTAGCCAACCCGATTCTTCAATTTCAAACATTCTGCCTATGTAAAGTGGAGAACTGTAGCTTGTGCGCGATTGATATGAACATGGACAGTTGCTGGACGTTTGTCTCGACTCTGGTTGAGACTGATCTTCACGTAATACATTTTCGATAAAAAGAGTTATAGTGATCACCTGGTTCATCACGATGATGGTCAGTTCCCAAGAACTCCATAAAGTAGTAAATAGTATAAGCATCTGCGTTCTATTTCTAGCAAGGATGCTAGATAACAACGCGCTGTGATTCCAAATTGAGTGGTAAGTAGAATGTTGCATAAGGGCCAGAAGTGCTTTCACGTTCAGAATCAAGCAAATAGCGTATCTTTGCAAATGATGAGATGGCATCAGATGTGGTATTGGGGAGCGTAAAATCCTAAGGCAATAGCATAATAATAGTAGAAAGTTCCACTGACCATTCAACGAATATTCTTTGCACTGTGAGTTTCTTGACTAACCTCGTCTTCTTGATTAGCAGTACTAGCAGAGGCATAAATCGCATCACCGCCTTTCTGATCAAAATCGTTCCTTATGTCTCTCGCATCGTGCACCTCCTCCAGCACTTTTTCTTCGGTAGGCGGACAGTCGTTATCGCGAGCCCACTCGAGCCACGCGGTATTTGGTAGGAAGCAACGTCCCCTGACTAAAAGACCAGCTAGCACACGTGTCGTCATTGTAGGTGGCCGTGCAGGATTATCGAGTTTACCGAAAAAGTTGTTTGCTGATTCGAAGGCGGGGTGATCAATGAGATAGAGCACCGCCTTCACCAATTCCAGCAGGCTGTAGCAGCTGTGCCAGGCAAGCCAAACAGATAATTAAGCTTCAAGACACGCAATCGTGTCCATGTTCTAGCCCAACATTTTGACTGTAACCAAACTTTCAAACACTATAATTGTTACCTAAAGTCAAACTTCACAAACTTAAATAATGAAATGTTCCGTTTCCAGTGTTTTGCATTATGAAACCTTTGGCTTTTTTGCAAAATGCGCTCATCATTACTCACAAACATTGCTTACATGAATTTTAATGCACGTGACTTCGCTCACCTATGCCAGTGATCAAGAAGGCTAAAAAATATGGGACCGTCTGACGGATCGATGTTGGGATGAAATATGGGTGAGTCGAAAGACACCTCAGGCCTGATCTTGGGATGGCCTAAGCAACACTTGATCTAAAATTAAACACGTTTCATTCAAAGTGCGCTCTGTGCTATGACGATCGCGAAGTTATCAAAACATTTCTGATGACATGCAAAGTGCCGACAATGTCTGGCCTCATTTGCGCGTTTCAAGCATTTCACAAGGTCATTTGCGGCTCGCATTTTTCAAATAATAGAGTTAGGCCTCATCAACTACCTTCTACCAAACATAAGCAATAGCAGAAATTGAATGGAATTCCGCGTAAAGTCAAGTAATGTCAAACTGGTGAGGAAATTTACAGTTAACTGGAAGTCTGCATGCGCGTTGTAGTCGGATTTGAGACGCAGTGAAACCTTAACCGTGTTCGCGTCGACTCCGATGATGGATGCTTGGCCATCGGCGGAGGCATCAATTGTTCCGCAGAGCAGCTGCACGTCCTCGCAAATGTATGCTGAGTTGCTGGAGGTGTCATCATCGGGGAGACTTTAATGAAACGAGTCATTTTAATTGCGCCATTACTAATAATCCTTCATGAATAGGAATAATGAAATCAGTCGCTTAGTCGAAAAGTGGAGCAAGGGTAGAGGAATAGAGCAGATGACGTTAAAACACTTTAATGTAAAATAAGCTGTGCACAGAGCAGTTACAGCGTTTTGTTGTTCAGCGCCGCAAAGTCACATACGAATCAAGGAAATGGGTGTTTGAAACACCTGGACCCATGCAGAGATGTGACCTCCTGATCACAACGAGCCAATCGGCATTCAGCGACACTTGGTTTCGCCATTCTGCTGCTAAGCTTGCTAGCACAGATGCTCTCCCTTAACAGCAGTTTGGTTTCGCCAAAGTTTTGCGGAGCGGATGGGGGAACACCAGTACGGAGTAGTGTTGCCTCGAAAAGTGCGCTACAAAATTTGAAAATTCTCAGCAGCTTTGCATGACTGCATTATTTAATTATGATTCGCCTCATTTTTTTTCTTCTTAGAAATTGCTGCCTAATAACTATAGGGCTCTTAAAACCAGCTAGCTCAAGCCGCTATTAATCTCGCTGACCAGTTTTATTCTGAGCTGGCATGACTTAACTCAACGGGAAAAATGCACTTCTATTGTCAAAATAGGTCATTGTTTACAACAAAAGCCAGTGTATTAGAATTTTGCATTGATCGCAACAAGTTTTGATGCAAATATGCAAAAAGTTAGGTCTGACACTGCCTACTAGGCTTCAGTACTAGTGACAAGTTGCACGCTTGCTCTACCACCAAAGTAACGCCAAGTAGGAACTAGGTCATGTGCGCGGCTTCATTGCGCTACCCTTACCATTTATAATAAACGAATGAACTGGTGGCTGTATCTGTAATACTTTTGTTCTTTAAATGCGCCTTGTAGGCCGGAGGTGGGAAAACAATTTAAACCACGTGGCGGAGCGGCGTAAGAACTCGCGAGAGCGTGACCCTTCCCCGTCCTAAATTCCGCATTCGGCCTCGCTGTATAATTTCCTCTCTATGATAAAGGTGTCAAAACATGCTCAGACTTCTCCTAACAAGGGCGACCAGAAGAGAGAGAAGGAATCATCTACAGTATCAGCATCTATCTATACGGATTTGGATTTCAAGTAGCATGATAGCGCCTTATCCATGCCCTTAATTTAATCGTGGACCTGGAACCGCGACTGCGGCTTACACACCATGGACGCTGCAGAATTAAACGTTGTAGTATTATGGCATGGTGTGCGTAAAGTAAGCGATTCCCACAGTCTACTATAGAACTGCATTGAGCAATTTTCAGACATTATCAAACATACTTTGCGGCAAATATGTTTCGACTGTTTTCGCACCAAAGGACATGCTTTGTCTCTTAGGAATAATTGCAAATGGACTTAGTTGAATAGTTTTCCTGAGATTAAACCCCCACGCATTGGCAATGTGTGTAACCTGCAAAGGTACTATAGAATTCATATTCGCTGTAAATTATGGACTTTGCATTTTTTGTTTCTGTGGCCTGGAATAAAAATACAGAATGTCATGCCGAGTAAACGAACAAGTATACATGTTCCTTTTGGAAGCTAACTACCATTCGCCCCTATTCTTGTCGCATGCACAAAGATGTGCCAGATAGCAGGAAACTCTTCTTTGTGCAAATTGCATAATTTCGTCAGCATTTATTAATGACTTAATAACTTAAAGTTAAATACCTCGAGTGATTGACGCACTGCTGCGTAATTCTCTACGTTAAAGGGCTTGTACGTTCAATGCGATTTGTCGAAAACGCAATGCTGCAAAATTTTGCTGGTAGACATGCCTGCTATATTTGTGGTGATAATCAAATGAGAGTTCGCTCACATGCAGACAGGACAAAATAAGATGAGCAAACACATGCCTTGGAATCATTCAACTGAAACCCATAAGGCGTAGCAATTTGTCAGCTCAAGATGCCTTGCTTAGAGGTGGGTTCATTCCTGCTCCGATGGCAATGATATTGATATTGAAATGATAAGGGAAAGTAAAGAACAATAAATACCATTACGGATTAGGGTTCGATTTCCATACATTGACTAGAACCTTCGTTAAAACTTATTTAATTTGGCCAAGATGGTTAACATATGCCCTTCAAAACGAAACTGTCCTGAATGGGGTGCATTCAAACGACGGCAGGTGAATGTCTTAGAATAAAACTGTAAGCATAAGCATAGAAATTCTCAAGCTAAAACATATTTTCATTTTAACATGTTGTAAACATGGTAAATTATTTGCTTCATTTATGAAAGCAAACAATTCTCCAACCACAAAATGAAGTAAAGATAAAGCCTAATTCTACTCTAAGCACAAAAATGGGCGACCAAAGATTCGATAAGGATATTTATGTAGGTTTGAATCAACTGATGGGAAAGTGACTGAGGATTGTGGTTCCTTATTTGCGTTTTTAAAACAGGTAAGAAATTCGATGAGGTCAAAGTGTTGACTGACTTATTTTGCACCACTGAGGCCTAACATCGTCCCATTCCTGAGCAAAGGCTGAGAGCCATACTTCAGCTCGTAAAGATTTACAAGCGATCGTTGCTGCGGCGAAAGTAATCTTATACGAAATCCATTAAATCTGTGTCAGTGCATACAAA
>JADWOT020000006.1:3183442-3221689 GCA_036345935.2 Taenia hydatigena | reverse complement strand
AAAGGTACTTTAAAGGAAACGATGAACACACAACCACATGCGTTTACGTTCCTTTTTAGATTATAGGAACTTAGAAAGTCTTAAACGAGACAATGATTTCTCAAGTTTTAAGCGTATACATCCAATGAGCATATCTGTTTTAGTGTTTTTTAGGCCTTTTATATTCTTTGTTGATATTTTAAATAGATTGTGTTGCATTTGTTGGTGGAAAGCGAGGAACACTCGTGAGAAAGTTGTCCTCCTTGTTTTCTTCATGCGCTTTGATGCTACGTTACGGCCGACGAGGCACATCCCAGCTATGATTGCTGACATTTGTGAGTGTGGCACTGCTCCAACAAAAACCTCCCTCATTATGCATAAGCGCTGCTTAAAATGCACACATACTACTCATTTGATGGAATAAGTAACATGATATCTTATAATTACTTGCTGAAAATTGAGGTTATTTGCGGTTCCCAAATTAATATACAATAAAGTAGCCAACAAAAACAGAGTTGACAAGCAAGCTTCTGAAATGTTAGTAAAGATGAACGTGAGTTGTTGATGTTGTTGTTGCAGTAGGCGCCCCAATTAGCAACGTCTGCGCACAGTTGGGAATGATATACTTGAGGTTGGAGACCACCGCTGACCTCCTTCAGAAGGTCAAGCAACTTGCGCAATCGCACGCAACACTCTCCTGTCGTACTTGTGTGTTTGGTATAAAAATCTCCCAATTGAAGTCACTGTTTCTTTGTTGCACGTTATTCTACCTTCTTGTGTGCAATTTAATGCGTGTGTTCGTGTTTAAATGGACTGTGCTGACCTCAAGCTGATCGCAAATGAATGTCTACTTTGTTCTGCAATCCTGTCAGCAGTCAACTTCACAAACCTCATGTAGGAACCATGCCACATGGACACAGAGGCGTCACCAAACTTTGCATTGATGTGTCGCCAAATGTCCTGTGCGGTCCTCACTTCGAACGGCAAAGCGTCTTTCTATTAAATGCAGGGACACGGGCATTGTCAAAGACTAAATTATGACACAAACAGTCCAGCATTTTGCCTATTTCTCAATAAGACGCCTTTTTCGGAGGTCGCATGTGCCGTATTATCGTAAAGCGAGGAGTGTTACCACGATGGTGTTGTGATGAAATGCCAAGAAAGGACGTCCGTAAAGTGATGCAGACGCTCTGCCTAACAGCCTGGATGCAGCAAAAGCAGAAGACGTTACGAGAGCTTCCTTTTGTCTTTCTGCCGAACCCATAGCTGTAGTCTAGGACTCGTCAAGCATGACGGAATGGCAGGTATGACAATAACTTACAAACCCTTCTCTAGAGAATAAATTTGTAGAATATTGCTAGGATGATGATCTTTCAAGTATCTGCCTACATCAGAGGCGTTGGTACAAACGGTTATGCAATAGCGATGCCATTGACGGGGCGAAGTGAATTAGTGCAGGATGCTAGGTAATGCACAATGCCTGTTAAAACCTGTGGCACTACAAACACCCATTTGAAAGCCTTACATCACAGTGACCGTGTCACTTGAGTTTCGTCCCACAAGGTTGACAGGAAAAGGGCATTTGTTTGCATCGGAGGCCATGCAGCATTTTTACAAAATATGCTGCCATTCAATGGCATTATTGTCATTCCATTACTTATTAGTTATGTCTATGCAGCGAAATATGTGACCAAACAAATGTGAATGATAATGAGAATGTACTACTCATCACCTTGAAGGTGATGAGTAATGTTGGAGGCAGGACATTCAATTGTTGGCATAGCTGACTTCACTGTATAAACACATATTGCCTGTGGAGCGATATATTCATTTCCTCGTGATTCACATCAAAGTGTACTCGAACCACGACTATAAAATGGACCTGAGCACAAGAAGCTAGCAGGAGGAGGGAACAGGTTAGTGGGGTGGAGAGGCTCGTTTGGATGTGGATGAATTGGCTGGCACGTATTGCTGTGATTAGCTGAGTACCTTGGTCAAGTGGAAATGGGCATCTGCGTCATAAGTCACAATTAATGCATCAGTAGCACTCTATTCTGATGTGCTTAATTCGAAGGCGAAGGCGTAGGCGAAACCACTGGACTGAGAACCGTCAAATTCCAATGCCACGAAGAGAGTCTTCCACGTGACAGTCCTCTCAACGCATCCACACACAAAAGCCACTCACCTTCCTCCTTCCAATCGCCAATCCTTTCCCTTCTTTACATTAATCAAGACATATTTTGTGTACAATCATGATGATACTAAGTAAATTGACTGCGCCACAAGTTTTGTTCTCTTTCCTGATGAAGTAGTCGTTTGATGTTGTGTGCATCCCGCTGCGTTTCGCTATTCATGATTTCTGAATCAATGTTACACATTTCAGTTAGCTTTCCTAACTCTTATGCTATAGCTGATGCTGGCAGGGCATGCATTTGACATCAAAACCATCCTTCTCTAAACATTTCAAATCAACTGACTCACTTTCTTACTGGCTGAACATGACATTAAATCTTCTATCGCAAATCAGAAATGTAGCAAGACACAGATGCAACCATGGCATTTTATTTTCAACCCCCAGCTTCTTCTGACACGACTTCGTTCTACCAGTGGACGTCTTTTCCAAGTACATTTGGCTTCGGCTGGAGTAGAAGCTACTAATGCATGGATGTAGACGAACCAGAATTGCCACCAATGTGAATGGGTGAGGGCGTGTAGGCAGCTATGTAGACCATGCAATGCGGATTGTAGAAGCAATTGTGGAATAGCTTCCTTCTTACTATGCAAAGGCCTATCCTTTTATCATTCATCTCACATCAGTGCGAAGGTGTGTGAGCCCACTCAGGAGCAATCACTCCTCGCATATTTCATCTCTGAGAGTGCGTCTTATGTGAGAAAGTACTTTAATGTCTCCTGCTTACTTAGACTTCGCGTACTTGCATAGTGGGCTCATTGTTATGCATTTGTAATAAAAGGGTGCGAAAGCATTTGGGAGGGACGGTAACTTCTGAGACGACAATGTGCTTTTACTACGCATTCCCTGAGGCTGGTGAGAGTTGAGGTCAAATTTGGGCAAAAGTGCATGTGCTACGCATCCTACAACAAGTTAGACAACACGGCGAAGTGGTCCACTTATTGGACTACTGAATAACAGACTCCTTCTCAGCACATTCGTTCACAGTGTTGATGCACGTGTGCGGAACGGTTAGTCGACTTGTATCATGATGCTCTGAGGGCAGATGGTGAAGGGTTTACACACTTCAGAATGTTATCTGTAAATACATGTGATTAAACTACATCATCGGGGGGTTGATAGGTTGTCACGTCGCCTTCCCTTTATGCATTGATGGCGTGACTGTCATGACTGAGGGATTCGGCGATCGGATGGAAGGTAAGACCTTAGTTTGCCTCTGATGCATAAGTTCCTACTTCAAAGTACTTAGCTACGTAGAAATGGGTGTTTTGTAATTCTGAATGAAATTTCAATGAATATTAGCCACACCGCTCTAGGTTTGGTATCAAGGGAAATAATTGGATCGGAGAAAGCCTTTGTTCAAAAGTCATCATGCCCTGTCACTTTTCCATTACTCGATCAAAATGCTTGCATTGCTTTATGCTACTAGTGGACAAAAGTAGTAGTGTCGTGACTTCCTTCATAGAAATGATGCTTGTCTCCGCTTTAATGCCGCAATATCAGCGCAAAGACCGCATACCAACACTGTGCAGGCTTGTACTGTGATGAGAATATCCCATACTTCTCGGTTGAAGGAGAACTACGACAATCGTAACGGCTATCTTATTCACTTTACACACACTTCTCCACAGCATCTGCAAATTCCACCATCAAGTCATCGTGTCCTCCCTAAGTTTCGGTCAAAATTAACTTCTGATCTGGTTGGTAAATCAAGGCTACAGGTAAAATCACAAGTAAAGAACATGCCAACTGCCTTCAAGGCACCGTGTCGCAGTGCTCCTCATCCGTGCGACAAACATGCACCAGAACTGTGAATGAGTGTGTTAAAAAGAACAAATCATTCAGTGTTCTACTAGCGTTAAGACGCTTTGCCGTGTTGCATCAATTGTAATACAGGACACGACCGATTGCGGAAACCCTTCGGGGAAGACTTTAGATCGTTCCCAACTTTCTACCACTTTCGATTCCCAAACCCCACCACAAACGTTTCTCCCCACACATCACTTTACTGCGTGCATCATTCTCGTGCTGCCTTGAGACCAACAGGGCTGAAACCATTGGTTGATGAAAGTGAATTCTCCCATTTCACAAGGCCACAGTTGGACTTGCTACCACACATTTACTACCGGTGTGAATAACTCGTGACGTAAGCATATGAAATGGAATTCACACAATCCTTTTGCTAAATTTAGGTATTGTGTACCCCACTCTAAAGGTGACGCAAAAAGATGCCCCTTTATACGATGACACACTGTCTAGAAGCCGACAAACACAAACCATTAACCCACTTCCTCCACAATTGAGTCTCCTGCCACGCATTTACTACCTGTGTGAATAACTCGTGACGCAGGCACATAAAATGGCGCATATTGTCAGTAAAACAGTTACACTGCAGTTCGTTTCAAAGAAGGTGCAAGGATGAATAGGAGGTGTGCGATCGCAACGTTGGGAACTGATGGGTTCCTATTAAATACAATGGCGTTTCATATACGTCAGCTGGTCGGCTGTACAAGAAACCTGTGTGCCGGCAAGCTGACGAATTCACTGGATTTGGTGAGAAAAACACAAATGAAACTTTGAAGGTGGAACCAAGGAAATTACCAACAAACCTAGCAATGCACAGTCACAGTAGGAAATGAACTGTGTAAGGCTGGTGTCCATCCCTGACCTCCAGAAGGACAAGCACCATGCACATATATGTGCACCGTCCTCCTGATGTAGTCGTATGATCGACATCAAAGATCTATGCACTGAATTCACCATCTCCTTGTTTGTTTACTTTATCGGAAGTTTCTTACTGCCATTCTGCACAAGGTCTTCATTTCTGTCATTGCTTCAGACAAAATTATTACACCTTGCCAATGTTTTATGCATCGATGGCAGACGTTGTCACTAATTTCTAGTTTATGCAGTTACATGTTATTTTAACACTTTGCGTACATTTTTCTGGGATACGTGTTGGTGTTTAGATAGATCGCGCTATCTTCAAGCTGACCGTAGCCCAATGTCTTCTTTGCCCCACATGCTTTGACAATCTGCAAGGCTGTTGGGAGGCAACTTTACCGCTTGGAAGCAAGGAGCTAACATCTACTGCCTTTGATTCTTCTATGCTCAAGGAAAACCTCCAAGCAAATTCAAACTAATAAAAATTCACCTCTAACTGACGTTCTGGCTATCTCGCAGTCTCCAGCCACAAGACTCTGAGTTGGTAATAGCCCTAGGTTGAATTGAAGCACGCTTCATCCAAAAATAGATGCAAAACATGTAAGTCTGGTGCGTGCTCTTCGATCACTAGTCTTGCTGAACACTAAGTCATCTCACCAGAGCAGAACCTGCTAACCATACTTGACTTCTGCAATAATTTATTATCAAAGATGAACTCTTTATGTCTAACTTTCAATACTTAGCGGGAAACTGTTTAAATTATTGCTGGAAGGGTTGAATTACATAATCAAATGCTGAGGACGAGATGACTCACCTGTTTGATCGACATCCTCCTTGACAAACTACATGCTCGCTGCTCTCACACAGGTAACCCGGTCGCAGTTTCTCCAACAACGAAGGGTAGTAGTCCACGGTGTAGGGAGAGGTGGAGTTGAGTGAGATCGGCTTCATCGGAGGAAAGAGATGAGTCATCTGCTTTACCACCCCAGAAGAGACTTGTGCCACACCTCACGCGCCATCTCTGCATGGCGGGTCCGGTTGTCGGCATCATTCAGACAAATCACACCTGTCGATGTGTAGGAGTGCCAAAGTGACTAGCTTTTGGAAGTAAAGACAGGCAGCTTTAATTACGCCATGGCTTGCACAAAGGTAGGTGACATACTTGCATTCCTCAGTTGTCTTTTACGACATTTGTGCGCTATTTCTGGGATCTGACTTTGATATGAACTCATCATTGGAATTCAACCAACCGTAAAATGTATCATTACTATTATTTTACGTAAGGCGACTACTCACAGCAGGGAATTTTGAGTTCAGTTGGGCTTTGAGATGGCTATATTTCTACGCATATAAAAGTGTATATGACCTACTAAATCCGAGAGTGATGACACTTGAGGCAATAACTTTGCCACATTTTGTCTGCGATCCTACTGAATCGGGATGCATCAAAGGGCTCAACCCGATGGCGGCCATAATAGCAAGTGCGGCGTCGCAACAGCCCAGAATGTTGCTACCGAATGCGGTTATTTACAGTGCTACTCCTTTAAATTGCATGCTTAATGAGACAGATCAAGTGAAAGTATCAGGACAACGTCGAAGCTTTACAAATTCACCAGTTCTCCCCTCAGCATGAAATCGCATTTACTCATTGTTCCATCAGTAGGTTATAATTCAAAGTGATTGAGATTCGGTGCTTCATTTTGGGATCCCTAATGGCGAAAGGCATGTATGATGGTATATGAGTTTCCACTTGACATTCTAGACATTCTCAGAGAGTCGTGATTGCATTTGGCGTAGCTGCATAATTTGAAGATGCATTTCGTGCAGCCCCTTTCCAACTCGCAAAAACATACAATATTGTCAGGATTAACACTCTTGTCCACACTCTTCCTCCATTTTCTTTCTCAATTTTAAAGGCCAGTTTTTAATGGTTGAGAAGGAGCACGTCATTATATAATCTTCTTATTGGCCCCTTATCGAAGCAATGCAATCGTTTAAATTTCATGTTCTGACTCGACGTGGTGGAGGTGGTGATGGTGGTGGTGGTGGTGGTGGTGGTGGTGGTGGTGGTGGTGGTGGTGGTGGTGGTGGTGGTGGTGGTGGTGGTGGTGGTGGTGGTGGTGGTGGTGGTGGTGGTGGTGGTGGTGGTGGTGGTGGTGGTGGTGGTGGTGGTGGTGGTGGTGGTGGTGGTGGTGGTGGTGGTGGCTCTCTGTGTCTTAGTCGGAGTTGGACAAGCTTCTTTTTTATCCTTTTCCCATTATAATTTTTTTTTACTTCTGCGAATGCAGAAGCACTTCCTCGCAAGTTCACCCTCCACTCGGACGCATCTAATGGCTACTTAGCTGCATATCAATCATTCTTTAGCAAGGAGTATGCTATCTGGTGGTAGATCTGATTAAAGGATAGATCATGAAATCACAAAAATCATCGCAGATCATTCCTACTAGAACTACACTCAAGCTGGCCAACTTCTTTATAAATTATTAAAATATAGACATGAGCTTTGTAGTGGGCAGCATGTTAAAGGTTTTTAGTGCAAATAACCTCTGATTTTCCTCCAGAATTCGATCAAGGTGGGTAGCACTTGCTAAAAAAAGCTTTAGTTATTTGAGAGGGAAGGAAGGAAGCACGCTTTGCATCTCAACTTACTTTAAAATTCCACAGTTTATTACCATTAGAAAGGGATTTTGAATAGCCTTTTACGGTAGGCATGATTGACATCAGAATAAAGATCTTTGAGCTGATGAGTCGCACATGTCCCTACCACTTTGAATATCTCTATTTACTACGAGCCGATATGTCGACCTCTTCTTCTGAGCACGACAAAAGTTATTCCATTCATATGCAAAAACAATGGGACCACCTTGCTTGGATCAACTAAAAACGGAGATTGCTGGTTGTCTGCCCTATTCGCTGCCATAAAATTTACTCACAAGTCAAGCAGTTGGCGATAGTGTGAAAGCGAAGTTGAAGAACTGAGACGCTTTTGTTCCATAGCAAATCTTCGTCCCCGACCATATCAGATCCACAAATACATGCTATTGTGTGGATTGGAAGAATAAGTGTGTCTTGCTTGCCCTTATGATGGAAGACTCTGGTGTAGGAAGACCACAACACGATCGCTGTTGCTCTTCCCACTATCAACGCTAAAAGGCACAGCCATCGCTGCTGCTAACATAGCACCGGGTGAGGACGCTAACGCACCGTCAGAAGAGTCAAACAGCACGGTGGCTTAAAAGTGTCAGCGTTGCGTCTACATAGGGACATTTATGTTACAGCGGCCAATAAAGAGGACAGGAGGAGTCCTAGCCAAAATAAATCAAACAATTGAAAGTGGTGCATCTGCACTGGAACATAACATTCTTCGAAGTTTCACAATTGTCTTCCCATCATCCACATTCTTCAATCGTAAAGTGGTTTTCGCTTAAGTAACTTATGCAGAGTTTCTTTGATCCCAATCCCACTCAGCATGCTTTGCATTACTTTGCCTATAGTGCTTTGCTATTTTGAGAACCGAGTTGACGACGTATTGTCCTGTAGATCTAGTTCCATCATGTTCCGTCTTTCAGTCCTTCATAGTTAGGGCAGTAAATAAACTAAGGAGACAAAGTTGCAACAGTGTGTTTCAATTGATATTTGTCAACAAATTGGCAGCTTAGTGGGTATATCCTTGCATCAACTACGAAATTATTTGATTCATATGCTCTGTATGCTCTCCGGACCCTATGGCATGTCACTAGAAATTGGGCATATAGTGAGAATGTTCTCTGTCAACATGACGACGCTGACACGCGTAATGCGTTCGTCTTGTTTGTTTCATTTCTTACATAATTGCAGAACTGAAAATTGCAAGCACGCATCACAAGCGAACATTGGTGAGCGAGTCCAAGTCCGATCGCGACTGTTCACAGCTCTGCGAAGGATTTGACATCGCATTCATATGCTTCTAACTCACTGTTTACATCCGTTTCAGCGAGTTCATTAACTCTACAACAGCGTGCGGACATGCTATGTTTTACTTACGGCATGGATGCACTGCGTTTATCAAACCACATCATCCAGCTCGACAGCCCGCATATTTTGTTTAGCGACCCCACCACGATGTCAACACGTTGTGCCCTTCGTGTCGCCTAGCTTTAGTCACATCTTTAACCTGCGACCATAACACCTCCATTACATGAATTTCAATGTTACACAATGTTTTCTCCTCATGAATGCCACAACTGAGGCCAGACATGGCTTCCGATCAGCAGACGTGGTAATTACTCACCTTTGAATGTCTGTCGCCGCATTGTTTAAACGAGGAATTTAAGTCATAATGAGAGCTATTGCGCTAAATGCATTAATTTATTATACCTAGTCACTGTTCTGGCAGGCCCAATCCCAGTGCAGTGACGGTTCAAATGCATCGTTGTACCACCACCAGATAGACACACATGCTTTGAGAAGAAGCAGGTTGTGGCGCAATGCTTGTAGTGCTTATTTATCGTGGTAACACTACTCAGCGTATTTTACCTACAGTGGTCCTGATGGATATATTATAGTGAATCTTTGCCGGGGCAGGAAACGGAGCAGGAATTGATATGAGACCCGCGCACAGATGTTGCACCAAACAAGCCTCTGCCCTACTTGAAGTTAGTTGCTGATATTACTCGCTGCTTATCATCTAACTACTTCAAAATACTATTGCATCATTACATGACTTGAAGCACGGCTGAGATAACATGACGCCTTAGTGGCAGTGCTTGCATCATATCTGTCCTTCACGCCTTCAAGCACGACACGTGTGCCATTTGAATTCTCCTCCCAACAAATATGAACGCCCATGCAGTAAGCAGGTCTACGCTAATGGATTTGAAGGTTGCAAAATTAAGTGAGAAAGGGCAGAAAGATGCGGCACGAGAAGAGAGCAATATTTGAGTTGGCAGTTACAGAGAGGAGCAACACTTGCAAGAAAGTGTCAGATTCCTTCATTCACAGGTCGTGATGGACTAATTGTGACAGCGCCTTTAAATTGAGGCTTTCGACTGCAAGACGTTTGACACAACACAGTCGCCACCTCGAGTCTATCATGTGTGTATAGCAGTCGCATTGCACACTGCTAAATTCTGCCGTACTCATGTAGTATGCTGATGGAACCAAGCCGACGTGAAGCACGCTGTAGTGGATTAACCAGGTAGAGCGTTTAATAGTTTTCGCAGAAATATATATGGTTATAAAACGTGCAGATATAACAAAATCCATTGCCATTTAGGGATGGCTCTGCAGACATTTACTATATCCTCCACGCTGAGGTATTCGCATATTTTGGATGCCAAATCGGGTGGGAGGTCGGTGATTATGAATTGCTCCTAAAGTGAAACGAAAGCGAGCTTTTATCAGAAGCATGGGAGTGTGATGAATGTGTGGTGATGTTGGAGGACACAAGTCGGGATATATAGGACAGGTAGTGAAAATGAGCAAAGAGGAAGGAATGGTAAGATGCAAATAGAATCTACCGGAACCCACCATGCTGGAAAGGTGATGGAGTAGGTGGTGTGACAGAGGTGACGAGGTTTAAATACTGCAGCCTCGGAAGGGGGTAGGGAATGAGAGTGGGGAAATGGATTGACCTCACAGTGGCGTTGACACATTCGGCGGTTCCGTGTCGTCTGGTGTGAGTGTTACGCGATCGTCTCACCTCGACCAGCTGTCCTTTGCCGTCTAATGGTAAAGAAGGACGCAAACACAGCAGACGCGGTGGAGAGAGCATGAGCGTTTGCTAATGCGATAATACCGGCATAGCAGTAGTACATAGGCGTCAAATGAAGGCAGACGTGGTTGAATTTTCTGCAAGAAGTTGACAATCATCGCAATGCTGCTAAGGTGTGATGCCATTAGAGAAGTCAGTAGGTCGTTTGACACTAGAATCAGGCATCAGCAGTCACTTTCTACCGTCTCATGCGAGCCGCACTGATTGGCCTACTAGTGAAACATTTCATAGTTCACGGTTATTGCATTATTCCCGCAAAAGGCGAAAGAGCGTCAGTTGTCAAAGGCAAGTGGTATATTGGGAAGTTAGGTTAGGATACGCCACAGAATCTTTTCTCATCCGCATTAGCGGACCCATTTTCACCTATCTCTGCAGCATTCGGGACAGCTTTGAGGATGGAAGTGCACATAATTCTGGGACGGAATGTGTGCCGACGACGTTGTGAAGGACAGAAGAAAAGGACCCTAGCAAAGATATAATTACAAGTCAAGTCAAAACGAAGAGCCACTCACGGAACTTATCAACGTCTCACGGTATAGTTTGGCCACTCCACCGCGAGCAGAGGAGGTGCTGGAAAAGTACATGAATTAAGGAGAAGGATCTCCATCATAGTTGTGACATTCATCTTTAAATAGTTTAGGTTTTAGCTTGTGTCGCGACAGGGGAAAAATCTGTTTAATGCTAATTTGTCCATGTACTCAGTCCAGTTCTTCGGCTATTCATGTTGATAGCAACAAGTCATGATGCCTAAATCCGTTTTGCTCAAGATGCAGTAATCTCTGTGATCCAAGATGATTTGTTTATTGTTCTGCATCCCTTCCATGAACGTTCCATGTTCCGTGTTCCAGGCCGTTGGCAAGATTTCTAGCTATGTTCATTTCTGCCAGGATCACACCTCAATTCCACTTCTCATTGCTGCAAATAGCCGAATGGCTGTGCTGTATCTCTGTTTTGAAGGCAACATACCTTAACTTCAGAGCTGGCGTTCCGTACTCAGTAGGCGATACAAAATGTGGGTATCACTGATGTCTACCTCGGTCATGTTATCAACAGTATGCCTGTTGACAGCAGAAAGGGTAGTAGACCTGATTGTTCGGCGAGAGTGGACCTGAAGGTGCCTGCATCAAATCACAGTAATCAGTTTATAAGCTCCTACCCTCTCTAACCAGTTGGCCGTGCAAATGTCTGTCGGAAATGGCACTGTCCTTGATTTCTCCACTTCAGCCATAAAAAAAGCCATTCCCATCCGCTTTTCATCAAAGAACAATATTACCCGTGAGAGCGACGATACCAGTCACATGAGAAATGCATCACACAGAAAAGATAGTATAAGCTGAGCGTCAAAGTGATTTTGGGTGTTTGGCCACAGATAGAGGTGATGAAGTAAAAGCGGTTCCTGCTGAGGTTGCTCCACTCGCCATGAAGTAGAATTAAATTGCGGAACACAAAATAAATGAAAGGACGAAAGTGCTTTCCACTCCTAAAAATGAGGTTTACTTTGGAGTCGAAGTAAGAGGACATAAAGAAGAAATGCTGCGCGAGGATAAACGCCATTGTCAAACCTTCTGTCAGGGATCATCACGGTGTCAACTATCAGCAAGCGATGCCTTTTCTCCATCGCATGTTGACTTAGTATTCAGATATTGAAATGATTTTAGATGTCTTCATATCAGCTTTGATTTTTGGATCAAACCATACAAAATCCCTCAGTGAACTGCTTATCACTTGGGAGAAACTAACTCAGTTGCATCAACTTTCCTTTCCCCTTGACTGCTATGATTTTATCTAGTTCAAACTAGATTAAGTTGCCCATCCTTCTGCTTCTTGGTTTGGGCTGGCGTTTTGCTGAAGGATTGGAAGACTCGAACTCACGTGGGTGGTGTAATTTGCAGCGTTTTCGAAAAGAGTCCACGTCAGCTGTTAAACAGCACGGATCCCCTCCTGAAGGTAGTTAAAATGGAAAACGCGTCTAAAATAGTGCTTGGTCACCTCTAAGTTTTGCAGCTGATACTGTTTTGGGATTGAAGAGTGTGATGTACAGAAGAAGGTTGACAAAATATATCCAGCAGCACCTACATTATGCAGCATCACAGGGTCCCTGGTACGTCTGCATCTAATGGGTCGAATTTGGAAGAATAAATAAAAGTCACCTCGCGCCTTCTAAACTTTTCCCATTCGAGCATTTGCTTCCTCTGCATGGATTCCAAATCGGCTTTCAAGCCTCTTATGCATCCTTGTCTATGCTAGATGCATCCTATCCGTGGACAAACTAAGGAACTACCCTACCGCAGCCAAACAGAAGGTAAAAAAGGCTTTTAGACGAGGGCATCCAGCAAAGAAACGCAATCATTGTGCGGCAATGTTGCAGTTCAAGCATAATTACGGCTACAAAGAAATGCTAATGCAGTAATTTAGTCGGCTATCACGAGAGCAGTAGGTGATTAAGCCTCCGAGGAAATTAGTCGACGAACACATGCTGGATAAACGATTTTGAGGTTTATGAACCGGTGGACCTCAAGCAGAGCACCTCCCTACACCGCGACATTTGTGCATGGTTAAATGTTTAAGTGGCACTAAATTATTTGCACTATTGTCTAATGCTGGATGTGCCTTCAACAGTAATTCCACTGCCATCATCGCAGCAGTCGTTTCCGTCCACATTCTGTCAAAAGTAATCTGTCTACTAAAGTCACGAATGCAGTCGCTCCTGAAAATACATCACTCGGGGGATCTAGGAAAGGTGAATGCTATAACGTCTTGTAGGATTTAGATCACCAGTGCAGTTAATGAGGTGGTATCTTATGCAGGCAACAGGTGAAAATGTGAGAGTAGAGGAAGGAATAAACTTGTGAAATTGAAATCCGCTTGTGAAAGAGCGACCTTTAGTTGACTTAGCCCAATCATCTCTAAGACGTGATTGTGTGTTTCCATTTTATCGACATGGCTCACTAGGCACGTGTACAACCTCTCAGTCGGCTCCCACCCATACTTGCTTGTCTATTTGCGATTCGAGGGAATTCAGTGTTAGCTGCTCGAAGTGCCTTCTGAGCTTCTGTTGCCGGTTAACAAATCCAGCGTTGAGAGAAGGAAAATGCTTGCATTACATGAATGCGTTTCGTGAACCAACTAGCGCGGAATTGGTTTGACGCCTAACTCTACCTGATTAGCACATTCGAGTGTCCTGCCAGAGCCGACACCAACATGAAATCAAGTAATAACAATTAACGAGTAGGCTAAGAGAGATTCACTGTGACCCTTTGGGAAGAAAATTTGCCCCATAGACTGAGGAAATGCAAGTCCTTTTATTTAATGTCTTTGATACTTTATAGGAAACTTAGTCAACATGCACACCAACCAAACGCCTTTCACCGACGTGGTTCACTCTGAAGAAAAGGTGTCTCTGAGGTGTATTGACTAAACTACGACTATTGGGTAGCTTACTCGGCAGGACGTGCGTTTCTCACTTTTTTTTAAATAGCACCATATACGAACTCAATTCAGCTGGATCTGCGAATCCGTGAACAGTGGGGCAATGGGATCAACGTGTGAAAGAGTGAGAGAGTTATACAGCGGAGCGACAATCGCTTATACGTCACTTTATCCGCTCAGAAGCATTATTGGTGGCGATTCGGGTATCAGTTTTAGCTTCATGACTGGAAGCTCATACCTACAGCCTACTTGACTGCTGTAGCTAAGAGGAAGGCTACAGTGCATGCTTTACTGTAGACGTCTGCTTTCGGTGTCGGAAGACCTGCTGTCTTTCTTGGCAGCATTACGCGCAGGCAACACTGCGATGATTGCCAGCTCTTCACAGAAACAGAAGTCATTCTGCCTTCTTTTGAGGACAATGCATTACATCTATGGCAGTTTGACTCCATTAAAAGGGTTCATGTTGTCTCCACGGCACCTGCTTTGTTTGCATCCTTCTTTACAATTGGGCAACCAAGGCCAATCGGTCGAGATGAGACGATCGCGTCACAATCACACGAGGCGACAGGAAATGGCATTGTAACATTATCCCAATTCCTCGCTCTCCATCCTTCCTTTCTTTTTCCTTTCCGAGACAGCAGCATTTAAACTTCGTCACCTCTGTTACACATTCAATACACACAATATCACAGTTCCAGCTTGGTGGGTTCCAGTAGCCTCCATTTGCGTCTTACCTCTCTTCGTTATCTTTACCACGTCCCATTGCTTTTCTTGCATGTCTCGTTCTGCATCACATTTTCCATCCCATTTCCATGTCACTAACGGTGTCGTAATCAGAATCACTGACCTGCCCGAGTTGCACCATTGGCATCATGGCCGAAATGTCTGGAAAACTGAAGAAGTTCTATGAGCTCAGAGTCTTCTCAACTGCTCATGCCGAAGAAAAGGGCAGGACAGCCTTTCGCTGCGTTTTATGCGGATGTGCTGTGTGCTGCGATGGACCGCAGTGGCTATTATCTCTTTGCTGCATGCAATTCTTTTCCTCATTTCCATTCTTCCCTTCTGAGGCCGCAGCATTTAAAACGCGTCACCTCTTTCGCACAATCAATCTACCCCATCACCCGTCCACCATGGTAAGTTCCAGTAGTCTCTATTTCCTTCTTATCGTTTTCCCTTCCTTCCTTCCTTCCATTTACCAACCCACATTCATTCTCCTGCTTGTTTCAGCTCATTTCCATGTCATTGACAATGGTGGACTTTTGCTTCACTTTAGAAACGACTTCGAATCACTGACATTCCGCCTAAAGTGGCACTTTGAATATGCAAATCCCTAATGTGGGGAACTTGAAAAAGGCCTGCGACACAATTCCTGACTGGCAATGGGTTTTTCTCACCTTGACGATCCTCACAAGTGTTGCTTAGGCACATTAACACTTGAAGTTGGCTCAATAAGCAGTTGTGCCGCATGCTATTTTCACCTACTTTATCAGTTGTCCACCAAGATTCACTTCCACTTGTGGAATATCGCGTGAATCAATCGTAATTCTTCATCCAATTAAAAATCCAGGCTAGTCAAATCTTCCCCTCACAAATCATCAACTACGGCCTTGTGCTTCATTCTGGCCTACTTCCTATCTCCATGCTGTATTAACAACCACATACCTGCTAAAGCGTTACAATTTGTCCACTACGACTTGTAGTTTACCGTCATTACAAGAGATATTGATGAGATCTATTCGATGTGGAGCACTTCTCAGTGATTTGTCAACGTAAAGCGCGCGATGTGACAGATGTGTAGTTGTCTATGCAGTGTGGAGATGAGATGTAGGTTAGAATGAATCATGAGACCGTAGCTGATGGTCCATAGGGACAAGAATTGCCTAGTGTGAGTTAAGAATTGCCTGAAGGATTCAGCTTGCTTAACACGACACTCTACAACTGGAAGTGGATCTCGGTAGACAATTGAGGTGTGAGAGAACAACACGCGACACGGTTGTTTACGAAGCCACTTCCTAGATCCGATGTGTCAAAGCAATGCTTGTGACGACCCTCGAGTTGACAGACTCCAGCACCAGCTAGGAATGCTGTAGCAGGCATTCACCAAGTCCTCCTCGTCAAGGAATCTGCATATTCTGAGTGTTAACTCAGGTAGAAGGCTTGTGAATCAAACTAGGATGTCAAATTGTAATGTTGAATAAAAAAGCAGGGACATAAGTGAGGGAGGTAAAGATAAGTAAAGATGTAGGAAAGGTAAGATGCAAATGGAGGCTGCTGGAACCCACCATGCTAAAAATGTGGTAGGGTGGATCGACTGTGTGACAGAGGTGACGAGGCTTAGATGCTGCGGCCTCAAAAGGGGAGAAAGGAAGGCGAAAGAGGAGTTAGATTGACCTCACAGTGGCGTTGACACATTGGGTCGTTGCGTGTCGTCGGTTGTGAAAGTTACGCGATCGCCTTACCTTGACTGATCGTCCTTCACCATCCAATGGCAAAGAGAGATGCAAACAAAGCAGACGCTGTGGAGATAACGGCCATAGGCGTTGTGCGTTGGCATCAAACAAAGGCAGAAGAGATTGATTTTTCAGCAAGGAGTTGACGATCATCGTAATTTCGCTAAAGTGTGATGCTGCCAGGAAATTAGGTTAAATTTGCATAGTAGAAACGAACGTCAGCAGTGATGTAGGTTTCTGGACCACTGATGCTTGTTCTTGTTTCGTGCTAAACCTGTCTTCTTCAAAGGATTATCTACTCAGATATCTTGGACCACCTGCGTCATAAAAAGGAGTGCTAAGATCTAGAAGTGCCTAGCTATTGAATGCCTTGCAAGGTCATTTCTATTGCGAATGAGCTGATTCATGGACCGCACTGCCATTCTAGTTTCTTCGTGTATCGTTGGCATTAAAAGAGAAGAAGTAAAACATGGCTCGTAAAGACCTCATCGAGCAAAACTACCAGGGATGGTCCTCCTTCCTAAGTGCTTATCCAGTTAGAGAGGTGAATAATGAAGGCTACAAAGACATTAAGTCGTAGCGATCATGAAGAAACCATTATGTGTTCTTAAGATTTTCTCAAATTAGAATGAGAAGATTGTGCAAAAGGAACTCTCGGTAGTTGCAGCTAGCAAATTTTAAGCAGTGCTAACGTTGGTACATCTTAGCCCCATCAGAGTAGCCTTAACCTCCTGTGCCACTGTCTGCGGTTCTGTCATGTAATCTTATCCAACCACATAAATATTCATGTGTAGGTGACGAAATTTGCGAGCAGGAAACACCTTCATGCAAGTTCACATGCGACTCGGAAGCGATCTGCACCCTTTATGCCAAGAAAAGCATGCTTTCACCATGGAACAGGTTGAGCTCGTTGAAAGATTGGGTGACAACAAGGAGGTGGAACTTGGAATTTGTGCTGATTCGTGTAAATCATGGGCCTTGGCTCCTCAATTCCATCACTGATTGCGTGGAAAGTTCCGTCTCTGTCATTTAAGACACCGGAAGCTCAACGACCCGTTAACCAACCATGCCGTCGACAAAAGGATGAAAGAACCTCGATGTGTACAGTTGGGTGCACAAATATAGGCTGCATGTTAAGTTTAAGCCGAAATGAACACATGATGTTGTAAATGCGGTGGACATTCGCGAAAGTAGACCGAACAGGCTGCTAGTCAGTTGAAAACCATGCGCAATCGCAGAGGAAGCGTGTTATTTGGAAGAAGAGTTGTTCACCACCAAAGTCATTATTGGTATTAACAACTACTCTTACAAGAGAAACGCCAGCGATCAATTATTACTAGAGGAAGCTGGAAGTTACGACAAACTATATTCGTTGACGGATTCCACCATTTGCCACTCAGTGGACATGTCCTCTGTCATCGCTTCTGTTTCGATAGCCAGCTAGGAACCCACGATACCACATTGACGTACTGACAGCATTGCTAATGGACATAGAATTGCAAGCAGAGAAGAGGATTGGTAGATGCGTAAGAAGACGAGCTTTCTACCAATTGAAAACAGCATCGATGCTCTTAAAAATGGCTGACAATTCATTACTCAGCCGTTGCGGCTACTACACTGAGTGTATGCTTAGAAATAGACAAACAATTAAAAGATATTGATGGGAAGAATTGCTTCCTGACTCACATACTGCGTCGACTTATTCCTTGATGTGATGCGTGCATTGTGAACCACTACCACGCATGCAAGCGACTCTGATCTCATTGCCATAAATGTGGTCAGTCACAACAAATTGAAGAGGTTCTTCAGGTGCCAAGAGAAGCATTTGACTCTTCCAACTTTACTTGCTACTTCATTCAAATGGTACCATATTATCAACGTTATGAGATCTAAAATAAAGGAGACATTCAATGGTACTTGTGGTATAATATTTTATTCTTCATTCGTCTCTCTGCTGCAGGGCAAGTTAATGGTAAATTTGCTGCATCAACGCATAAATTAAAACCTGCGAAACTGCGCTTGTGCTTTATAGCAGCAAACAAGAATGCTATCTGAGTGTCGCATGGATTATTTTCAAAGTAGTCTACTCAGTGCGGTTCGCATGAGGTGGTCGAGGGTGGCCGCCGCATCACAACTTCCGCAAGGCATTGGCAGGCAGCGTGCACAATGATTCTTCATCATCAGTAACAACTGCCTTCTTTTGGCTCATCTTGCCATTCCTACTTACCAATGTGGTGACCTTAAGTATAGAATGGGAAACAACCTTGACCGTGTACACAGCCTAGCAAACCAGTTGGGCGAGGTAGCAGGACACCAACCTTCTTTATTATGGCCTTCAGCCTCCTTTCATCCTTCCTCTTTTCTTTTGTGATAAATCCTTTGATGCATAAACACCACATCTGTCCACCCAGAAGGCGTCCATCGCATTATTTATGGTACTTTTTCCTCCTGGGCCTAACCTTATTTAGGAACACATATTTGCATACTTTTATCAGTAGCTGGTGCCAGGAACCCCACCACATTAAGTTACCACATGTTTGATACATCGGGTCTCTTAGAAAGCTTTTTGCAGTAGTGAGTTCGGTGTTTGAAATAGGCCCATGTAGTAATGCGCTCGACGAAAAAGTGGGTGCACGAGAATGTCGCAAACTACAAAACCAAGTCAAAGCCTTTTTATGAAAGGCATTTATAGGCCAACGACTTCGCATTTCTTTGAGCCTACAGATTAGGATTGTCATCCGCAAGCAAAGAACTGCCACACATGTAATGTGATTAACCCAACTATCCAATTTCGGATGCCCTACTCCCATGATGGGAAGGTAATCAGCTTAAAATGACCAATATTAGACCTGCTTACCTTCTAAGCCTTGAAATGACCATTAAATTGCAGTCACAAAGCGTTAATTATGACATGAAGACGTAGCGATATCGCAGTAGCAATAAGGACGACTGCTGTTTTGCTAAGATGCCTTGCCTGAAATAAAACTAATTCTCCCTCATCATTTTGTGCGTTATTTGCTTGGTTAGATAACCCGACTTCGTTCTATTGTTGTGCAAACCTCCAAATACACTTTCCACACCACATTGCCCAGCGTTCATTTTTTCCAAGCGAAAACCAGTCCGGACGACTGGACATGGCCTTAGACAGAAAATTGCTTTGGCACCATAGAATCGAAGACGTGTGAATGTCGAGAATTTGATGACAGGTGGATGGCATGTTGCTGCTGCTTCGCGTGTTTCACATGCGGTCGTCCCTGTCACATTTCATGCTGCATGTAGCTTGGGCTCACTTGGTTATCACTTGCTTCCAACTAAATTGGCATTTATAGCACACCAAACGTACAAGTATTCCGCCACAACATCTGATCTGATCGTGATTCGCAGCCCATCAGATCACCTGCCACACCTTGATTGAGTAGGGAAGAAGGAGGTGAGACGACGACCACCACTTCGAACTCGTCACTTCACGCCTGCCTCCATGCTTGCATAATCCTGACTGCTCACCTATTTAAGTCTTGTTGAATCTGGCTGACATTTGCACTTCCGTTTCCAATGCATGGAGGTGATGATCTCATAGTTCGAGTTGTTAATCCATCTTAACCGCTGTCGCATTTTGTGGACAAGCTGTCGCAGACGTTGCGGAGATCGCAGGTCGATGGTCTGCACTGCTTTATGGGGTGACATCTCCACCAACAGCTATCATGCATTGGTCCGAGTTTTGGCATTTGTTATGCATCACTTTGCATTCCAATTTCCACATCCATTGCCTTATCCTCTTACCAGTGTCGAAATTAAGTCCGCCTCGTCTACTAGTGAAGACCTCTCCCACCACATCTCTCTGCAGTTCGACCGAGCCACCTTCACAACAGACTGCTCTGATAAGTTGGAACTGTATGCCTTTTGCCGAGTACAGAAGAAAATATAGCATGGTTTGTGAAATTGGGTTACCATCGCAGGTGGCATTCACATCTCTTACACAGGCTCTACTTAACAGCTTCCATGTATCACTGAGTGTTCACAGCAACCCACCTCCCGTTCGCCAGTCTACACAGCAACAGGGCGATCCCCATTGGTCGAATGGAGGATTTGCGGCCAGCAATCAGTACGACACAGCGCATAGTTCCGGATTTCTGATCTCGGGAGAGTCATCGTTGTTTTCACGATAAGGAAGTATGGCTGCGGGAGTGAAAGTATGCCATTGTGCTGGATGAATGGACAAATGCATTTTCTGATAACGCGCTTCACTTCATTTGCAATGTCCCTTAAGTTCGTTACTGACAAAGTAATGGAACGTACCATAAAGGCGACAGCCAAAGTGAAGCGTAGTGCAAAGCTACCCCAGATATATCTTACCAGTCACCTCAGCCATTGTCACCTCCCATTGGATTTCCTCTTTTGTTCAACACTTCCACAGATCATCGTCAGATGAATGTCTCTTATCTCCCTCTCTGATTTGTGCAGCGAGGAGCAGAGTTGATGATAACGACTTAAAATGGTGAAGGTTGAGAGTCACAGTCAAACACTCGCGTTGGTAGCATGCCAGTGTACGCGAATCTAAACACACAGTTAAAGCTCTGTATATTGCTCATGCACTAGATCCATGGCAGCCTCTACACAAGTACTCGGAGTACCTGAGTTGCTTACTACATCAAGCATTGCCATTGAACCCATAAAAACGCAGAAAGTGCTACATCTTACGAATTGCGTTATGGTAGAGTGCCACTTTGAGGAGGTATGCGTTGCTACGCACTTTATTTTACCTTTCTGCTGACGAATTTATTTTTCTGTAGTAGCCACATTCAACTTAATTAAGGTTGAATGTCTAGAAGGTTGTCAGTTCTGGCCCTCGCTAATCTGATACCCCAGCTTTTACTCAACGTGCCAAATCCTGTGCGTCTTAGTGGCCGTATAGTTTGCTTGAGCTACCCCCTTGCAACCCTCGATGCAGAGACACTGAGGTAAGCGCCACAGTCAAAGCAGAAGTGCCGCGGCCACTTCATGAACTGAAACGTAGTAACAAGTTACTCACAAATCCGCCTCGTATAGTGATTCAATGCATTGTGCAAAGATGTAAGCACCGTGCAGTATCTTCACTCTGCGGTCTGGTCGTCGAGTCAGACCACCACTCTTCTAAGCACTATGTTGCATTATGGCCTTCGGGTGGACATCGAGGAGCCCTCTGTTCCCACAACTTGAGCTGAAGTTTGGCCAGTCAATGCCGATTTAATGCGCGACCGCTATGACCGCAATTACGAATCCTAGCAGTGCCCCAGTAACAGACGTGTCATACAAGCAGGCAGACAAGTATCCTCCCCTTTACTTCGTATCTTGACCTAGTGATTGTTTTGGAGTGCTTTCAGCCTACAGACGGAGTCGGGTTGGCCAAAATGACATTTGGCCGGCAACTAACTTGCAACTTCTAAGGATCCGGAGCACTTTCTTGTTTTGATGGTTGCACCAAACTTATTTGTGGCTACTAATTAGTTTTTTGCACACCACGCAATTAGGTAACTACAATGAACGAGCCAGCGAGTGATGGAGACGTTTACGGAAAACAGTTCTTCAATGACTATTATAAAGCCTGGTTCTGGGTTAATGCAATGACAATGCAGATTTTATTTAAACCCTACAAAAATGGGGCTGCCAACTGTCGTGATTTCGAGAAGTGCAACCACATTTTCAGCAGAAGTAGCACTAACTGCAATGCACAAAATTTGTTTTCGTCTCATGGAGAGTCTGCTCATATCTTACTGTTGACTGCGTAAACAACATGATTATTAATGAAGGCAGTGACGCATACATGCACCAACTTTGGACAGAAAGCCGACATACACGGTGAACGGAGTGCATGTGGACTCAAGAGGGGAGGACAAATTCTTACTCGTCAGTGCAGGGGTTGTCGTTAATCCAGAGTCGTCAATCAGTGCCCATCTAAAGAGACGCGTTTTGGAAGGTAGGAAAGGCGAAGAACAAATTACCAGTTTCTGAGCGTAGTTGTCATCCGATAATGCTGGAGTCGTTGAACGTGTGTGTTTGGCTTCTAAGACTTTCTCTCTTCAGTTGCTTATGCATGATAAAAAAATTCTAATTGACAGGTTGACCCAAGGCCATTTTGAGCATTGGCAACACACGATTAGCTGTTTTGGTGAAAAATGGAGAAAGTCTTCAGCCTAAGGTGTTCACCTTCTAATGGGTGGTGCTTTGGCCCGCCATACCCATTCCAGGCACCATGTAACAAATGCTGCTAGAGTCAAAGTGGAGTCGCAAGACAGGCAAGCTCAAATCACATTCGCCAAGTCCAAACCGTGTGGTTTGATCTGGGAATTTAATCGGAAGACGTAGTCAAAAGCAATTGTTTGAACGGACTAACACAAGTCACTGATTCATAATACGTGATTGTGAACTTCCACGTGTGCATTTGACGAGTCCTCACAAATTACGTCGTGCCATCGCAGCAAAGTGCAGTGGAAAATGAAATAAATGTTTTAAAATTCTGATGCTAATTGATTGGGGGGTGGCTAAACAAATTAGCTGCACAGTTCTCTACTCCTCCTCTGTCGTCAACACTCTCAACAAGCGGTAGATGAGGGCAGCGTATTTGTCTGGACTCTGGTCCGCCGATCACGCCTAACACATTGTAACTTCACGACTCCAAGTTAACGGACATAAACTGTCTAGATAGAAGAGTGTATTTGTGTAAACACATAATTTAGATAACTAACATTTCACCACACTTAAATCTAACCGAGCATAACTTGTCAACGCCTGACCCGAAGTGAAGAGGACTCCAGTTAACGCACCATTGTCATCAAGCAAGCCGCAGATTTATGCGTACAGGTTCATCGGCTTCTGTAGTCTCCTTCGATGTTCTCAGCAGCAAAGCAACCATTTCCGAGAGCCTTGTAGCGTTGTCTTGGGGCAGTCCACACTGCACTAGTGCCCATTGCATTGAGCATCTGCCGTGGATTCCCGATTAGACGGCGAATCATAATTGATGGTTTGTGAAGACCATTCAGCAGCCTGTGCACGGAGTCGACTGTAAACGATAAGAATATTTCCTCTCTTTGCTGTTCATCCTATCCACCAGCGGGTATTCGAGTCGTGAGTTGAGGCGGCTGGAATAAAGGCATTTTCGGATCGAAGGCTACAGGTATTTTCCGTCCACTGCTCTTAATACCATGTCACGGACTACAATTAACTGCACCACCTTCCTTTTCCACTTATTTTCTGGTGACTTTGTGTCCACTGACCCAACGATTTCGTGATTCCCATCAGTGGAAGATAAGAACATGCGTCGGAACTTTTCCGGACAGTAGCGAGATAACTTGACCACGCTGTCCATGAAGAAACTAGATGCTGCCGGGGGTGTGAAGAAGCAGAAGAGCATCTAGTTTTGTGTTTTTGAAAACGAGTTTAAAATGTCTTGTCGTATGCTCATCACTTACTCCTCGGGAAACAGTCATCCAGGTGGTGTGGCGCCTCCAAGGAGTAACAAAGCTATTTTAATCAAATCGCCCTTCAATTTTACCAGTAAAATGACTTTATGATTAATGACTACCTAGATTAGTAGGAAGTCGTGGTAGGCGTCACAGGCAAAAGCGATACGCTTGGTCACCACTCAGACACCCAGCAGCCACAAGCCATGAGGGCTACATTTTCGGATTTACTTAGCCCACGTCTGGACTACCACGCAAGTGTAACTGCGTAGGGTCTGTGGCGGATTCTCCAACGCCGCACCGTGTCACCAACTACAGGCAACTCAGCGCATGTTAGGAGCCGATAATTACCTCTCACCTACTGGAATTGAAACGAATTGCCCAAATGGGAGCTCGTTAACAGTAAGAACCCTTAGCATTGCCAATGAATTACGCACTTAATCAGTTGTACCGTGATGTTCTGTGAGTGCAGTTTTTATGGAGGCTTTTCGTTGATCACCACATTTCTGATACCATCGAGCATGGTGGGAGAGGTTACCTGGAGACTCGGAAGTCGGAAAAATCTGCCTCATCATCGTCGATTCATCTGCTTGCAAACATGATGAAGGCTTTGTTTAAGCAAACGATGACGCTGTCCTCAATTTGCTTTATCATTTGAAACCCAATTACCAAATAACTGCATGGTTTGTTGGACTTCGTTTGTGATCCTCTCCTACCTTCTAGAAGTCAAATGAAAAATGGCATGTAGAAGTCATTGTGACATTTACTCACCATCCTCATCAAGCATCACCCAAGCTCTGCAAATCATTCACGCTTTGCAATTTATTATAGAGGCCAGTTTGTTAGCAACACTTACATCAAGATTGGCTGGAACCAGAGACCATGAACTGATGGTGATCTGATGTTGCTAAAGTGCTTGAAAATCAACTGCTCTACTGATGTGATTTTAGTAACATAACTTTGAAACTATAGGAATTGTGAGCAATTTGAGTATGAAATTAGGCGCTATCGAAAACCTGACGGTTGTATTACACCTACGGATCAACAAAGTAAAAATAGATCTGCTTAGGATTTGACAGATCTACATGACGAGAAATGGCAAGACATGCTCAAATCGGCCGAAAGCGTGGGGGGAAGGGGGGGGATACGCATGCGTAGTTAACGCGTCCACTCCACATTGACACATTAACACATTAACTATTGGTGTTACATGTATGTGACGCCCAATTCTTTATCCTATGCGTGATTGGTATCAGATAACGGGAGTCCATAGCATTAATTCATCTTTCAGCACTGTGTGGAAGATTTGGGCTGTACCTTATATAAGGTTAGAAGCGTGACGATGTGTAAAAATCCTCGTTAGAAGCCTGGTTGTGCAGATGCCAGCATAGCCCGAAATTGCTAAGGCCTAATTTTACACGGCAATGATGGTATTGGATTGCACGTGAGGAAAAGGGCGTTAAAACTGAGCTCTATGCAGATCTTAGACTCCTCATGAGCGAGGTAACAACACCTGTCTGTTAGAGGGAACCCGAGCAAAGATACAAGCTCCAAAAAAAACCAGCAAAGGGGAGCGAGGCAACACGAAGGCACAGGACTCCTTCAAGGCGGATTTGAACCACCGACCTATGGATCGCTGCTGACATCTACAGTCCACCGCTCTACCAACTGAATTATCGCCGAGCGTTGCCCACGCCATTTTGTTTATAATAACAAAAATATTAACTGCAGTTCGCTACCCTGTACTCCCTCTTCTTGACTTCGTGATTTCTTTACTTCGCACTGCTGGTTGCGGCGAATTGTGTCTTAAACGAAGCCATTAATTCACCTACGCGAAAAGTCTGCTCCCGTTACCCTTAGCAATGGCAACATTTATTTTTCCAGATGCAAACAACACAACTGTCAATGCTATTCAACTTATATGGACTTGTGGGGTGGATGGTCTCGGCGAACCCGATTAAAAGTGCATTCTAAAGCAAGTGTCGGTTGACAAATTGACCGACTTTGCTCTGATTTGATAAAATTGCCTTCGAGGAAAATCTGTGAATGATTGCACACGACATGGGTGGGTGATGCATGCACTTCATGATCTCATTGCTAGGTTGTGTTAAAGGACATTTTTGCCCTTGTAGTTGCTCATTTATAAGAACCAACGTGACGCATTGCGATGCAAAATTTCTACATGACAGCATTAGAAACGCATGTAAGGGTTGATTTCCCTGTAGTCGTGGCATGCATACTCGAAATGAGGATTTATTCCAACTTAAATGCCAAACTAAACAGATAAGCGTTTCATGCGATTGCCATTCTGTCAAACAAAAAGTTGGCTGAAGAACTAGCACACACCAGTGTTGAATGATTATAGGAGGGAATGAAATATTTGGGAATGCTTCCTTCCCAGCTTAGTCTAGGCATGCACGCTCACGACCACGAATGATGCGCTGTGGTACTTCTACGTCCCTATGGGCAATCGAAGTGCTTTCTAATCGACCAAGCTCCAATTAGCATGGCTGAAGAACAGACTCAACTACTTTTACAAAAAAATCCTCAATGCCATTGCATGAGGTGGACATCTGTAAGGTGGATTAGTTGCCAGGCATTGATGCCCAGCATGCGTCGCATGAGTCCTCCTTGGAAATGATGCACTGCTCAAATTCATGGCTGAATTCATTAACTGATGGCTGCTGTTCGGGTTTCATTCCGACGGGAGCTCATAATGCTGTAGACTGTAGCATCACACCCAAAACCCTCATTCAGTGGAGGAGGAAGACGACCACCTCCAGGAAGAAAGTCCTGCAAACGGTCAAGTTTGTAATCTGAAATGAAGTAGGATGGAGCAACTATCTTAAGTAGGCAAGCTGTGCAGACATCGCTTGCTTAGTGATGAGGCCACTCTTTGGTGCCAAAAAGGAAAGAGGCACACCATGATTGCAGACGTCTCTTTTAAATGATTTCGATCCACATTGGCTGAGAGGTGGCTTTTATGAGGATTGAAGCTGCTGCAATGTCAACAGTAGCGTGTTGACATATTCGCAGAAGAGTTTAATAGACTGGGCGTTCAGCTTTCCTCATTTGGCCTTTTTTAGCTCGGATGAGTGGAACGAATGCAGGTGGGTGTCATTCCCCATCACTAGGGACGTAGGTAATGAGGTGGAATAATGAGGATTATGCATGCTGGGGGTAGAACTGGTGCTGTTGCAAGCAGGCAGAGACATAGGCACACGCGTAACTGAACTTATTTAAGCTGTCAGATTGACCACTGCATCATTCTGAAGCGGTTTCGTCGCGTTGGCACGCCTGTTATGTGTGTGCTTGACTGAGTTTCTTTCTCAATATTCAAAAGGAAGCATTCGACGAACGCGCTTCTTGCCACGGAATCGTCGCTGTGTGCCTTCGGAGGGGAAGGGTACCCTCTAGACCAGCACGACCTTCATCAATCTTCCTCGTTAATTCAGTCACCAACAAAATTTTTTGCTGCCTGCTCTCACTCTGCGTGTTTTGATGGATGCAAGGCAAGACTGCCTGCATGTTAATGGATTGTGTGAGGGAAGTGATGTAACGAAGGACCAAAACCTGAAATCCTTCGTTTATATAAGTCAGTTTTATGCATTTATGAGCCAGTGGCCTCCTTTGTCCGTTCTTCACATTTCCTTTTCTCCTTACCCTATGGTATGATCTCATGAATTAAAAAGAGTTTTGTTGCATCGTGCGCTTCTTTCCACTTCTCCTGGAATTGAGAGATGATGAATAAACGAAGAGCCTACAATCGCTGAGGTCTTGAAGGACAGTCAGGGCGTGAATAAGGCTTCATGGCCTCACTCTTCTCGTTGCATGAGAACGAAGGCTAAGGAGGAAGGGACAAGCGCTAAGCTTATTGTACATCCTCGTGAATGCGTTGACACACTATTGCCATTACATACAGTGATTGCACACGAAGGAGCAGTCCTTACAACAGAGTTGGTCGTGGCCGTCCAAAGTGGCTTTATCAGGGTATGTCATCATGGCGCATGACTTCCATCGCATTGGATGACCACCCGGCCACAAAGCGGGAGATGCTAGAACAGTAGCATTGTTTTGGGTTGGATCAAACTCGTAGTCCCTCTCTGCTATGTAATGCTCGTCATGTCGCTGGTAGTGGAAGGTGAGCAAAACCGTTCGAATGTATTAGTCTGATGGATAACTAAAGGCAATGCGCACTGATGGTGACCAATGGTGGTAGATGGTGGGAAACGTAACCAGGTGACGAAGTAACAATGCTGTTGCAAAAATGTATTGCTTTTACATTTGGAGGCTTAGAACCAATAAAGGAGGTCAACTTATATCCTCAGAGCTGCTCGCAAAGCAGTCAGTGCTGATAAGAAATTGTCTGTGTTTGCTGGATGAGAGGGATGGAATGAATGAATAAATAGCCGACGTGGTACGCCCAACAACTTACTGGCAGATGGTCCAAATCGACTCCAAACACCTCTAAAATGCTGTGCTGTGCATAGGGAAGCGCTTGTCAGTGTGCGCTAATGCTGAAGATGGAGTTAAACCCGCCAAGCCTAAGTTGACTGCATTACAGCCGTCCAGCCCACCTAAGTAAAAAATGGAGCGCAAGGCAAATCTCTGCCCGGCAATGGCACTGTCACTGAATCGCATAAATTACGATGCGGCTGGCTTAACGATCTGAGAGGCTAGAGCTGGAGAGTTGAGTCGGTGCATAGGCGCACGAAGCGTTTAGCGAAACACGTTTTGCGTCATGGAATTGTCGTCATCTGCCTTCGAGGGAGGAGCGTGCTCTTTTTCAACACACCTCTCATCACTCGACTCTGTTCATTGCATCATCACCAATAAAGAGTGATCACTACCCGTTCTAACTCTACTCGCTCTAACGAATAATTGCAATCGGAGCTCTTCATTTACGAAAAAGGATGCGGAGACGCTCAAGTGATCAGTGAATTACAATCTATAGTGTGTGGGATGCTATTGTACGGATACCTCTGATTAATAAATGAAAGCCACAATTGTTGTTGACTTGAAATAACTAAGAATGTGGATAGCATAATCGCAGCTGTTTGCATTTCAATGAAAGCCAAGATGCAGTGGACTGTAGGTCCGTAATCGCCGTCCAAGCTATTTCACATCCACATCCTCGACATTCAGGAATGTTACACAATGTTGGCACCGTTTCTCTGTTTTGATGGCAAATCTCATCCCACTCCACTTTCGTGCTTCCTCAGGAGTGGGTCTCAATACCAGATTAAGTCACATCAATTAATCAGCTTAAATACATCATTCGCCAGAAGCAATGCCTCAGAGGTGAAGCGGCAAGACCAATTACCCACTCATCTGGCATTTTAAGCAGTACCAACATTTAGCACCTCATTCGTAAGCTATGCACTGTCGAGTAATACCAACATTCGAGGGCCTGCTTTGCTTGTTTGAGTGGCGTAAAATATGCATGCAAATGAGGAGGACCTGATTCCACTCTCCTCCTCTGATATGCCAGCAAATCATGGTGTGTCATTGGACATTCCCACCGAGTGACTTCTGTAATGCCTAAGCTTTGCCATTATTTGCAATTATATAGACAAAGAATGCATACACATGCACCGCTGGTGTGATGAGACAACAAGAAGTAATTTGTGTACTCTGGTCAGAATGGTATGGTTTGGATTTCGCCATTGCGTTGTTAAGGTGTGAGTGACGCCAAGTTACGCAAATTGCATCCCACGGACATTTCATGCATTGTTTGCACAACTCAGGTTGGCACGTAGTCCATGAGCAGTGAGTGGGGCCGAAGCAAGTCTCGGTTGTGGATCGACGGGGTGACGTGTCCAGACGGTGCTAACTCGCCACTAAAGGGTTGGGCGCATCGATTCAACTTGAAGGCAGTCATGCTGCAGGAACAGCCACTTCTCACCCACGGCAACCTTCAGGTGCGCTTTACCTCATTCGCATGTCTAAGCATACAGAAATGACAGAGGTAAGAATGCGCACAGATCTGACATTTAGAAGTTACTTCTGCTGTGCCCAAAAGTCCTCAAACCCATCAGTTGGTGAAATCCGTTACCTTTCCATTTGTCGTTTACCTTCCATGCCAGGCTTCGAAGGCGAATTCGACCAGTAGAATGGGAAATCCCAGTGTTTGATTCAACTATGCGATGAAGAATTTGTGCACAGAGGCTTTTCATTCGCAGCAACTTGTGGGCTATGTGATGTTGAAAGACATCAACAAGCGTAGCTGCCCATTGACACGTCCAATTTCGTGAGAAAATCTCCACGTCAGTGTGGTATAATTAACACTAAAAATTAGCCATGGTAGCCTTATATTACCAACCTTAGTGCAATTTATTCCAAATCCACAGATAAATGCGACAGATCAGTGAAAAGTGGGCAACTTGTAGGAAAAGTGACCTCAGTAAAGAGGTTTGCTGTGCAATAGCAGCACAAAGCACAAATGTGCATGATCCTTTCAGCAGGCTGAACTTCATTGTGCTCTTGGGTTGTTGTCTCTTACGTGGGGTCCTAATTGAATGGCAAGCAAACCCGATGGATGCGACATGGGTTTACCTACATCGAATGAGGGTTTTATTGTGCATTCACGGCTGCAATGGCCCCTTGCAATTATGTTGCCTGGACTTGTAAATAACTGCGACAACTGAAAGTGCCGCCTGAAAATCATCATAAAATTAGGCTCGGCTGACGAATTGCCTTAACGCTACGCAGAAAGACGTGCAATAAGACGAAACGGAGCGGAGACAGGCGAGTGCTTCACCTAGCAAGTATTCTTCTTGTACCCTGATTTGTGGTTTCCATGTGTTGGTCTTCGCTCATTTCGGCATTAGTCTTACAAATCAAAAGGTGAGCAAGGTGGGTGAAAATGCAGGAGATGGAAACGAAGGTAAAAAGTACTGTGTTAATATTCACAAACAGTAAATGTTTCCAGCATAGCGATGGATCAGTGAGAAAAATTTGAGTTCGGTATTTGAATAGTGTAAAGGAGGTTAGGAATGAGAAGCAGGAAACCCATGCACAATTCTTATTAGATCGCAATAAGTCAACGAATACATCAATGTTTGCATGCAGCTAACTAATCACAACCTCTACATTGTCGAGAATGTATTGCGGCATTTCGATTAACTGTTGCAATTTATGCACAGACTATCTTTGTTGCCCTACCCGCCAGTCATTTTTAAGCTAATTGCATGGTATTGAAATGCGCAGTAAACTGTGTAATGGAGATTTGTTACCGTTTTGTGAGTGAAAGTACATTTCTGGCCAAGGCCCTCACTGTCCACCTAATTATCTTAACAAAAGTGTAGTGCAGCACTTTCTGCATGCAGAAGTTTAAAAACCGTTCATAGTTGCTGCTTTTGAGCGACTACTTGATTCCATTCTCCTGTTCGTCACGCTTTACTGTCAACTTGTCAACGAAACAGGCTTTGACTTTCTTTGCTGATTTCGAAAAACTGTTCTAAGCTATTCTTTCTCAATCTTCAGCGCCCACATATCTGGCAAACGTCTGCTTTGAAATCGAGGAGTGGTACTTGCAAAAGTGGGGCTAGTAAATGTAAGTTAGTACGTTAGGTAGCATTCCAAAGCGCTTGACACCACAGTAATTGACAACATCTAATTCTTTTGAGCATTCTATGAGGAACTTTGGGCAAAGTAGCATTCAGTCATTTAGACTACATAGAAATCTCACAGGAATGTTAGACTTAATAGTAGCCTTTATGCACATTTGCTTTTGGAACTACTGACCCTCGTCCTCTCGTGATCTCCAGTCATCCCACCCATGCAGGCAAACTCCGAATTTGTGTAAGAGCAGTGACTAACATCGGTCATTCGGCCATCAATTGCTCTTCAGTCGACGGTGCATAGCGTCAGGTTATAGTAATGCCTTATGTGGCTGGTAAGTGAACTCGAATAAACAGGTTCTGTTACCGAGCAAGATGGATCATTTGGAAGGAGCTCACATTGATGTGCTTTATTTGGGTTCTTTGGACTGACAAGTGTAAGGAATGCTTGACGCGCTGCTATCACGTGTAGCATCATAAAGAGGGAAGAGGAGCAATGAAGGTGGAACGGTCGCTTGCAAAGCACTAAAGGCAAAGTGTGTGTCTTTGGGCTATTCTCACATGGAGGACTATCTTCACTTGCCAATGCATGAAGCGCATGGCAATGGATAGTAATCAGCAAACAATGGGCGCTAGAATGCTCTGGTGCCTAATACGTGGCCTTGTGCCAAACACATCTAAAGCGTAATGGAAGGGTATGTAAAGTCTTGATGAACTGTCATACTAACGACAGTCAGAATGGTGGGCTGGAAAGAAACTTACTAATGCCTGATTGCAAATGTGTTGGTTTGCACGATCATTTGTCAAAGAGAATATTTTGTTCCCTCAATGATTGTAGAGCACTTTCCCTTCGATAAGACTAAGATATTTGGTTTCGGTTTTTCATCTTTTGTCCATTTTGCAACATTTGAAAGGACAGCATGATCGAAAGGATAGTGTTATTTTAAGACACTTGACAAAATGATTCAAACTTTTCATGGAAGTTGGAAAGTGGAAGCTAGGAGGCAGAATATTTGGCAAATGACGCGACGCTTCGTACAGTCCGCAACTAGGTACAGAACCATAAACTGAATGCATCGAGTGCATTAAGTCTCTCCCACGATCCACGGACTGTGTCTGGACAATAATAACAATAGTAATAGTAATAGTAATCAGAAATGACAGAGACCTTTGGTAAGATTTGTAGCACATGCTATGAGAAACTGTATCGTGGTCTCAAGAGCATCATTAAGTCAATTAAACAAAGTCTGTCTCGTTCGGATTCTTTCGATGCTGCTATACACGACGGTCGAAAACTCAGCAGCGCTTACTTGAATGTGCTGATTAACCTCAAGGTTGAGAGTGATTATGCCTGATGGCATGCCGGTACCAAACAGACCCAAATAAACTTTAACTCAGTGACTGCGACTAGAGGACTCGGCAGTTTGCAGTGACTCGCAAATTTGGGCACACTTGATCACTTCCTACATGGCGGAACAACCTGCGGCCAACACGCATTGTCTTTGTCTTGGTCAGTACCACAACCCTTACCAAGTCATCAGAATTGAACTCTTTCCTTGATCAGACTGTAGTCATTCTGCTACAAATCCATATACACAGCAAAGCTTACTCCCAATGGAATCGGTCATTCAATAAACGCACAAAGTAATCGCTCCTTTGAAGTAGCATGCCCAGCAATCAACTGCTGTCTCAGTGTTAAGTAACTTCCGTATTTCAGTGGTAGTTGGAATCGAACTGACGAGTTTCATGGAAGGGTGAAGTTGATCCCCTCCCACTCTTCCACAGGCTAGACAAAGTGAAAAAGCAAGCAACGTGGCCGTAGGTTGAGGGCGGGTGAAGTACTTTGTGTGGTTAACCCATGCTGCAGCAGTGGTCTTCTGGGCGTAATTGTGTCCTCGAATAAACATATTTGGACAGTGAGATCTTCGAGATCTGATGCATGGATACATTGCGGGACATGATACGATAAGTTGGGAGCTCAGTTATGGGACAAAATCTAAGGGTCTTGCTGAATGTAGGGTGATTAATGTCCATTGCACCACCAACAGCTTTGCAGTTAGGACTTAGAGCACTCATTTTTTCCACAATTTCGTTTGTTCCAAGTCATTCAACAGCGATTAACTCAGTCGGTGAAGGCTTGCGATTTTGGGATGACCTGATCGTTTAACGCGCTAGGTAAATGCAATCACACGAGGCACTTAGCTTCGAGGAACATGATGAAGCTTGCCACACACTTGCTCACATTTTAATCTTGTTATTAAGGTGCAGATATTCTCAAGATGTTTGGACATATCTAAGAGACTAAGCATCGCGAATACCCCTGGGATGTGTACTACGGCTTCGCTTCCAGTTGACTCATGACAGGTAGTCTCAAACCCATTTATTGACGTGTTCTATGAGCTAGTTTTGGTGTCTAATTATTAGTTCATGAGCTTTTTCCAGCGTCCTTGATAAAACATTCATCTCCTTTGAATTTGAGTGCAGAGCTACAGCAGAAAAAGATGTTGTGAACATTCTGTCGCTACCCTGTGTTGTCCAAGCATGACTGAGGCTTGTTAATTTCATTCACCATAGTCAGTGACTTCTATTGCACCATAGTCATGCAATTAAACCCCGAGTTCTACTCTCCGGTTTCGTATACACAGGGAACTACCCCTTTTGGATGTCAATTTGGTGACAAAAGGTCCCATCAATGCCATTGCTGCACTTACTAAACAATTGCAACGTACATCTGGAGCAAATTCAATCAATCACGCCAACACTGAGAACATGAATACAAGGCAATCTCAGTCAGGATGACTTCTAGTGGCATTCATCTTCAACCTAAGTCATGTGGCGTAATCTGCTGTTTCCTACGAAACTGATCCGTCTTACTCGTTAAATGATAGGTAATTGCACGAGCTGCCAACACTGGGCACAAGATATTTTAGTCATTTAATGCAGTTATTTGCATTTCCCTATTGCTAATTGCAAAATCACGCGAGCACAACGATCAGAACTCCCAGAACGCAGGGAATGGGCAATTTGCAATGCTAAAGCAGTTCCTGCAAACATCACGCCACAACGTGGCCAGAGCTATTTTAAACTGGCATTTGCATGAGCTTCCAAAGTCACCCTTTTTAAATCACCCAACCAAAAGTACCAAAAACGAGGATGCAAAAGCATATCATCAGTGTTGCATACATAGAGGATCCAATTACACAGGGTGTGCAGAGTCATTAACTTGAGCATTCTCAATTCTTTGAAAGAGCACGTCGTAGAGACCCCAATTCAACAGATTGCTCCAGTCGGTATAGGTTGGATTAAAGTTCTTGATACAGCATAGCCGCCATTTGGTTTGCATGGTAGCCAGGAGATGGCTGTTGTGTTGTCCAAGGTTCTGGAGGAATTTCATGAGACAACTCATCTCAGTTGACTTATCCACGAGCCTATTGACAAAAACTACGATTAGTAGCGTCTGATGGGGTTAGAGGGATTGTAGGGTAATAGTTAGATCATGATTGGAAAAGTGCGAGAGATCCACTACATATATTAAGCAGTCGCAGTAGTCAGGCGCATCCATATACTCGAAGGGAGAAATGCATCGGTCCATAGTATACATGCTGCCTTCGACACAAGTTGTTACAAAGATAAGTCTGCCGTTTGCAACACCATTTGTGCTCTTTAAAGAATTTATAGATGAATGACGGCTGAGAAGGAATAGCTCTGGCGGATGTGGGCAAATTGTGAATTCACGTGGCGACAGCCAAGCCACGTGTGGGTCTCTGAAAAGCCAAATGTGTACAGGTCTTTGGTCTCGTATCTGCGGCAGCTCTGTGAAAGTGCGTTGGAGGGATTCAAGCTGGGCATTGTAATACATAATAGCTTGCAGTGCGTTGCGATGAGAATTTGGCGCAGGTTGGGGAGAAAGCTTTTGGAGAAGACATTTGTCAAGCCAGGTCCACATGTTAATCAGCTGATGTAGGACAGTGGAGAACTTCGGCATTGAAGGTATTGCCCTCCATCTTGGAATAGCCATGCAACAATTGACCAGATCACAACCGTTGAGATATTGGCAAATTTGTAACGCCAATTCAAAGGGAAGTTCGGTAATTTTGCGACGTGAGCTGTTTTGAGCCTATGTTTTCAAGAAAGAATGACATTTCCGGTTATACGAGGTTCAAATAGGCGAAATATAATGGTGCGAAATAGCCAAATTACTAAGGAGTTGTAAACAATAATAATAAATGAAAAAGAAAAGTTGGCCTTTAGGACCTACCATTGGCGCGAGACGCTAGCGTAGATTGATGGCGTGGTAGATGCGCCGAGGCTTAAATACATTGCGCCTTGGAGGGGGTGTCCGAGTGACCTCCCTGAGATGACAGCTCATTGGTTCTCGCCGTGTCACCTGGCCTGAAATTCACGCGTCAGCAACACCTATCTGACACCCCCTTATCCGACTATAGGGGCTGCAATTCAATAACATGGAAACTTATAATCCTGTGCGCAGAGTAGTGCCTTGCAGCAACTATGGCATCAATACCGCTGCCTATTTCACAGCTATGAGCCATTAACTTGATAAGACAGAAGGCCATTCCCTTGGCAGTCCTTGCGTATTTGCAGTTGGCATTGTCCACGCAGGTGCCATGGTGTATTTAGGCTAATGCAGATATTGGGCCGTGAAACAACAATGCCTTTATCTGCGAAATAATCCTCAAGTGTCGACTTTAACACGACCTGTCATTATCAGCATCGACACTACAACTCCTCATAACGAGTGATAAAATTGAACTAACGTAGACTAGCACTGATTTATTCACGAAGTTTGAAATCCCAAAAATGCTGGTCCACTGAACAATCACCTCTAATGAAGCGGAAACCCGGTGAATGTGCAAAAGTGTCTTTTGAATGATTTTTTTTGCATGTAGGAGGTCTGGGAGTATGAAGATGTGCTCAACTGCAGGAATTTCAATAAATATATTTTGCGTTTTGATGGCACAGAATGATGTGCTCATGCGGATGAAGTAAGTGCATTTGATGCAGAAAGAAGTGGTAAATCCAACCAAAACCAAAGTTGAGATAATTTCTAGCAAACTATACACAATGCTTAAAAGTGTGTGCGATTTAAGTGGTGCATACGCCAACAAAATGGGAAAGTGCATGAGTGGTTACCTCCACCCATCTCCACTGTTCATGCGTGCACTAAAACTGTCACCCGCCACGGTGATTAACAAGGTCAGATGAATGAAGAGATCCACGTACGCTGCACACCACCTACAATGAGAGTAGTTTGCTACAGCTGCGCCCGTTCTGAAGACTGCGTAGGCAGGTTTGCTAATACATGACATGCCCTTCGTTATGTCTTCGATGAGGCTATTCTGTAACTGAGAAGAATCATTTGTCAGAGGCTGAGTGATGAACTTCTCATTTATGTAAATGCTGACATGGTATTGCGAGGTCAGATGTCTGAGTTACTACTAGCTTTCAAATCACTACCATTTTACAGTGTGCTACCTTATGAGCCCTTTGCAGCTTAGAGTTATCTGGTTGACCGAGAGTCTCAAGTGTGCTGGTTGGCTGTTTTAAGTGAAAACATTGCAAGAGCAAACGTATTATCAGCTTATGTTCCACATTGCGGTTAGCTGTGATTAGTTGAGAAACTTGTGCTGTCCACTTCGTCTTTGTGAACAGCTGAATGCCAAGATTGATGTGATGCCTACGACTTGAGGACTGTCTCAAATTATTTGTACTCCTTTAATTAACTGAGTGGTCCATGAGAAGCAGTAGTTAATGAGAATGAATTTACTTCCAAGTGTTGTGCCTGCTTTGCCTGTCATAGGATGAGATGACGCTCCCCAATGCCATCTTTGCCGACGAAGAAAGCAAATGAAGGCGTAATCAAGCACACCAAATGGCACGAGCTTGGCGATGGATGATGAAAATAGGATTCAATCCCTGGTATAAGCGCATAACTCATTAAGGTTTGTCAAATCCTACAGAGCAACTTCTATTGCTCAGAGATCTTGGAATTTCCATCCCAACAGCAGCATTGGAGACGATTAGTTTAGGGCGATTTGCATTCAGTAAAATGGTTAACCGCAACACCTAAATACTTACCGCCATTGATTAGCTGAACAGTCATTCAATCAACGGCCTCAGTGACCACTGAGTGTCAGCCCAACTGCCCCAACCACCACCACATCTACCGTTACTTGCAACATATCTACTTCACCTGCCCAATTGAAGGTGACCCAGCAATGCAACGACTCGAAGCATTGCACGCACTACCGCAGACCGCAACTAATTTGTTTGAAGGAGAGTGCGTTCAATCAAAGCCACCCTTTACTTGTACGCGTCAATGTTGAAGAATTCATTGTCGAACTAATTCAAAATTCCTACTGACCTTGGTATTGCACGTACCTCCCCAAAAGGCGTCGTAAGAAGGCATTCCAATTCACGACGACATGCTGCTTGAAGGCTGGCAGGGCTGGTGGTTGCGGTTGGTGAACGCATACCGAGAACTCGATTCATTCCACTTTAAAACTTCACAATGCAACTTGCCACCACGCATCTATTTTCGGAGTGAATACCTCATGACGCAAGCACATGGCATCACGTCCATTGTGACTCTGAATAATGTCAGTAAAAAAAGCAATGAGAGATGGATAAGAAATGTGTGATTGCAAAATCGGGTACTGGTAGCACCCTTTCACTTACAATCGCGTTTGATGTTCGTCAGCAGAGGACAGTGACACAAAACCGGTACAGCAAATTGGCTGACGGAAGGACTGGATTTGGCTGAAAC
>JADWOT020000006.1:2881860-3183342 GCA_036345935.2 Taenia hydatigena | reverse complement strand
CTGTCTCTATGAGACAGGCATCCGGACTGTGATGTAACAAAGTACTTATTACTGCGCGGTTAGTGTAATTACGTAGACAGGAAGTGAGAAAGTGTGGTAAATACTGAATAATGGTGCAAACCTTGGCCCCATGGCTGTACTGATTTGATGATTGAGCCTAGCAAAGTACCGAATTCGCTGTAGCCGTCTAGATGGTTTGGGGTTGAAATTATCCTCAGCGTTGTCAGTGGAGAGTGACGGCTTGCTCCAGTCCTTCATAGGCCTGTACATTAGATACGCACATTGCTTGGTTTATTTTTGTGAGGATTGGCGTAATTCCCGCTTTAGTACTGGGAGCCAGCGCAACTATTTTGTGTGTGGTTGATGCATTTGTACGCACTGGGAAGGCGGAGGAGGGGGAGCGGAGTGCGGGACGGTTTCGGTCTTTGTAACTGCGCCTTTCATTCGTGCCCTTGCGTCGGCATTGCATCATTTTCTACCTGATTGCATCAAATAGTCATCAATTCACAATGCATCGTCTTTTTCGCCGTTAACAAATAATCATAAATTTATGCGGATAGTTGGTCGATTTGGCACAGTTTTTTTGGTTTCAGGGGGGAGAGGGGGTGGGGGGATCCCCCTAAGGCTCATATGGATTATGCTCTTGAAGAAATAAGTGGAGTTTACCGCATAGTTTCCCTATTTTATGAGCTTATCGCGCTTGAAGGTGGCAACGATTTTATGCACCTCTTTTAAGGAAGGGCGAGCCGCTTTATGCAACTAAGATATCCCACATGGATGTCCCAATGCATGTTTTGTTCAAATGCGAGTGGTTTGGAACACTTGAAACCCGTGTAGCACGAACAGCTGTGTTTTTTACTCTAGGTATTGATGAAAATTGCGGAATATGCCCTTTTTTCTGCTGCTAATTAGGAAAAAAGTATTGTCCTTATGCTTCTCTTAATTAATGGTTGATCGTATTGGCTGATTACTGACTTGGAGTATTTTTGATTGACCGCAAACAATTAAGATAGATCTATAATATATGTAATATCAAAACGCCGATGAATAGTTGCCTTCAAAAATACAAAAATATTAAAAGTAAGGACTTTAAGGTGTTCTACTTTACCTACTTTTCCTAATAGGCATTGAGGGAATTGAATACAAAATCTTGTTGGACCTAGAGCCTATTGAAGAGACTTCATTGGCTGCATTTTGATGCTATGAAGTGCAAAATCAAAGCCACTTCCTTCCCTCCTCCCTTCCGATTTGAACTGAAAGTTGTGTGTTTGTAGAATAAACGCACATTTAATGTCCCAAAACTTTTCCAAAGACGAAAGAAGGCATTGTAATAGGGTAGAGTATATGCTGTAAACGTACAGAAGGGCTGGAGGACTACTGGCACGCCCCCAGAGGCCACACCGTTCTGTGGAAGCACAGAGGAGGAGCCCTAAGAGTTCGCGAAACCAAAACTAAGAATTAAACAAAGAGACAAAGCATTAAAGTGTACCTGGGCGTTGTTGTGCATCATGTCATTTTCATTTTTTTTTTTCATGAACCTAACGAAATATTCCATCTCACACGGTACGGAACATTCCTTTGCTGTTATCTGATTGGTGATTGGTTAGAATAGTTCTTCTCCTATTGGTTATTTGTTACCATCCTCATCGACCAATCAATAAAACTGAAATAATTTAGTTTCCTCGTTTCCATCCTATCTTAGAGAATAATCAAACATCACCTGTCAATTAGACAATTATTTCATTAATTATTTTAGGTGAGTCAAGCCGTGGATCAGGTGTCAGATGTGGCTCGAAGAGTGGCGGAAATGCCCTACCTGCCGTTGGAGACTATGGAACAGCGCGCCGAACAGCAAAAGGCCTTGAGTAATCTTCATCATGCTGCTAATACTGTATCCAATTCTCTGGACTCCCTAATGAATCGCCTTGTGGCTGGATCCATTCAGGTACAACTCGAGTTAGCTGAAGTTGTCTCATGTCAACTGTCTTACTCTATTTTAAGCGAGACTTATGCATTGCCAAAAATGTCTACCCACAAGGATTAAGGTAGTCGCGAATTTAGTTAAAAGCGCAAAAAAATTAATTCGAAAGGTTCTATAATTTGCAAATTTCTTGAATGTGCAGCTCAAATTAGTTTTGCAGGTTAACTGTCAATCATTTGGTGACGGGACATTTTAGTTCAACACTGTTTAAACAATTAACTCTTGTTGATTTACTAACTTGTTTACATGGTCAAATACACGAAGGGGGACGAATTCTAGAAATTAGACTTCTGTTTGCAGAAGGGAAAGCTGTCAGTAGTTGGGAGGAATTCGTGGGGACTATTTTTATTGGTTGGAAATAATCTTTGTCCACGCAATTAGACCATCTGCACATTCAGGGACGTTGCCTCTAGCCCCGACAATTGCTTTTATGGATTCGCTTGTTACATGTGATAAATTAGAAAGTAGATTTTAGCAAAAAAACTAGGAGGTTCAGTAATTCGCAATTCAGGTTCTCTTCACACAGATGCTATGCGCTACATCTTTCTTGAAAAAAATGAAATAAGTTGATGACGCTCCAATGAAAGGTACTGATGTCGATTTCTGAACATGAATTGATTGTGGCACTCTGAAGGTTCGCTCAGCCTACCTCTGCATTTCTAAAGCTCGATCAGAAAGTAGGGATTCATCGAAAGTCTGAAGCTCATGCTTCCCCCTCAGCATTTGCTGAATTTGGAGGTACACGGGAGAGAGTTACTATCAGTAGGCGATGTTGACTTCACTGAGTGAATCCATCTTGACCCCGCGTCGGACTGCCACGTCTTACAGGTATTCTGCCACTTCTTAAAAGCCATGAAAAGCAGTTTTTGACACACTTTGCCTCTGGGCTATTTCCACACCGACTTGGCATAAATAAAACAGCAGTGATTTTGATCATCACATCTGGGGATTGAGTGCCTCATCGTTCTTTGATTGAAAGCTAGTTCTGGTACATGCTGACTTCATTCCGGATAACCTATCGGCATCGTGCAATTGGTGGTGGTTTGTATGCTAGAATGAAGAGCGGTGTCGTCATTTTGTAGGCTCAACAGGATCCTGTGGTGTTGAGTCTCCTTGGGGCTGGAGAACAGTTGACAGCTGCACTTGGTGATGGTGAAGCTCTCTTCCAGCAGGCCTCGCGTTTGGCCCAAACGGCCACTGCTTTGGTGGAGGTGCTTAAAAACTCACACGATATTCTCGGCGCTGCTGGCATCTCCGAATCGGAGGTCAACCTCCGTGCTAATTTGCTCAGTCAGGCCATCAGCGACCTTCTTGAATCACTGAAGGTAACTTCAACATTGCATATTCTTGCCTGCATTCGCATTTCATGTCCTGGACAGCGAACTTTCGGAAGGAGATTGAAGACGGGTGGAGAGGGGGGCGAGACGTGTACTACAGGCACTGAAACTTTTCTAGCAATGTCGGATTGTCAGAAATGCCACTCTCCAGTTGGAGTGGGGTCTGAAGTTCTTTTTCAGTGCAATTTTAAAGCCAGAACCATTCCTTTGGGCTTTGTTAGGCAAGCGCTTTTGACTTTTCGTGCTAAAGGCTTTCACAGCCTACTTTGATGCGCAACAAGTTTTGATTCACTTACTCTGGATTCTCTATGACACCTGGACACTCCTGACAGCACTGTTCCTCTTTTGATGGCGAGCAAACACTTCTGATTCGAATGTGATCCAACAGACGGCATTTAGTCCTAACAACTGTGGTGGCTAAAGAGATGTTGGTGGCGCGCCCTTATTTTGACGGTCTTCCTAGTTGTAGTTTCGACTTTTAAGGTCCAGCATGTGACATTTAAAGCACTTTTCTATGCAGTGACTATTTGGAAAGCGAATTTGGTTCTATGAGCATCAGGTGGTGTTACCCTTTCTGATAAGCTCCTTCCTCTACCAACCGAGAGCACAGTTTAAAATGTGACGGACACAACAAAGAAACGACAAATACTGCCGTCCTCCCTCGAGCTGCTCGTGAGGGGATAATGGAGCTTATGAGTCTCGAACCACCTTTAATATAAAGGCACAAAACTCTCTCCCACTAGCCTGTAAGCCTACTAGCCAGAGGTTGAAGACGCATGAAGCATCAATAATCCTGAAGATCTGGATCTATAACTGCGTGATCTAATCGGCTCATCTTACTACTTTGAGTAGGGCAGTTATACTTCCCCCCACTTCTACTGTGTAGTACAAATGCGTTTACTGCTGTCAACTTCAGGTTAGTGTTGCTCATCTTTGACATTTCCTAGTCTCTCGAATCCGGCAACAAGCAATCGCTTCCGCACCAACAGGAGACTATTGCCGCGGCCAATCGGCTGATTGAGCAGACGAACAAACTAGCCGCACCAATCATTCGTGCTCGTTTGACCACTGGCCTTGAGTTTGCAACACGTCTCACTGCCTCAAACGCTAGCCAATTGGCTGCCATAACCGAGGAGTCTGCGCGTCACACTCGAAGCAGCCAATACCGAGTGAGTTTTGTGGACCAATAGAATTGCGAGATTTATTTAGTAGGTATCTCCATGACTCCTTTGTATGAATCATAAGTTAATTTTTCCACAGACTTTTTAGCACTTTTACGGATTTCGTCCCAAAACATTAAGCCTTCTTGTGAATTTAATTACATTCCTAAAAAGTTATGAAACTTGTAGCTTAGATGTGACCGAATTATGGAGGATTTGGAAATAGGCAGTCCAAGTAAGGATCCTCCTGCTTAACTAATTTGGAGGTGGATCCCTTTTGTTCCAGCTGTTACAAGAATTAGACCAACTCTCGGCTGAGGTAATACCACAGGCGAATTTGGCCTGTGATAACGCACGCGCTCATCCCCACGATCCTGGTGCCCAGAACAGCCTCCTGGAAGCCTCAAGGGACCTCATGGATGTAGGTTTTTTGTGCTCACTTATGCTGTTCGATAGGCTTGTGTGCGTGTATAGTAATCGGTGTGAGGCATCAACGTCAGAAGGTGTGCATAAATGTTTCGGCTTTGCTATGGTATCCAAACATGAACTAGTTTGTTGTTGCTGTTGTTTTTTGCATGCTAGGCACCTTAGCTGCGTGTCTATGAATCTGATTAAAATAATTCTATTAACTGAGTCGTCAGGTGAGCATTGCCAACTGACAAATGCGAAGTTCGTTTGAGTGGGGAATGCAGTAGGCTCATTTTCAGTTCTCCAATGATTTTAAGAGAATATTTTTGCCTCTTAAGTACTCTCCCAAGATTACGCTAACTTATCTTGCCTGGGACCTCCTTAAAATGTTGGTGTTTAAGATGAGTCACCAATTTTAAAAAGACAAAACTTCCTTTTTTTTGGCTGGAACTCTCGTTACCCCCGGAATCTGAACAGTCGGTCTATAGACGCACCGATTGTCCTTGCGCCATGCTTATTTTTTTCTCAAAGGCATAAATTTATTTAGTTATTCAATTTCATTCGAAGTTGACCACTTAGTTCCTTTTCCCATATTTTGCTTTTTGCATTGGCTGGATTTTTGTTTCACGACGTGCACCATTAGTCTTAACGGGATGTTTGTGGCAGAAGTGGACTTTACTGAGATTTACGACGCCACTAAATGGCATGAACGTTTTAATTGCTTAGGTTTTATGGGCAAAGTGAAACCCAATGTAGCCTTAAAGAGAGCCGCTTAAGTGTGTCCGATTCTGAGGAATTTAGGTCACCGTGGATTGTAATTCAAGTCGAGGTATGGCAGTGTACTTCAGCTATCATGGCTTTGATTTAAGGATGATATAGCTTTTTCTCCTTGTCACCGTTCTGTCAAGTCCTAACTTAATGCAAATGTGCTCCCAAGTTTTGTTGTACTCAGGAGGGCGACATCAGGCGTCACCGGTCGGAGATTATTTTGCTGTGTAAAGCATAGTCCATTTCCTTTTGGACGCTTAAACGGTGCGCTAATAAAGAGAATCCAACATCTACATCGGTCATGCTTTCACGTCATTAATGACATGTAAAATGTGTGTGAGCTTAATACAATCGGTTCACTCCCTTGTGATTTAGTGTCTGAAAGACTTCATCGATTCTGTGGATGTTTTTGCACCCACTGTCACCGACGCCGGGTTTCAAGTGGCTCTGACCAACGCTGCGAGAAACACAGAGGCTTGTTTGGTTGATCTGCGCCAGTGTTGTGCTACCGCGGGTCCTGTGTTGCAGGCGCCTCTGCCCACCCTGACTGACCTTGAGAAGACGGTAAACGCTTCCAACTTAGCACATCTCAGTTCTCAGGCGCCTGCGGTGGTGAAGCGCCAAGCCTGGCCATCCATTTCCACACGGTTAGCACGTATGCAGGAGGAGTTAGACTCAAACTCGGATCATAGTCTGCCTGGACAAACGGTTGGTAATCTTCTCACACACAATCCTCAGCTCTAATCTTCAAGTGATTCAATTGTTCATCTTTTATTACAGATGGATTCGGTGTGTGGTGATCTGTTGGCTGCGGTGAACAAGTTTAAGGATGCGTCCGACTCGGACAGAGGTTTAAGTCTTCCAGATCTTCTGGCTAAGGAGGCGGAGACGATCGCTAATGGTTCAACGGTTGCTGGAGTGGGTCCAGATAGACTGCCTCCAGTCACAGCGAAGCTGCTCAACTCCCTCGAATCTGTCATCAGTGGTATTCGTGGTTTGGCGGGTTTTTTGAGTTCTATCAAGGACTTACCTTCCATCGATTCAGGTATACTTTTCTGAAAGGTTTGCAGTCATCTCGTTTGGCTTGCTTAATGCATGGTTTTTACACCCAGAGGTGTGTTTTTCGTGATCTTTGTAGATTTGGAAAAAGTCTTGATATCCTCGTGGACCCTACTGCCTGAGTCTCAGAGTGATAAAACGGGCCGACGTTTTGTGCGTTCACCCAGTCAGGAATTGTCCGCCCAACTGGCGGCTGAGGGTCTGCGAGCCGCTCTTTTGAACAAAGGTCTCCAGTGCATTGAAAAAGCACACGCGAGTCTCCTCTGGGCGGTTCACGAAGACAATACTTATGATACTGCCAAACAGGCTGTCGCAGTCTGTGCCTCCGAGGTGGCTACTTTATAATTCTCAGATTCATTTATTCTTCTAATTGAAAATGTATTTTTTTTGAAAATATTTATGCAATCTCTGTTACAGCTACAATCAACCATTGATGAGGTTCGACACTACGTGCCGGGCGCTCAATCCGCGTCGAAGCTAGGCTCCCTGGTCGCCGCATTGCCCGAGACGGTCCCACAACTCAATGGTCAGATCGTACATTTGCCCACTCCCGTAGTTCAACAAACTGACGATCCAAATATCCTCATAGGGGCGCTCAAGGAACTCGCTGAGGTTTGTCTATGATTCCGGAATTTTCTCGCCTAGAATTTAGGCCTCCTGTGGAATAAAAAATGACGTCGTAGACACAAAAAGTGTAACTTCTGTCGAAGCTTAACAGTATCCTCTCGTGTAAAGTTTATTCTTTTCAAAAACATCTATTTTTTCCCATGATCTTTGTCAGTTCAAAGATCAAGCGTCGCCTTCCAGCCCCACAACGCCTGTTGATTTGACTTGCCAACACAGATTGATAGTGAGGGCGTTTAGCACTGAGTGCTTGATAGAAGTGGTGGGATTACCATTAGTAATAGGTCCGATGGGGGGACACAAAACCACTCTCTCTCTCTCTCACAATTTGCTCCCCGTGTTGACTGTGGTGTCTTAAGACAGTCTCCGATCGCCATCTAGCGACTCTTATGGTGGAATTGCTGGTAATTCGACGCCCCATAGCAGTCGGTGTCCAAGCCACCGATTGGTTGCTATCCAAATCACACACAGAAGGGCTGGGATCGGTGATGCCCGCTCAGAGGTCGAATTGTAGCGGACAGAAAAGGCTTGGGGAGTCTTTGTAGTTCGGTGCTATCGAAGGCTACAGATTGGTTCCCTTTTGAGTTGTATCTCGGATTCATTTTGTGTAAACAAAACGTGAAGTTTGAGTCAAAGCCCTGTTGTCAACTCCCTCCTCCGATTATGCCTTGGCACTTGTGTTGGCCTTGCCATCAAAAGGATATTACCACAAACGACCTTTCATTTGTTACTATTATCGTGTCTAATGGCTGTCAAAACAAGGCGGAGGTACAAAATCGGTCATGTTTACTGGTTTATTACTGCAGGCGAGTGAGGAGGTGGGTCGAGTGGCTAGCGAACAGACGTCTCGACGTCGCGCTGACGAGTCTGCTCCCTCGTCTACTTGTTCCTTGGCTATGGCCGCTGATCGTCTGGCTAACGCGCTCTACGACGTCTTGGACGTCTTCAACCGCGGAAGTCGTCCTGGCAGTCCCAATGAAGAGGTCCTAGCAGACCTCCGACGTCTGGCTACGCCTCTGGCGACTGAGCTGGAACGGGCACTGGCCTCAGAGGGTGTTGTTCAGACACCTATCAACGTCATGTTTGTGTCAAAGGCTTCCCTGTACGTTAATATGCTTGATTTGAAGGACATTTCACGAGTCACACTGGAGAATTTCGTAATCATTTCTAACACCTGTCAAGCCATAACCTCCTGCCGAAGAAATCATCTTGTCCAAAATTTCTAAAATTTTCATTATTGTCCTCGACTCGATGCAATTTGTCAGATGAAGCTTGATAAAACTGTTGGATCGAGTTTATGCACGTTTTAAGTCCATTGCTTTTTGTTAACGAGGGCTCCAGTTATTCCTGCATTCAGTGCAACAATTTTTTTCGTCATTTTGATACCGTACAATTCGCTTCAACCCTTCCGTGGGTTAGCAGTGGTTGGTATTATCCTCTTTAAATCCTCGGCTTGAAAGAAGTCTTATTTGATTGTTGACGAGGTAAGAAGTGGGCACCAATAAATTTGTCGTGGTATGCCATTCCACTCATTTTGGGATAATAATTCACAGAAAGCATTCCACTTGGCGCCTATCTGTGTTTTCCCATCACTTTCATCCCTTAAGGCTACTCCCATTTCCTGATGTTGACTATTTTCACCAAAAAAATTAATTCAGTGTTGGTGTTGATGGAGGTCGGAGGGTCTTTTCTAGACATAGACGAGAGCCACAAATGTCGGCGTTTATATGCTTGGCAAATTTTTCATTCTTACATCATTTGGAACGGTTTTGAGGCCCTTGACGTTACTAATGTGTCGTGTTCTTTGCCCTCCCCAAGGTCACTCCGTGATTGGGCGGTTGGTGTAACAAAGGCCACCCAAGAGCAATTGGCCAAAGACACTGCGCCACAAAGCGACTCCAAGAAGTCAGCAGATCAAACTATGAAAAGTATTAGAGGTCAATTCGACTCTGCTTTGGCCAGGCTTGAACCACCACCGGGTGCGGCACAAGATTCTCTTCCCTTCATCAGCTACCCTGTTGCAAAACTCACCTACCCTGAGTGCATTGACGAATTTGATGATCTGTCTCAGGTAGTATAAGTAGAAGCGCTTGAGTAGTTGATTTAAATAATTTGTCTTGAATTTTTCAACGTTTTAGACCCTTGGAAGTCGAATGGATGGCTTAGAGGAGTCTGCTAAGTCTCGTAATGCCAATGCCTTCTGTGACGCTGCTCAGGCTGTGGCGGACGCTGTAATGGGAATGATTCAAGTGGCAACACAGTCAGCGTATTTGGTTGGTGCTGGCCAACCCTGCAATGAGCCCGGTAGAGCACCTCGATTAACCCAATCGGAGGCGAGACAAGTTATAGCCGATGCTGAGTGCCTTCACCGTGGCATTGATGTTATCACGCGCGAAGCTCCTACCTTCACAACAAATCAACAACGCGCGAATCACGTGAGTCGCACAAAAAGAGTTCTTTAGCAAATATATGAATGCGTCTATTCGGATACATTGTATTATTCTTCTCTTCAAACTTGCATCCAAATTTAGCTGGCCCCAACAGTCAACGAAATCACTCGAGCATCAAGCAATATGTGCCAACTAACTCGTCAATGTATTGCCGAGAGCATTGATTCTACAGAGAAGAAGATGCTTGCTGAGGTGCGTTGTCAGTAATACCACATCGATTTAGTTTACTTTTTGCGGTAAATAACTTTAAAGCTGTTTTTTCCTCCAGAATGCCAAAGATGTTGCTCAGACGACAACGCATCTAGTGAAGTCGTTAAACGTCGACGATCCAGATGCCCCCTCCACTGGAGCTCAAGTAGTCCAAATCGCCACAGATCTAAAGGGTTCTGTCTCGAGATTAGCTAGTTCCCTTCTGGAGGATGGGGAAGATGTACCTGTCCAAGTTCTACCTGAAGCGGCAGAAGTAAGCTAATAACACCGAGCCACCTGTGCCATAACACATCAATTCATTCCTTTTGTTTTAGCAACAAGCTCCAATTCTACATCATGGTCGGAAGGTCGTCGAAAAGGCAGGTGACTTGACCGAGACCGCAGAAAATCTCTTAAACGCCACTGTATCTGACGAGACCTATAGAAAGCACCGCAAAGATCTCGAAAACGCTACACAGGACCTCCGTTTCTGCATATGGTGAATACACCCACTTTCCTCCGAATAAACAGCTACTGATTAAATTTAAGCAACCAGTTTTTTCTAGTGATTCACGACCGGGTTTGAAGGCGTTGGAGACGCTGAAATCGACGGCTCGGGAACTGCTGCGTCGACTGGATCATGCGGGTCTGCAGCCATACAGTCAGATAGATGCGTCCAACCTGGAGGCCACGACCCCGCTGCTCAACTCTAGCCTACGTCAAGTGACCGCCTTGAGTGGAAAATTGGCTGGCGATTGGAGGCACTCGAGATGGGAATTGCTCAGTCAAGATGCCCATCTTATTTCTTCCTACCTTCCTAATGTGGCGAATGTTCGTTTTGCACGCTTTTTAGCAAAGAAGAGCGTTTGGCATCCATTTCTTCTATTTTATTTGCCTTTACAGGTGTGCATATCCGCTTGTGGAATGCTGAAACGGAGTTCCGATCAAGCCGCCCTTCAAAGCTACCTTCGTACTGTTTTGGAAACCACTGATGCTCTTTCGACACGTTTACTCACCCAAATGAACAATCGCGTATGTTCCGTTATTGTGAATGTCTTTACCCTACTGGCTTTAGTTTGGCGGACCGCCGGACCCCGACCCCTCCCCAATGTCTGCCAGTGCTGATCAACTCCGTCTAGCATGTCGTGAGCTATTAATCTGTGTTGAAGATCTTACAGCGCGTCAGGGCAATTTGAATTCACAAATTGCTAACATTCAGGGAGCCTGTAAGAAGGTACGTCGTGATCGCTTATTTTGAAATGACCTATGTCTTAATCAACTCCTAAGTACGTTGCATGGTTTGTCGATTCAGTTGGAGGGCTGTGTCAGTCCACCACACATTCCCGAGCAGATCAGTCTAGTTGCGCTGCAAACACGATTGGCTAGTCAGGCTCAGACGCTGGTGCAGGCCGGTGGACGTCTTTCTGAGGCCTCAAAGACCGCGGGATCGGGTGCGGAGGAGGCAGCTGCTAGCCAACTGGTACAACAGTTCTCCAAGACTGCGGAAACCACGCAGCAGTTGAGTTCCCTCCTCACTAGTCAGTCCAATATGCCTGGCGCGGCTGATGCCACCTACAGACTGGCCGATCGGCTTAGGATGGTTGTACAGGTGGGTGATGAAGGGAGGTAATTCAAACCTTGTCCATGAGTCCTATCGCAGCAATAAATAATGCCATGTCCGCAATGATTGTCAACTACTTTTCAGTCAGAGCTGTCATCATTTAATTATGAATTGTGCAGGATTTCATTAGCACCATTCGTTAGGTAGAGCTAGGAGCGTTGTTCACATCAAACCCATTTGAGGGCACCTTTTTCTCAATTCCTCTTCTCCAGGGCATTGGGACAAGTTGCGTGGAGGTGTTGGAAAGCCCACGTCATCCCGAGTCCCTGCGTTCTCTCACAACCCGGGTGTCGAGCCTGGTAGCCGTGCTGCGTGAGTCCGCCCATGGTGTGCACGCCTGTGTGAACGCAGCCGAGGGTATTGCCCGCAAAGTAGCGGACTTCGACTCGGCCATCTACTTTGCCCGCGCTAACTCCCTTGTCGATCGAAGTTGTGGCCAGTTTACTGAGCGTGGCAGTCCCACAGCCATTGCTAACGACATCCAGGCCGCACAGGAGGAGATTATGCATTTACTGAAGGGCATTGTGGAGGAGACGAATGCTCTGGTGAGTTCTCAGATGGATTTATTTTGCTGCTTCATCGTTAACAAACTTAATTTTCTTGTCTCATCAATCTTTAAGTCGCGCAATACCTCTGGCGACCAGGATAAGCTGGCAGTTTCAGCTCAGAACTGTCTCCTCTGCGTGAACAACCTCCACGCAAAGACGCTTCAACTCCTCTCGCGTCCTGATCTTGACACAGTCTCTCCGGCCAGTGAGGAGGCGCGCACTGAGGCACGGGTCAGTCTCCTCTCCATGGCCCGCGCTGTCTCCGCCAGTCTCATTGATCTACTCACACACAGTCGTAATCTCGTCACTGCAGAGAAAGCTAATCTCTCCTCTGTGGAGGCTCAACTTAATTCCACCGCCGCTGATGTGAGTTTCTGACAAGTAGTGACAAAGAGGTTAAGCCCGTTGGGCAGATGAATAAGAATAATCACTACGAAGGACAGCGAACACGCGGACAAACATCCCCTTTCCTCCGCTATCTAGGTCGTTTCACGAGTAGGTGAGCTCCGCTCCTCGCTGCGCAGCTTCTCCGAGGTCTTCGTTCCACCGCGTCCCGTGGCTAGCACACCGAAACTAACGCCCACCACAAAGTCGCCCAGAACGTCGTCGATGTCCGCAACACCGGAGGATAGCGCCACTGCATCTGTTCGCACTAGTCTGCAATCGGTCCTGTCCACGGTTCATCACCTTGCTACGCGGCTAGATGGGTGGTCGTCAGAGACAGGCACTTTTGCTGATGGAGGTAGGGTTTTACGCAGAATTTTAGTAGGTCATTGGTGCTCTTCCAGCGACTGAGTTGAGTTTTTCGAGAAATCCATCCTGCAGATTAATTGCGATAAAAAAACTCTTGGCATGCCCCTTTTGATTTCCACAAGTTAAGTTTCTCACAGCCATTTGAGGTATGTGACCTCACACTTTCAAGCTTTAAGAAAACATACTTTATCGTTGCTTTTATTTCAGACACCATCGAGTTCGAACGCGAGGTGGCTGCGAATGATGTAACTACACCACGTCAGATCCAGGAGGCCGCTTTGGGTATCACTCAGGCCGCGCTGAAAGCAAATAGCGCCACATCCTCGGGCCGCAAGTTGGCAGACATCAGTGTGGCTGGGGAGGTAATCCACAAGGCCGCCAACGACCTTGTTCGACGATTGCGATGCGGCACGCGTGCTGTTATGCTTGCTACTCGCAAGACTTCCTCTACCGACGCCTCAGAATTCAATGTGGAGAAAGCCAGGTGCGCCCAAGCTTGTAGCCGTGCTGTTGAAGGTGGTAAATCCACTTTACAGGAGTTAGTTGTCATGGTGGAGAATATGATCAAGGTGAGTGAGGTTTATGTGCATATTTATGTATCGTGGATTCATTTTTAATGCTGATTCCGGTGAACCTAGTCCTTAGACGATCCGGGTTCGGGACAGCCTCCGGCAGTGCAAGTGACCCTAGCTATGCGACGGCTTCGTGAGACTGTCTATGAGATTGTTGAAGGTGTCAAACAAATGCCTGGAGGTGGAGGTTCCTCTACCGAATCTGGTAGGCTTACTTTTCGACTAGCTTATTTTCATGTCCTTTGGCTAGATTGGATGGTTTAAGCATACATTATCAGTGGTCTATGAAAATTGCAATTTATTTCCACTCCATCCAGATACCCCTTCTGCAGTATTCCGTCAACGGGAGACTACGGAGACCACTAGACCAATTTCACAGCATAAGCAACCACCGAAACGACCTGTTCCAACCTCGCACGCCCTCTCTACGCGTTCCGAACTGGCGCTTAGCATCAAGGAGGCTGCTAACATCGCCACTGACGTCGGTGACGCCGCAGGCACTGAGGAGTTGCGAGGATTCACCTCGGAGATTGAGCAGTCCATGGAGAAACTTACCCAACTGCAGTCCAAAGCCGCGGTAGGTCCAGTCGCTTTGCTATTGGTTATCTTTTCTGACCTCAGTTATGATTGGTTGCAGGCGGCAGCCCATTCGTAGTGCTAGTGAGGCAGATTAAATTTGTACTTTTAAATAATTTTCTTAAAATTAAAGTCGTAAACCGGCCAATTTTTGAGGCCCTGTTGAAGTTGTGTAACATTTATGGATTTTATGCCTAAAATAACAAAGGTAGATGTCGAGTCCTAAGAATCGGAGTTTGTTATTTTGGTTCTAGCAGAATTGGCGAAACGTGATTTTATTTAATTGTGTCTCCCTTAATAGGGTATATTTATTAAAATATGCTTAGGGTACCTCTAATTTATGCCGAATTTCGGCAATGGCCGACCACCTTTTGGCTATATCAAATCAGTTAATGCATATTCTAAATTTCCAAGCGTAAAATACGAATTTCTATGACATCTTTGATTGTCCAGATTTAGTTTCAACAAAAACTACTTCACTTTATTTTTTTGCCATATTTTGAGACCGGAAATTTGTTTACAGCTTACTTTCTTTAATGTTGTGGAAGCACTTTCAGATAGTTACTAATGTATGTTCTGACCACTTTTTATGTAATTTCGTATTTTCTTCAAGTACGGGTTAGTTTTATAGCCCCACCGACATACGTTCGCCACTGATGATAACCTCACGCCTAAATGCACGAGTGCTACTGAAATGAATATAAGTAGGTGAATAAGCTTTAATCTTTTCATTTGTAGCCCAAATCCCCACACCTCCTATTTTAATGAATCCACTTATTAACTCCATCCCTCCCTTTTCCTCACCCATCATTATCTCAGCATGACAATGACGCCACAGTGCCACCACTATTTGCTGGAAAAGTCTAGACAATATACATATCCACATTTTAGCGTTTATTGCAGCCTCTAGAGGTCCTTTTGTAGAGTGGGCAAAGCTACGCTGGCTACTAACTGCTTTTCAACTTGGCATGGGAATGCTATTGCCTGTTTGCTACCCAGTCATAGTCATTCATTGTTCTGAGGGTGTTGAAGTGTCTTTTTAATCGTGTGTAACTCTTTTTTGTGATGCAGGAGCCGGTTGTTCCTGTGGTAAGTGAGGCAGAGTAATCACTACAGCATGACTAATCAATTTTTGTGTGTCATTTGAGTGAAGTGTGGTGTGTCTAACCCCTTTACCCTTTTTGTTATCAATCGTTCCATTGTCACTGTAAAATCTCCCAAACCGTTTGGCGTAGTTTAGATTGTCCTTGTCCACGATGCAACCAGACGCACATCCCAGCTACTAACAATAGCAATTGTGTTTGAAGCAATTTTCCTTTCAAGAAATGTCTGATCAGAGAGGAGTGCTAAATCCTAAGATTGAAGGCTACTGCAATGGCAAGCATCAATGCGGTGCCACAGACAACTAGTTTTACATGGTGCATGAGACTGATATCAGTGTGCCCTGAGCAACTACTTTTCAATAATATTTTGACTTCTTAAATCCGAGAAATATGTATTTTTTAACCGCTTTGGTGTTATAGATCAATTGGAAGACGTCATCTGATCTTCCCCTGATATCTGGGGCGAAATGAGCCCTTTCCTTGTGTTTCAAGTCTGTGGCTAGCTTTCTATCACACTTCTGGCCCTTTGTCAAATTAGCATATAACTTGTGAATTGACTGCGACACCTGATTCTCTAGCTCCTATATGTATGAAAATGAAAGAAGGGTAGGTTGGTTGGTTGGTTACCTTACTGTACGAATTTTCTTAGTCGTTCATTGCAGCCTCCCGAAGTGTATTTTGCAGAATCACTTGATCTCATGCCTTCTCACTATTGGGTGTGAAATATCTCTTCTGGCAAAATTTAAACGTCGATAATTTTCTTTCAGAAACAGTTCCCTCGCAGTCCTAAACTCCCGACTGATTTGGCTGAAGATAATGAGAATGATGTTCTGGAGGGCCTTGACGCCATCCTCGCGACGTGCAAGCGTTTAGCCCATGGAACGGCTAGTCTCATGCACTGGGCCACTGCGGCACAACGCGAACTGGTCAAACAGGGTCGCTTGAAACCAGTCAGTGAAAATGTGGACGAGAGTGAGGCGGAGTCACAGTGGACCTGTGGACTTGTTTCTGCTGTGAGTTTAACGGTTTTTTATCCTCCCGTTCTTTTTTTTCAAACACACCAGAAAATTCACGAATGTGGCTAAAATGTGTAAACTATTTTTACTTCCTCTGTCTTTCTCCCCAGCCATTCATGGTATATTTCTTCTTGCTCTGTGAGCCTCCATATCCCCCACTGCCTTTCATACTTCAGGCGAGATACGTTTCTGCAGCCACCGTCCATCTGGTCGAGTCTGCGGAGACGCTGGTAGCAGTACAGACCAGTGACGCATCAGCTGAGGGCACAAAACCGCGTTTTGCACCCGAAGACCTCGTCTCCGCAGCCCGTACTGTGGTCTCCAACACCGGTCAGTTAATCTTCGCGTGCCTTGCCAAGGCAGACGCCAATTCCGCCTCCATGCGCGGTTTGAACGCAGCAGCCTCCGCTGTTCGACGCCATGCCGAACGTCTGATTGAACTGACGGAGTTGGAGAAGGGCAAGAATGAACCCAATGAACCTCTGGAGCCTTCTGGTCCTAGGAAGGCTACAGTGGAGGCTATGAGAGAGGTTTGTGAGAAGTGCTTCATTTTTTCGAGTCTGAAATCAGAAGGAAATTTGCAAATAAGTCCGAGATTCGAAGGGTGGAGCAGTGTTACAGTGGCGGAGAAGGAATGAATCCAACATTATTAAGGGAATACTTGACGAGGGGATGGATTGCTGCTACTTCTTCACATTGTGGTGGTGTCGTCAATGGTAGTCGCCTCTTTTTCCTTCGCAATAGGGGGGAGGGGGTTGTCTTAGGTATTCAATCCTTTGACCTTGTTGAAGATCCTCTGATCCTGCTCATTCGTCGCACCCACTTGTTTATGGGCTCTTTATAAGTCAAATGAAGGTTCGTGAAAGGTTTTCTTTTGCCGATTTTTTGCTCATAATTGAGATTGAATCGGGTACTATAGGACTAAGTGCTATTGAATGGTTTTGTAGGTCACAGCCCACGCATTTGTTGACGTGGAGATCGCTCACTTGTGGTGAAGATCCACCTCCCCAAATGGTTTGGTTGAGATCTGTGTAATCTGATTGCGTTAAGCCAACTCCCTTGTTGACTGAGTACTTCGGCATTTGACGCGACATAATGAATTATGGGCTTCCAGCAGGAAAGATTTCAGGGCGCTTTTTCTCAATTCATAGGGGCACCTTCGAAATCTCGTTCTAATTTGTGGTAAAGGGATTTGAATTCTCCATTGAAGCGTTTTGAAAAGCCCGAATAGGCTATAAACAGAGAGCAAAAGCCAATTTTTTTCCGCCCTGGTGTTGGTTGTTGCTTGAGTTTCGAAATTTTTCTAAAGTCTTTTTGTTAAGCAAAGTGGGACAAACGAGTAAGCAGGAGAAAAGTGGTTTTTGACAGCTGGGAGGAGAGAGATCTCTGAAACCGCAAAATTGGTCCACACCTTGGCATTAGAGAATGCAGCGAAGCATTCCCATTTTGCCAGAGAGTTGAATTAATCACTCTGCAAGTCGGAGGAGGCATTAAAGTTTGCAGGAGTTGGTAACACAGAACTGCTCAATGGGGCCATTAGTGCAGCTTCACGATTGGCTTGCAGCTCTCATCCAAGCGCTTTTTAATCACAGAGGGAATGAATTTTAACCGTACTTTTAAAAGGTGTAGCAGACGATGGAGGTAGTTGGTCTGCTCCTCCACGTATTTGCTGTACTCGTGGAGCGGTATGACTTCACCTTTTCAGGCCCAACTTTCAAGTGTTTGTTCGCTAATCACCGTCTTTCTAATTAAGAGTTGATATGTGAAAGCTGAAAAATAAGTAAACAAGTCATTTGATAAGTCATAAATTGAGAAACAACCCCCACCTCCACATCCCACTGATTAGCCAATGAGGAGCGTGCAGGTGAGTGACCTACTAGTCTAAAATCTTAAAGGCCATAAAACGCTGTGATTGGATATTCAATTCATCACGATGGAGGCTTCACGCCACTCTTTTACACCAAAACTAGCTACCTTCGAGTGGTTACCTCCATTGTCCACGTTAGAGCAGGTCTGTTTTGCTCCTTCATGCGTTATAATGATAACCTTCGTTTCTTTGCTGGTTGCAGGTGATAGAGACAAAGGCGAGCATAGCCTCCAAGATGGCAGAGTTGGAGCGTCTGCAGAATCGGTTGAAGGCGATAAATCAAGAGAGCTACCGTCACAGGGACCACGATGAAAACGAATTCTGACGTGGATGCTTATTCTTTAGGCCCCCTGTCCTCTTCTCCTCCTTTCGTCCTGTGCGGGGCCTGTTCCGGCTATTTCGGTGTTCCACTGACTTCTTACTCCACGCGCCTGTATTCTTAGTCTTGCTACTTCCTATGCCCCAAATCAAGAGTGACATTGTGGCAATTTGAATAGTCTTTCCTCTTTTCTTACAATTCGGGCCCTGTGTCGCCTTATTTGGCCTTCCTTACTGGCGTGGGAGAAGGTAGTCTCGTTTGAGAATGCCGCATATCATCAAGTGCGTCAATTAGTTGTTCAATCACAGAAGTCTCTCCCACTCTTCTATTCGCATTGAGGATGTTCAAGTCATCATATCGCTGTGGTTTTGTCAGGATGCTTGGCCTGAATTCGTTAGTAATCAAGATTGGGAGGCAACGAACATGCTATCGCTAAGGCATCGATCATACGTACCCAGGGAGATGTCTGGTTAATGCTTAAAGAATGAGCAAGGAAGTGGGAGGAGCGAGGCGTTATTGTGGACCTCATCTATGGGGTGGATTGACACACGCACTTCCCCCAACTCTGCCTGTAAATCGCTCTTAGTGCTCTTCCTCCACTGATGCGCCATGATTCGGTGGCATGTTTTTCATGCCTTCACTGATGGGGTCCCTCCGCTTACTCCGCTTTTAATCAATGATGTCACTAGATTAACTTGACAACCAATAGGGGAGTTGTGTTTGGGGATGTCATTGGTCTGTCTCGAAGGGCCAAGAAACTGCATCAAAAGGAGCTTCCACTACCTCCATCGATAGCACAAAAGCTATGCCTAAATCGATGAGGAGACAAATTAGTTATGTGAAATGAGAAAACCATGGTTGTCTAATTTCGAGCCGATTTTCTGATGAGAAACGATGCTTGACAATTCTCCTTGTTCTGAATCCAAATCTGCCAGTCTGTCAAATGGGAGCAATGTATACCGGCTCCCTTCTTCGATGCAGCATTTTGGAAGTAAAAAACTTCACCGGCTTCGTTTCACTCCAGTCCACAAAGTCATAAAATAAGTCCAGTTTTAGAAAGGCGATATTTTCCAGTTTGAGGCTTTAAATGCTACTTAAAAACGGGAAGTAAACCGCAAAAAGTCAGCATTTGAGACAACACAAAAGGAAGGATAACTGCAGTTGAAGTTGCCCTGTGATGTTGAGATCATTGAGCAGACACATTGATTCAGGGATAAATACCTTCAAAATGCTTCTTGTTTTCTGAGCTCCACAAACACAAATAATCTTGGGGGATCATTCAATGCGTGGATTTGATGGGAAAGCCTTTGTCCAACCACCGCCATGTCTCGAGTCACAGGGGAAAAGGCTTTCAACGCGAGAACAGCGTAATCTTCTTTTTCCGCCATTTAAGCTTACATCGTAATCGTACGATCCTCAATTTGGTTTTCAATCTTTCGATGGCTTTGGCAGAGGCATGGTCTGTTACCATGTCAATCAAGCACATCTTGATCGCACTGCGGCTTCAACCTTGACTCTCCACAGGCTGTACTTCCGCACCGTGGCATCGCCTACATAACTCTCCAGCGCGTTGAGAATATGTGCACTCTGCCGATACTTTGACCTCTCACAGATTGAAAGAATACTCGAGAAGATACGGTGGTGGGTATGACGAACATACCTGATCCAATGGGACAGCCAACCTGGAATTTGACGTGACACAAGAGGTATATCTATCGTGGATGGGGAAATCTGCAAAGGCTCGCAGGAGTGCGGTTGTAACAAAGATCTGTAGGAGGAGGTTGCATGTTCCGCAAGGACACTAATAACAGCTAAAGCAAAATTCATTTGGGAAATGCCATCTTGAAGCTGTCCACGCGACACCTTCTGCAATATCTCTCCACTAGCTAAGTGAAATCCAGACAAAGCAATGGACAAGGTCAGTGAAGTAAAGTTTAAAGGAATATGGAACCCTGGTTTTGGACCAATTTCCTTACGACTACCGATTGGCATACAAGGCATCCCCGTTGCGGAGCCTTGTCTGTTTCTATGCAACAGCAAGCAATGCAGAATGAACACTCGAATTTTTGTGGTCCTCCTGAGATACGTCATTGGTGTGGGGATCAATTGCCTTCTCACAGGCAAGAAAATCCCGTGACTGGAGCTGCCTATTCGTGCGTGGATTTTTAAATACCGACCACGTTGTGTTGGCCGACGTGGAGAGTAGAATTAAGGAGTCGTCAAAGGGCACTCTCTTCCGGAAGAGAAAGAGAGACAGAGAGACAGAGGAACAATGTCCGGATTCAATACTTTGTTTAGCTGCGTGTTTAACGACACGGGCAAATCAGTCCCTCCGTGGATGCTCTATGATATGGTCTTCGGGTCATGCTATTGGCCTTTCAGCCTCCCAGAATGTCGGTGGCATATGTTCGTCCACACTACTCCTACTTATAAGGGTCTTCGGGAAAAACCCATTCAATAGTTGAGCTGGATCAAATACCATGGACTCTAAATGCATCACATGCCATCAAATACCACAAAAAAGGTGTTCAATTTCGTCTACGAAAAGGGACAACTAATTCAAGTCTTTTGAAGCAACCAATATTGAGAGCTTTGACAGTGTGGCTTGAATTTCCCTCCATTAGTCTAGACACACATTTTTTATGTTGGCCACAAACCCACTTTTAATTGATGGGTTCTCTTGGCCCTATTTGTCCCATGAGTGGGCAGGTTACCGCAATGCACGGTGCTACATTCCTTTTGAAATGCAGACCACAACGTTTTTATGCAAACTCCACATTCTGGCGGCCAGTTTAATTAGGCAGAAATCAAAAATAAAACACGACAGACAAATGATTTACCCGCTTTGCCCTGGATGTGAATGTTGGTGAATTACTGGGTGGTGGCTCTCTCCGAATCCAAATGACTCCCAATGAGACGGCTGTTTTTAGTTCGTTACTCGAACTTCTTATTACTCCGTAGAGACCTCGGAGTAGCTCTCAACATGTTACACCTCCACTAAAGCTGATAAAAGCAGTGTTTTCCTTTATTTTCTTCACGTTTTACTCCCTTTCCGGTCGTGGCTGTTTTGAGGGAGGAGAAAGAAAAGAAGGTAGTAGAGAAATACTTTGTTCAGTTTTGAGCACTGGAGGCCTCGAGCCCCTCTACTGCTATTGGTGGGACGACTACAGAGGAGAGGACTAATTTTTGCCCTTAAAATACCGATTTTATTGTGGAGACGGCTAGATCACCTAGAGCCCATTAATGTAACCTCGGTACGTATAAACTTTGCATGTCATTTACTCCATTCTCTTTTTCCTTCTCTCTGTCCTCTTCTTTCGGCACGAAGTGTCGGCTTCACCTGGTGGATTTATGGATTCTCATCTTATTTCTCGTGTGACATTTGGAGTAGATGTGGTGTGTGTTGGTAGAATGCACTGACCACTTAATCACGGTGCTAATAAGTCACCAGCTGTTGCACCGAATCCACAAATTTCTCCTCATACTTTGACAGTAAAGAAGAAATGCATGTTTATATTATTGCAGATAAACAGGGATTTGAGTGTAAAGAAGTTCTAGTGGTCCATGTAGGTGATTGAATAAGTGACTTGCACCGACATCAAGTGGGTTGAAAAAGTGGTTGAAGGCGCGCTAGGCAATTCTAAGTGCCGTGTGACATTAACAAGAGGACGACAGACACGCAAGGCTTCAGCGACTATCAATTGGCTCTTCACTTCCTTCATGTACGTTTTCGGATTATGGAAAGGTGCTATAGGGCGTGGGAAGGGAGGATTTAATGACCGACTGACTGACAGAATGCATAAATGGCTGACTGAATGGATAACTTGTGATGGGAAGTGCCTCTTATTGCAACAAACGCTAAGCCCTCGATCAGAGTTGTTGGTAGGCATTCGCAAACAATCCACTCATTATCCAGGCTGCGCTTTGAAGGTACGCTGAACCTCATCCTCACGAAACTGCAACACTTGCTTCGTGTGTGTGTGTGTGTGTGGTGATTTGGAGAAATGGTTATTCACAATGAATCGTTCCCTTACCGAAGGCCAAAAATAGGCCTCTGAGGCTATCGAAAAACATCACTACAGCTCGAATGTGCCAAACCAAACATTGTCTCCAGAGACAGGCAGAATTGGTCGACTAATGAACAGGAGGCAAGCACCTTTATTTCTTCTTTTAACAAGATAACGTAAGCCGAACCTCATACCGCGCAGCAGGGAGGAGAGAATCGCCACCTCATCGACACCCTCGTCTTTCACCCTCCAGTAATGTTCCTCCCAGTGCTCATTGCCTTGGTCTTAGGCGTATGGCAACGTGTGAAATTGAGTAGACAGGAAATGAAGGTGAAGGAGGATGAGGTGAAAGGAGAGATAGCTAGAGCTGCGTCTGTTCGTTTGCTTTTCAGAGGCAAGAGATATGGCAAAAGTTGAATTTGTGGCACGTTTTTCCCACCTTGGGAGGGTTCAGGTAGGAGAGATAATTACAACCCTCTTATTGGTTGCTCTTCTCTAAGAGCAGCAATACCAGTGTGAGGCTGCCGGAGTCCCTTTTAAGACGCCATTGTTTAACTTCTATTTATAAATTAGGATTATTACCTTACTAACTTTTTTTTTATGGAGGAAAGTTCAATAAACAAAAGTTATCTCGATAACTCACTATTTTTTTATGCTGTGAGTTCTAGAATGATGGCGTTTCCACCAATACCTTCATAAGGCCACTGCCTTAGGATTCACTTCAGCTAAAGCATTTATAGAAATAGATAATCTTCAAAATGGTCTTGAGTTTTATGTTTCTTAAATTTTTGCTAGATATTTCGCAGAAAAGTGGTAATTTTCTTGCACCTAGTACTTGGCATTGCATATTCTACTTTTCCACATCAGTAGTATGCAAAAACAACAATAAATTATTTTTAACTTCCTTAATGATTGTTATCTAATCATTGAAAGAGCATATTGAGGAGACATCCCAACCAAAGACACCAAAACTAAATAAGTGGCAGTCGTATGAAGAGCATTACTTGTATTTACTTGTTTGCCTATCAGCGGCGGAACAGTCGACGGAAGTGGATTTCGCAACAGGATTCTGTTGCTTTAGGAATGGTTTAAGAAGATGATAGTTTCAACCCTTCCACTGATTAATCCCCTCCCAGAATTAGGCTCCTTAATGCCCTCAAGACTAGAGTGGCAAAGGCGGTTGACTTGTGGAGCAGTAAGACATCACATTTGCATACTCGATTAATAGCATCCTAACAACAACAAAGGAATGATCTATAAAAGTAGGAAAGAATGAATGAAGTGGACTTTTGATTAGCCATGAACTGGAGAGCAAACACATTGCACTGACCAGCCAATGAGCAGTGTCCAAGTTAATGGCCTTGAGCGGCAACACTTTCTTAGTGGTATACTTTAAGAATTTTTTCATTCAACCCATAAATCGCTGAGATTGGATAGACGATTTTACCAAGATGGACGCTTTACGACCCTTTTTTTCCCACCAAAACCACGTGTCTTTGTGCGAAAGCGTTTTTCGTTCATGTTGCTGCAGCAGCATCGCAAAACCGCGTCACCTCTGCTGTATTCCATTAAGTAATAGATTATTAACCTTCGTTGATTTGCTGATTGTAGGTGACGAAGACAAAGGCATGCACATCCTCCAAGGCGGCAGAATTGAAACGCCTCCAGAATCGGTTGAAGGCGATAAATCAGGCGAGCTACCGTCACAGGCACCATGACGAAAAGGCATTCTGATGTGGAAACTCACCCTTCCCTCCTCCTCTCCTCCTTCCGCTCTGTGTAAAGCCTTTTCGGTTTATCTCGGTGTTTCACTGACTTCGTACTCCACACGCCTGTATTCTTAGACTTGCTGCTTCCTAAGCCCCAAATCCTGAGCAACATTGGCAATTTGAATAGTCTTTACTTCTTCCTTATAATTCGAACCCTCATCGTTGGCATTAGAAAAGGAATTCTAGGTATATCGTTAAAGAATCCCAAAAAAGTTAGAAGTGTCTTAATTAATTGCTGTCATCTGGGAAGTCTCTAATGCTGCCAAATGAACCGGAAGGGGCGAGATGTTGACCATGTCGCGAGTCCGGGACTAAGCTGCAATCGCTAAGGCAATGATTGTTCTTATAAAGGTGAATGTCTAGATGAGCCACGATTAAGGAGGTGGTGGAAGGTATGAGAAAATTTAGGGGCACAGTGACGCACGCGTTTGCCAAACTCTCCTTGTGGATCGTCCCTAGTGCTCCTCATCTACTAAAGTGCAATGATTCTATCATTTTTTTATTATTTTTACAAACACAACTCCTTTGCTTACTCGAATTGACATGATTAATACCACTGGATGAAATTGGCGACAAGTAGGAAGGTGGTCCCTGAGTTGTTATTGGTCCGCTGAGTGAGCACGACGATTAGACCAGGATCAGATGAGCTTTGTGGTTCATTGAAGTAGATTTTTTTCCCAGAGGTGCAAAAACCTGTTCAAATGGGAAGTATTGCTTTCTCCTTTGCCAAGGCACAAGGTATACCCAAAAAATGGCTTCCTTTCATTTTTACTGCAACTTAAAGTGTTAATAAGTCATTTCCGGCATACAATTTTCAACTTTCGTAATGTGGAAATGATTTGCTATCTTCAAGTACATAATTTTTTGTGAAATTTTGCTGCTTAAACAAGCTCTATCCTGTGGGCGATTCCTGTTTTACCCCAAACTCCGCCAGAATGTCAAATTTCAGTGCTTGATCTGACCTCATGTGCGTTTCAGTGTTTCCCAAGTAAAAATCTTTGCTCTCTTCCCCTTCAAATGCACAAAATCACTTCGAAGGAAGTAAAATTTTCGAGACAAAGCACTCCGGTGTGGAGACTGCGAGGCGTGTGCCTCAGATGTCATTCAGTCTTATCCAATGGACAGATTTTGCAGATCACATACTACTTAAATGGGAACAGTAAGCTGCACAAGGCGCGGAAGGCACTAGGGGCTATTGAGCCAAATGGGAAGGACGGAGAGCTGTCACCAAGTCTACACTCTGAATCGGGCACAATTGCCTTCGTGAAGTCATTCTGGACTTTTCAACAATAAAAGTTTTTTTAATGATATTTCTCCATTACAGACTAAAGCATTGTTCCTGATACAATTTAAACGCCAATTCCTTTGCATAACAACGAGGTCTCTACCGCACAATTCTCACCACGACGGCATGACACGCAACCCTTGCTTGCTTTACGGATTTGGCAAGTGTTTGGCCCGCATCACATGATTTAAACACATCTTATTCGCGTTGTGCCTTTGATTCGGCACAAAGTAGTGATTTGTCGATTTGGTTGAATCTGCTGAACAGTGCAACCACTTGGCTCTCCACAGATTGTACTACACCACTGTGGTATTTATGCTACCGTACTATGTTTGTCTACCACAAATTCAGCCAAGAATGTGAGCGTAGCAACGGTGGCTGTGACAAGCCAACCCCGATGAGATGCATGCCGGAAGCGAAATGGGAGCCAAGTGGCAATGGGAGGGAAATGCGTGAAATATGGATCCCTTGGAACGATGTTTATAGAGTACCGACTGCGTCGTAGTGGAGAGCCGATCAAATAAAACTGCCTCTAATGACGCTCAAGGGATAGGGAGGGACTTTATAAGCGTTGCTTTCATTGTTTACTTGCGTGGCCTTCCACACGGACATTTCGGTTCGTCCGCAGACCGTACTTCTGCTCATTGGCGTGGCCTTCGAGCCATGCCAGTGGCTCTTCAGCTCGTCTGTTTGTTGGAAATACATGTTCTGCCTTAACTTGAATGAAGACGCCATCGCAAATCTAAACTGATTCATTTGGCTAAATTGCACATGGACAAAATAAAATTAAGGGTCGCCTTGACAGGTTTTAGCTGCAGAGCATTAAGATGCATTGATTCGAACAAGAAAAGATAATCCAGTTCATCTGAAGGAGCCAATTTAGAGAATAAACACAGTCTTCATTAATGCGGTCAGTACTATGACAGTTTCCGTGAATAAACGAACAAGTCTGTCGTGAAATACCTTCCATTAATCTCGACACCTAATGTTACGGCGGTCATAAACTTACGGGCTCACATAGCGCCATTAGCCGCAAGGTGGCGGGCCAATTTACCTTCACATGGCTCCGCTCCGCATTCTGGAGACTGGGTTAAAGCAGGTGACAAACGAGACAACGCCATAAGCAGTTAATCAATCTACTTTACCGAGAGTGGAATGCTGGTAGACCTATATTTTTGACCAGTGGCTCTTAAAATCCATGACACCGTAAGGACCTTTAAGTAGACTCCAAGTTACGCTTCTACCAAATCGCCTTCATGTTTCACTCTTATTTGGCGACATCATTGCCAATGTGCTTGATTAACAATTTCAACTGGAAATGCGAGGATAGCGTAAGCGAAAAAAACGTGGCAGTTCTGAGTGAGAGGGAATGAAAAAAACTTGGAAAAGCCTGATGTAGTCACTTTACCCTTGGACATTTGGATGACGAAGCAACCTGAAGAATCTGGGTTTCGGCATGCCCAATAAAGCCACCTCAAAACTTCCAACTTTCTGCGCCAAAATGAGCAGTTAAATCATTTTCACAGTCAAAAGTGTTAGCATTTCGTGCGATTTAGCCAGACATTTCAATGAGGTGTTGAACGCTTCAGTCAAATATCCTTAGGAATGGTGTAAGGCAGGCCATCTCTGCGATGAATGCATTCAGACCATTCTAATGCTTAACTGGCTTTGGCGTGCTATTCGGCTGAAGCCTTCTAGCCGAGTAGGCATTAACAGTCGGTGGTTTGAGTTCCAAGTCTACGCTTGTCATCACAAACTGTTGCATGCACGCACAAACACTATCCTTCTGCCCTATCGTCTTCATTAAGGATGAATAAAATTTCAGTTAGTCAGCTCAATTCTAAAAGGATTCAATGAACGTTTGAGCTCATAACCACTTTACAGCACGAAAGTTCGCATGTCATGAGACAGAAGGCATGTTTGACGTGCATCGGGAAAGTACTCATGAGGCGCCCACCCCAACCACTACCCTCTGATTTGAGTCTGTGAGAGTTTACAAATGGAGTTGGATCATCTTCCTGTGCTGCTTAATGTGATCCCCACAGACAAACATGGATATTTAGAGATATTTGCGAGCTGAAAGCCACCGTACTTGGAAGCAGCAATATCCATCTTACCCGTCACTTTCAATGGAACAATGACCCAAATGGAAGTGAAGGAGTACGGGTAGAAGTCAGCTAGATGTCTCGGTAATTCCATCTTAATTCTTGGGGTACAAAGTGACGCGCATACACTGCAATGTCAATCATCGGGAAAGTACTCACGAGGCGCCGAATCGCACAAAACACTCCATAGATGAGGTTGGTGGATGTGATTTGAGTCTGTGGAGTTTATAAGCTGGATTTGACGGTCCAATTTGTGGTGGTATAATGCAGTGGCCAGAAATAATACCAACATCCTTACTGTTTGCATGGTAGTACATCTTGAAGACATGTTTATCCCCTTTTCTCAATGAAAGGAGCAGGTGTTTGGGAAATGAAAGGGGAGTAGAAGCAGATGGGACTGGTACTAGGCTTTGTCCGGTGATTCTAGAGATAAACCGTATAATTTATAGCATTTGGATGGAATTTGTGACAAGCTTAAGATTTCTTGGGAGAATAAACATGCTGGTCAAGCAGTCAGTGTGGTCGAGAATCGTAAAGCAAACTGCATTCATGTCCTCCGGTCGAGGTCGTCCCCTGAAGTCGAAATAAGTCAACGTGCTCTGAACAGCTCGCATCACTAACTTGAAGAAGAGCTGGGGATTGTTCGAATGTTCCACAGTTCACGTGGCAAAACAGGAGAATAACCCACAGAAGGAGCCATGTGCCCCAGTCGTTGATCACGCAACTAAACAAAATATCAAATCACTGCTTTCGCATTATCTTCACCATCAAAAATGGTTACAAAACAACATCTTGCATAGGCTGATGCATAATTACTACTAAGAACCAAGTTTTTATATGAGATCAGAATTGTTTAGAGCCACAGAGATCAATGATTCTATCTCGCGCACGAGGATGATCCACCTAAAAGGTACAAAGTACAGTCTGCCTTGGAGGATGCCATGAACTGAGGTTCAGATGAGGCTTGAGAATGCAAATACTAATATTCTTTTACGACATCATGCGATCATACATTTCATTCCTTCTATGCTCAAGCATTCAAACCTATTTCTATGTGGATAGCTGCTACGGTGGGCAGTTGAGCGGTCTGGCGTGAGTGCTACTGCACTACGCCAACTGCAAGTGGATTTTGCAATCTCCGAGCCTCTGAGTTATTCTCGGTGAGAGACAGTCCGATTTTTCATTTTGAAAAAGAAATAACATTTAATAAAAACGGAAATTAATAAGCTTGGTTCTCTCTCTCTCTCTCTCTCCATGATCATCATGAGGATTTTTGCCAAGCGATCCCCTCTTCAGTCCATCCTACTAGAGACCACCTCCAATTCAAGCACTGGGCAGGTTAAATCAAGTAATCACGTGATCATGAGAATGAATTATACTAAGTTTTCATCTTAAGTAGTTTATTTTTTTTGTCCACTCCTCCTTTTTCGATGAGATGTGATAATCCACCTGATCGGATCTACCACGTAGTTGTAACTGCCACACAGGTGGTTTGGGGACTTCGACCGTACCGTCTGCGCTCTCTAGCACGCCATCCATTTCAGATTATCCTCATAACGACTTACGAAATGCATCTCCCTGCCTCAGCAGGGCGTATGTGCTTTTTCACTTGAGCTGGCAAACAATAACATTGTCACGGCTTCTTTGTGTGCAGTTACATTGCATGAAGGCAAAGCATCTTATAGCACCATAAAGTAGTTTTCCACATTTCCAGCTATTGTTTATTGAGAGAAGGTCTATTAAAGCCCGTACTTTCGCCATGCTCATTGTTTTGTGGACCATTCTATGTGGGAGAGGGACGGAGGGTAGCACCGGCATCCTTGCGATGGTCATACGTTTGGAGATAGGGAGTCTGCCTAGCTGTGCTGCCTACCGCTGGTGTCTACAGCTTCTCCGCCCTTTCATAGGCCACTGGGACATCCTCTCTCATACGCTTCATTTCCTTCTAAAATAAGTATGTCGCTGCTGTGAAAACTAAGCAACAACGCAGGTAAATTGGGGAATACAGGAAACGTTCGTTAGGCAGGCATGCGTCTAACGACTCAACTCCGGAATGGCTATTTATAGACGTTTGAGCACAAATATCCACCCCACCTGTCAACTTGAGTGGGAAAGTATTCTAAATGGAAGGCCGGTCTAGAGTTGTGAGAAGTTACGGTGGTGCGTCAGACAGTGCATTGCCAACACACAGGAGACTCAGGCAATCCATCCAAATTGAAGGTCACACGGAGACTTCGGTGCCCGCCCAATCGAACGCAGATTTAAACAAACTACCAAAGTAACTTACACACTCATCTAAAGGGGATGAACTGGACTACATCCGCCCAGGAAAAGAGTCAAACATTTCAGTAAAACTTAACCTATTCATGTGGTGAACTTATTTAGTCAATTTACTAACCTTAACTTCAAAAGGGTTTGATTAAATTTCGGGCTCTTGTAGCCACTTCAAAACACGAAAGTTAGCATGTCGTGTGACAGAGGGCAATGATTTGCTGATGCTTCTAAGGACGCGATATTTGACATGCGTCGGAAAAGTACTCATGAGGCGCCGGACCCCATAAACCACCATATGAATAAGGTTGGTCGATGTGATTTGAGTCCCATGCTGCCCAATGTGATCCCTACAGGTAGTCTGAAGGCCACCGTATTCAAAAGCAACAATATCCATCTTACCCGTCACTTTCAATGGAACAATGGCCCAAATGGAGGTGCACGAAATGACACAGAGTTCGGTCATGCAAGCTATCTGTTCCAAATTACAAGGAAAATACTGCCTGCATGTTCAAAATAAGCTTCGGACCAAAATGACGTGGAATGGAGATGATGTTATCCAAGACGACGGTGCTGGAAAACTTTCTCATTCTCCTGTGCTCTCCTCTGTGCGGGTTGGAGGAGGAAAGCTATCTTAGTACCCGACAATTGGGTCAAACGAAACAGCAATCATCGGTCAGGCGCTGGCCTCTCTGGAAGGTTAACACCATTCAACTGACTCAATAGTGAGCTGGTCGTCCGTAATGGATTGAGGTGCCGACGTTGGCAAGATACGTCTCTGTGTCCCTGCTACCTGCAACCATCGTCTGCTACCTTGATTAACAGTGTCTGGACTGAAATGCATTGGCCGACTACTCATAGTGTGGGTAGTATGAGCTTGACCTACAAGACGAGGCCTTCAGACATCAACCAGACTAACCCGATCACACCCATCACTCAGCTAGCCATTTAAGACTCACACCTATTTTAAATCTTGATTTTGACACCTAGATGGAGACATTTACTTATACCCACTGTTTATTCTACTCAACGAGAGTAAAAGCGACGTCAGAAGCCAAGCAGATGTGTATTTTGGAAATGAAGTACACTCTGGGAGAGTTTGCGACGGCAAAATCACCATGAAAGCAAAATCAGGTGAAATAAAAGAGGAGGCACAAGGAAATTTGCACGTAAAGGAGAGGGAGAGAGGTAGGTGAATAACCAAAAGAGGAGGTGGAGGAGAAGACAACGGTTTTCTTACTCATGTGAAATAGGCATCCTCAGTACTCGTTTCACTTCCTCTACCGTCTGTCAAACATGGTATGCCGACATTGGTGTCTGGATGGTTTGTGAAAGAAGAGAGCTCGTTGCTCGCATTCAGTGAGAGAGAGAAAGAGTGAGTGAGTGAGCTAGTAACAAAGGCCAGAAAGGCGGAGCGGGTAGAGTTGAGGAGGAAGTGGAATGACTCTATCGCGTCGTGATGGCGTCTAGGCGCCTACAGAATGGCGCGCCTTTGGGGGGAGGGGGAGGTGGCTGAAGGCGCGGCCGGCTTAGTATAATGGAAGCGCATGGAGTCTCATCTAAAAGTTGCAGACTTTGGTTAGCACTGGGGCGTTAGATTTTTTTTAATTGCCTGTCAACGTTTGGATTGGCTACTGCTTTACTGCAGCCGAGTGAATCCCCTCACTTTTTTAGCTTTCTGGTGGTAAAAAATTGAGCATAAAGATGAAAAAATGAAAGAACTAGCTTTAATAAGGCACGACATACTTTGACGCAAAAAATTAGCAAAACATAAGTTACTGATCAAAGGGCAATGGGAATGAACAAGATAGCTGAAATGAAAGGTCGTTGAGCACATTCTCACGCTCTTTTGACTACAATGTGTCTCGCTTTAAACTCTACCGAAGATTTTTTTATGTATAAACTATGGAGAACACAACACCACACACAACCATTACGGTAGAATACATTTTAGCTGCCCTTACGAGGACTCAAGATGGTCTTTTGACAAGTTCATCAGAAGTGATGCCTTTATTTAGAACTGGTGTGAATCCTATCAAAGGCGGAGCCAAAGCTCAAATGTGAAAAAGATAGCGTTTCTCTAATGAGTCACTGAGACTGAATGCAACAATTGGTACCACCATTGCAACAGTCCGAAAATGGATGTTATCACCATCATGACAAGGATTAGGACAACTTCTCCTAAAACACCAACCGGCAGTGAACCATCCTGCAAATCGGAGGTCCCCAAACCCACGAAACTTGGCTGGTCACATGGATGAAATTTAAGAAGTTTTTAGAAGCCGTAAATACACATTAGTTACACCCTACCACAATCGCATTTTCGAAGCAGCACACACTGCTATTCATCTTTCCATCAGTCGACAAACATTAATTTCGATTAACGACGACCAAAATGCAAAGATAATCGTTTACCGTGACCACGAAATATCGCAAATGTTAAACAGCGGCTGTGTCTTTAGTTAAAAATAGTTTGAAGGTGGAGTGAATGCGAGTTAATAATCATAGTTAATTAAAGTGCATGCAATAGAGCACAAAACATTCAACCCACAATCAGAAGGAATGCGAAGAGGAGGAGGAAGAGGTGATGGCGGAAATGTCCATTGTTTCCATGTGAGAGGAGAGGTTTTTCAAGACAGCTGGGGCAGTTGCAGCGGCGACGGGGGTAATTCCACCGTCCTCCTCCCTCTCGTCTTCCTCTTCGGCCTCGCCGGCGGAAGAGTGCGTGGCCATCATCGAGTCTGGCAATCGCTTGAGAAGCATTGCTTTGATGTGCTGCGCCATCTCCGCCTCTATTAGGAGTGAGTAAACACGCAAAGATCAAACAGGCAAGTAAGAAAAGATGAGCAGTCAATTGTTCTGTGATGTAAACTCAAGTGGCTATCCGAGTGGATACTACTATTATCAAATCAGTAGCAGGTTGGGTCGTACAGTAATGGAGTTCAAAGTAAATCTTTAACTCTAAATTACTATAAAGGAGGGAAGAACAATTAATAAAGAACGTAAATCGCACTTAGTTTTCGAGATAGTACCCTCTCTCTCGCATCAATCAACCCTTTCGGGGTTGGGATAGAATGCTTTGGCAGAGTGTTGTCAAGTTCCGACTCCGAAAGCGATTAAACTATATTCATATTCTACGCAGAAATTATAGTGCATTATGCATTTGGATGTCCAGGTGTGACCCACTGTCGAGCTGTGGGCCGACAGCCACTGCGGTCGGGATCATAGCTGACTGACGCAAGGCAGACTGTACTTGAGATGAATGAATCCACACCATTCGAGCGCTCAAAGCTCTCCATACGAGTAGGCGGCCGCATCCATTTGTTTGCACCAAATAGTACACACATGCATGCACCCAAGCCCTCAGAATCAGCGTGGCCCGTCATCTGGATTGGCAATGGCTTAATTGGGCTGCGGTGGAATGTGCCAGGGTGTATGTAGTGGAACAGAGCACTACGCTAATACCTCTTTCAAGTGCTATGTAATCAAGTCCCGATCTTGCACGAACGATCTCACGGTATCGGCCAAGACATGTTTTTTCTATAACTAGATACTGAATGGTCTAGCTGCCACCATTTGAACAGTCTAATTCCCCCCTATGATTGTGCGTTTCCATAGCCTACTCCTATCCACTGATATGGAGTACTGTTTATTTTAAAGCTCTTTCACTACCTGACCAGCGGTAAAACCAATGTTCTTAACACATTTCTTGAATAGCTTGTGGATACATTATGATGAAAAAGTATGGCGACAAGTAGGAATACTAAACAGTCTACTGAACAGTTCCAGTGAGCCATACCTTGTAGATCACACAGGAATTCTGCGATAACAAGGAAAGGTAAACACGTCTTCAAGCAAGTCATATTTCAAGTAGTTCATTTACTTCCAACGGTTTAAAGATGGCAAAACATTTAACCCATACACTCTCAACCTCCTTGAGTGACGTATTTGCTTCCCCTCACTCCTGCTCCTACCTGCCCCCTTTGCCCCCACTCAGGCCACCACTGCGACAAGCCCAAGCGGATCAACAGACCACTTGGTGGACGTGCATTGGTCATCCAACTAACCAATCAACTTCAAAATCAACTGGTCGCCGCATTGCATTGGCTTAACGGCAAACCAATGGCTGCTTAAACAAATGTCGGTAAATTTGGCCGTGGGGGCTGACTAAAAACGTAGCCAAATGGCTCTACAGAAAAAAAGAGGACTTTAATTATAAATTTGAGGAAGAGATGTTAATTTTACTCTACAATGAACTAGTAAATCACTTCTGCCATAGCAAATCACTACGGCATTTCACAGCCGTTGTAATGCGTTGATGGTTCTGTCACCTCTGCGTTTGATTCTGTAGGTACTTAAGTCTCAGCATATCATCCTTCCGCTCGGCGGCACAATCCCTGAGACAAGCAAGCAGCTTCTCAGCTATTCTACACGCCAGGAAATTGCATTTTCTGTCTAGCGAACTTGCTCACAAAGGGCAGCTGCCCTGGTTTCTGCTGCTGGGTGCAAAGCCTTAACATACCAAGGGGAAGAACATCTGGCGCTGAAGAGAGCTCTAAAAAAGGATTGAAAATAATGCCCACTTCCGACACAATTTCCAGTCCCGTGTTTTGCGGAAGTGAAATTACAAATGAAGCGACACTAGCCACCAACCACTTGAAACCTTCCTTGAGGAGCCATCTAAAGTGCCTATATGGAGATGTTAATAATATGAACACACGATACCTCTCTTCTAGCTGGATTGAACTCAAGTAGATATGGTTGGGCAGAACTGAATTGAGAAAAAAGGTTTAAATATTATCCTCGCAAAACTACACGGAACCTAGCTTTATAGTAATTTCCACAGATTTGAGGTCAGTGCTCTAGGATTAGCAATTGGGATACGAGATGGCCTAGTTGCAGGGTATCATTCAGTCTCCGACACCATGAGGACTGCGCATTCTCCTTTCCCCGGAACATTTCCCAAACAGGACACAACTCCAAATCCAGTGGAGTTGCCAAGATGCGTCAATGACGCGCGTGATTCGTGGGTATTTCTTTTAAGAACCGACTAAGGGGAGTGTCTGGAACGACACTCAAAAGCTGAAAGAGACTGTCGTGATTAAATTGTTTGTTCAACTAAGCGCTTGATTATGTGAGCACTTAAGTCTCCGTCGATTATTTTTTCACACGACGGCGTGGCCTCTGAGACATACCAGTAGTCGGACAGTCCTTCTGCCACCCACTCGTGCACATTCTGTCAGACCACTACGACTTCAGGGAGGACTAGATATGCTACAGCCACACCTGTAAGGTTGTGCTTATCTTTAAAAAACAGGCAAAATGTGTGGGTGGGAATTACGAGGCCAAAATCCAACCCTTGTGCGGCCGACACTTTCGGCGGCCGCAGTAGTCAAACGCAGGTGAAATTAAACAGATACTCGGCATTGAAAAGAAAAAGCCACCTATACACCTCAGCGGACTGGACGAGGTCCATTTTTGAAGAATGAATCCGGGAAACCCTTTTTTTTGTTGATGCGTTTGTGGCACTTTTTGACTCGATTCTGTTTTGCCCAGTTGGGAACTCTTCACGCCAAGCAGCCGAAGATAACACCCAGATCGCATTAAATTAACTTGTTTTGGTTTTATGTGATCCCTGGAGTATTCAGCTATCATTAGCATCACCGCTACTACCGTTTTTATGCCTCTTTGTCCATTTGGCCACATGGTTAACAGATGAAAACAGAAAGTAATACGCGTAAATACGGGATCACTAACCTCAAATTGGCTTTTCAAGCACAGTTTTTTGGCTTTTTAAGCGACTACGCACGATACTGACTAATTTTGCTTTCCTACAAATTGAGATTGGTACAGGGAACAGAGCATCGACCAGACCTTAGCACTACTTCTCATCTACATGCATAACATCATCCCCTCTCACCGTGATGCACATAAAACTGGTCTCCTTCCCTTTGATCTCGTGCTACACTTCAAATGGCTCAAGGATTCCTGTAGACTATGATTGCCAAGATCAATGCTACATGATGATCTTGTCAAGCTATAAACGAGTCTTTTCAGTTCCTCCGCGGTCGAATTTCATTAAGAACGGTAGCGTGCCAATCGTCCAGCCGATCAAAACCTGGACATTAAGGCTTTTAATCACCATCATGGAGTGGAAGTATGTTCAAATTAGTCAAAGAAGTACTTACAAGAGACTGTCATTGCCAGATGACGTAAACAATGCAGATATGGCCGTAAATTAGAGTTGGATGTATGTCTTTTTTCTATTCAAGCCCAAATTAATGCCACTCCGGATATCTAGGCGTTGAATTTGATCAGGACTAAAATTTTCTGCCCATGAAACCGACAATACTCTCTAATGAGCTTAACAAGGGAGCGATATAGACATTCTGCCATTGTTTAGAACATCTGGATGGCTGGTCTAATATCTGATTAAGTTGGCTACCATGATGCACGAGCAAATAAAGAACCAGCTCATAACGCACCAGTAGTTGTTCGCCTCCTAAGACCACAAGGCGAGTCCTCGAGGTCTTTGAAAGACTCGAAAGCCGTCTCTTCATGCGGCACGGTGGACTCGTGTGGCATTAGCATGGGTGGTGCGCGAAACATGTAGCAGAGGGGATAGTAGATGAGGTTGTAGCAGCTGTAGGAGTAGAGATCGGCGAACTGCATTGCCTGTGATGAGAAGGTGGTCAGTCGGGAGCCTGAAAGAAAGAAACATGACCACTACTCCGCCGATTGGCTGGGCAAATGGCCTAAAACCAAACAAGTCTATCCAGTCGCCTGGGCTTCGGATGGCATACTGGTCGTACAGAGCCCTGCCCATGCCAAGTCGGTCAATAACCTCTCCCTTAAAAAGCTACGTCTCAAAGTCTTCAAGAGCAGCTAAGTCCAGGCACATGATGCTGTTTCAATAGGCGATGAGAGAAGTTGGTCAGACTACAGATTCAGTGATCTTTAAGTGATGTTGAAAGATTATTTAATAGAAGAGATTTGATGCAACCTCATGTCAAAAGAAATGAAGCACAAGGTCCCCTTCCTTTTTTCTTCGACAAAGTCGTTAGAAGGGTGGCCGATGGGAACCACCCACTACAGTCTAGTTAAAACGCAACTATTTCGCGGCCGAGAATATCCTGCAGCTATTTTATGCTTTAAACTCAGTCTATACAGCCAGACTAGCAGGAAGTACGTGTCACAGAGCTGTGACATTGGTAGGGTGGGTCATCCACATATTTAGTGTCCAAGTAAGAAGAAAGTAGGGAACAAAACAATACAAAACAGCTTCGCAATTAAGGGCAATTGATGGATGGACTTCTGAGCAAAACAGCACATCAATCTCATTGCTCACGGTTGAGTAGGCCACCCTTCAAAGTGTGACAGGGAAGATGCAATTTGACGGCCAAATTTCATACATAGACCAAACTTTCTTTCCCCCACAGCTTCGAATGCCGTAATTCACAGACCTAATTACCCTATGGGAATGATTTTTTAAATAAAGGACAATTTTTCACCCAAAAAACTTGTTTTCTACTTCCATTGTCTTTCCTTATACAACTGTCATTGTTTTATGATCCCCGTGATTGGCCAAATTGTTGACAATCAGAATGAAAGAAGGTGGAGACTCACCATGGCGAAAAATACTCCCCAGAAGGCCATAAGCTTCATTCATTTCGTTTGCGACTCTCTGTAGCATACAAAGAAAGGAAGAAATATAAAAAAGTGCATTCTTTTCAGCCTGAATTTCGTCCGGTTTATTTAAAATAAAAATAGTTCGACTTCTGGTTCTTCACATAGCGATACGAAGAGCCGAGCAAAGACTGACCCTGCGAACCTGTCAGTGCATCACATTACCCACTCTCTCAGAATCGAGGGAAGTGTTCTGCGTGTCGATCTACCACTTTTCTCGCCAAATTACTCCACAATATTTGACAGTAAATTCATTATACACCTTGTAAACATCTTGATGAACAAATTAATTAAATTGGACGCTTGTTTACGGGTGGTGAAAACTAATGAGTCTGAGAGGGATGTGGATTACTTCAGGGAGGGTCTGTACACTTACGCTAGCCACTGACATTTAAAATGCTTTCACGGATAACCACACCAAAACACTTTTTCCGTCCACCTACAGCAAAATCCCATTTGCTAAAACATTTGTGGGACGAAAAGTTTCAATTTAATAGATTTCATAACTTGAAAATGTCACTTTTGATTCCAGCGGACCATGTCTGAACCGAATGTCCAAGAGCACAAAATGCAATCATTAGTGATGCTGTAGTACTGTGATTGTTTAAGTCTCCGAAGCCTTAAGGCGTCGCCTTTGTACTTCCGCTTGGCGGAAGGGCCTTCGAGCCCTTAAGACACCGCCCCTGTACTTCCGCTTGGGGGCGGGGCCTCCCAGCCGTGCCGTAGCTCTTCCCCCCAGCTCTTCTTCACACTGGAAATTAAGTGAGGCCTCAAGACGCTCTGCACTAACATCAAAACGGTTCTCAGTGCTCATAACTGCTTCATAAGAGGCTCGTCAAACATTCCTCACTCGTGCATTTTTGATGCCTTTGATTTTGCTTGAGGCATGCGGTGATTACTGGGGTGTCCCCTTGGCATCTCTTATGGATGTTTAGCAACCTGGGTGGTGGGAATGAATCCATTTTACAGATACCTTCCAATAACTGGTTATTGCAAGATACTACTGATATGAGGAAATAAAATATCGAAAGCCAAAAACTAAGCCAAAAAATGTCCACTTCTTTTTTTCTACAAAACCATCAACCAAGAACTGAGTAAAAGGAAATTCAAAGAGCGTTTTTAAAGTGCACTATATTTGCAAGTACTTAAACTGAAGTGAATCTCGTGCGAGTAGTCTTATGTAGACACCACTGGAAACACCTCCACGTGAAGCGTATGGCTAATGAAAAAGATTTTCAGCGCCTCCTTACTTTAGTCTTTTTTTTAAAAAAATAGGAAGCAAATTGTCCATATGTCTTTGTGTTTTGTTGTTTTGTTCAAGAAAATTACCACTAATTTTCTTGTACAAAAGTACCCACCGAGAATTGAGAACGAGGCACTTCAAGGTTTAATTTTGAAGATGGGCTACCTTGACAAGTACTTTAACTGAACCAAATCTCATGACAGTAGCCTTGAGCAGATGTCACATGGAGTGTGGGCTTTGTAAGAAGATTTCCATTGCTTTCTTGCTTTAATTTTTAAACATAAAAAGAAGTAGAAGGTTGGACTGACTTCTTGCTTGCAGAATTCGTCCACATGATACAGGAATTAGCGATCTAATCATCCCAAAAGGGGCTCAGCAATCTCATTCTGGTATTGCTGCTCTTAGGGGAGAGTAACCAATAAGAGGGTTGTAATTATCTCTCCTACCTGAACCCTCCCAAGGTGGGAAAAACGTGCCACAAATTCAACTTTTGCCACATCTCTTGCCTCTGAAAAGCAAACGAACAGACGCAGCTCTAGCCATCTCTCCTTTCACCTCATCCTCCTTCATCTTCATTTCCTGTCTACTCAATTTCACACATTGCCAAACGCCTAAGACCAAGGCAATGAGCACTGGGAGGAACATTATTGGAGGGTGAAAGACGAGGGTGTGGATGAGGTGGCGATTCTCTCCTCCCTGCTGCGCGGTATGAGGTTCGGCTTACGTTATCTTGTTAAAAGAAGAAATAAAGGTGCTTGCCTCCTGTTCATTAGTCGACCAATTCTGCCTGTCTCTGGAGACAATGTTTGGTTTGGCACATTCGAGCTGTAGTGATGTTTTTCGATAGCCTCAGAGGCCTATTTTTGGCCTTCGGTAAGGGAACGATTCATTGCGAATAACCATTTCTCCGAATCACCACACACACACACGAAGCAAGTGTTGCAGTTTCGTGAGGATGAGGTTCAGCGTACCTTCAAAGCGCAGCCTGGATAATGAGTGGATTGTTTGCGAATGCCTACCAACAACTCTGATCGAGGGCTTAGCGTTTGTTGCAATAAGAGGCACTTCCCATCACAAGTTATCCATTCAGTCAGCCATTTATGCATTCTGTCAGTCAGTCGGTCATTAAATCCTCCCTTCCCACGCCCTATAGCACCTTTCTATAATCCGAAAACGTACATGAAGGAAGTGAAGAGCCAATTGATAGTTGCTGAAGCCTTGCGTGTCTGTCGTCCTCTTGTTTATGTCACACGGCACTTAGAATTGTCTAGCTCGCCTTCAACCACTTTTCCTCCCCTCTTGATGCCGGTGCAGGCCACTTGCTCCATCACTTACATTAACTACTGGGAGGTCAACCCTTTTCACTAATATGGACACACGGCTCTAGGGAGGGGAAGGAAGCAAGGAAGGAAGACGATTAGGTGTTCGCGATTGGGACGCATCTCGTCAATGCATTCTGCCACAACCACACATTACACCTCATTCTAATGTCATACGAGAAATGCGATGAGAAGCTGCCTTCTACAGCATTAAGCGCGGCTCTAACTCCTTTAACAAACCCGACAAGCCCAACTTATACTCACCATGCTCAACCTACATTTGGTGCTGGGGAGATTCAAAACAGACAGAAAGTAGAAGAGTCTGCCTTCCCGCTGAAACCCACTCAAGTGCACGTAAAAGGTTTTATAATGTTCTAGAAAACCTACTTATGAACGATCAAGATTCCTTTGCACAGCTGTAATATTTTCAGGGCAAAATTAATGCAAGTTCAACCATTGCATGCAATCCCCTTTGATGCACCAAAGAGAGATAGCATAAGGAAAAAATAAAAAAAACCAAGGCTTTACGGCACTAATCCTAACCTCAAAAAAGCTACTCACTTGCGTGATAGAAAAATGCATAAATACTACCTTGCATAAATTAATGGCTAACTAAAAATACTTCCTTCCCACTTTCAAGAAGGGTAAACACAACCCCATAATGGCAAAACGAAACGGTTACTCTGGTAATTAGAAGACGTAGTCAGTGAGTCCGCCTTAAACCTCGTTTTAAAAGAGATGTATTAACTGATTTTTAAGTGAGGATAAGTAAAATATGTATTTCTGGTAAGCAAATAAAACTCGACTCACCCGAATTTCTTTGTGCAAATTTGAGACATCTGGTTTTAAGTTGGATGCAATATTCAAATCCCTGAAGGGTACGAGAGTGGGACGTGAGTGGAGGGTAATTTTGCCTCCTAAAAATATTATTTTGCACTTGTTCTTCTGCATGTAACTAATTAACCCCATCACAGGCTCACATATTAGGAGGAAGAGGGGGGTAACGTGCATATTTTAGCACTTTCTACCAAAAACCAGGAAAATGTCGTTTTCTAGGAGGATTATATAGTTAACTCCGGCGTCCGCCTTCAAACCTCTTCTACGGCAGCACAACCCTGTAACAATTTGGCACATCGCGTCGATAGTTTAAGTGAGAACTTTAGCTTCAGCGGGTGCTGTTAATAGCCGAACGAAATCTTCTTTGTGGGAGGTAAACTAGCATAAACAGCAAAGTGGACAGTACTTAAGACGTTTTGAAACAACTAAGAAAGGGAATGGAATTAGCCAAATAATTGAGTAGGTTTCTCCACTTAAGCAGAATGAGGTTTGTTTTGTTTCCTGCAGTGTGAACCCATTCATGAACCGTTATACCATTCCAAAAGATTTTGCACTTTTTCGAATAGTACATTCAAATTAAAGTGAATAGATGGTTCAAGGCGACCCTACTTGTACTTATCGGCCAATTCATTGTCTAATTCATTGAGGCGTTCAAAGAGGGAATTCTTCTTCTTCCACACGTAGATCTCATTCAGCAGCTCCGGAACCACGAGGAAGGTCTTCCAGCCCACCTGGCGCTTGGATTTGAGAATGTCACCAAAAATGTGATCACCTGTATAGAGTACATCCTTCCCCTGGGCACCGATGAGGTGGGTGAAGGTGGCGCTGGACCCTACGCAAAGGGTAGGATAAGGCCAGGTTAGCCTGCCTAATCAAAATGTAGTGGGACTGGAGGCAAAATAATTTAACTATTCCCAGTTAAAAAGCATTTTTACACTTGCTCATTGTCTTTTAAAGGCGAAGTGACCGGTTTAACTTGAGTGGAAGCATTTGCGTGAGACCCGGCACTTTGCAAAATCTTATGAGTCAACAAGAAAGGTATTCCGCTGTACGGTTATTGTGAGAAGGAATTTCGGGGGAATAAAAAAGCACTTTCATGAGGATAATATCCTCTTTCGTGCATCAACTCCTGAGTGACCTTAAGCACTTAAAAATAGCCATACCACTGTAAGAGAGGCAGAACACTTCCAACATCCTGTTATAGTTATAAATAGGAAGAAGTGAGGTGTAAAATAGGGGAACTAGTCACTGGTTAGAAGGATACCATTCTGAGGTCGGAAGAAAAATAAGGGGGCTTATTAAGCTTGTCTAAACGATTGCCATAGAGGTAAGGCTCATTAATTTCCCAAACTTGATAAGCACTCTTGAAGGTGCAAACGTGCCACAGCAAAGGGGAATGACTACGAAAAGATGCAAACCCAATTGCTGGTAAATTGCAAGAGTTACACGAGAGTGCAAATGTCGTCTCACATTTCCTTCGTATGCTTATCTGGCTCAAAGCACCAGAGTAATGTGATGCAGTTTTGATCAGAAACTGCATCATCACCTGGTTCAAAGTGCCAAATAAATACACTATCAGGGTGTTCTGACGGACTTTGTATTCGAGATATGCCATTCATAGTGTCGATCACTTGACATTTGGGGAGGGGATGAGGGGCAAAGGGAAGTATTTGTCAAAAACTCTAAAGCCACACATGTGCCAACACTTAATCCAGAGTTCACTTATTTTCGTCTATAAGGACTTCATACTTAGCATGGGGAAAAGGTGCACAAAAAAGACATGTAGGAGCTTTTAAAGTTATGCAAAAGATAAAATCGGAATTAATCCTGCTATCTACTTGCCTATTGTATGTGCTAACAAATAGCCGTTGGCTTTAAGCCATTTCGTAGTGCATAAAAATGAAAATCAGTTTCCTTATTTTCATTAAAATTTTTTTAAAATTTTCTCCAACAGAGTCGATGACTATGAAGTTCACCTGCAGCTACTTATGAGACATTATAAGTAGTTGCGGCGAATTGTCTCAACGCATACTATACCCGTGCTAAGTGGATCAATTTCCCTATATAAGGCTCGTTATAAGCTTTAATCAATGACGGTTATTGCTAGATTTCAGTAATAAAATTTTGTCAAATAAGTTATGTTTGATAAACTGGAGAATAGACCTGTACCCACTTTGCAGATAAAAATGACAGGAGAGAGAGAAAAGGGAGTGATAGCTCACCCAAAGAAGAGGGCTTTGTGATTCCCTTCAGATGACGTCCAGTGTCAGATAGGCGTGTAGCAAAAGTTAACTACAAGTCGCCATGAACATAAGCAAAAAGGGAAAAAAGTGCCACCCTTGTCTACCTGTGATGTGTACGAGGTAGCCATTCTAAATTGCTGTGATTTTGCTAGAGTTACTAAAATTGCAACAATCTTCTCAGTGGAAAATTGAGTCCTTTCCACTAGTGATTCCTCCGTCGGACGTGAAACTGAGAGGAATAATTAAAACAGGTCTTCCTACAGTAGAAAAGCGCTTTTGCGTTGTTTTAAAAACCGCAGAGTTCGTAAACATTCTCGTCGAAGTACCGCCCTGTTTATTTAGCAAATTCCAATGCTATTTTAAGTATCTTTGGAAAAAAACATCGGGTAGCTAGTTAACTGGCTCAGTTCTTACAGATATCCGGCCCTAAGAAATCGAAAGACAGGTATTGGCTACAGTAAAAAAGCGATTAATTTAAAACATAGTGAGATCGCTTCCAAAAATAGGATTGTTAACTAAATTTCCCCATTTTTAAAGGGACCTTACTATAATACTGCCACACCAGAAGCCTCCTGGCCCATCTGTAGACTCCGTTCGTCTACAAAATGGACTCGAGGCGCTCCATGTACACGGATCTCTTATGATAACTGGTTGTGAAAAACCACCATAAACACTAACTTAGGTGCAGGGTAGTCTCGGTGTGGGAGTGAGAGCCATTTCGTAGTTCTTGAGAAGTAGATGAATAGGTGTACGTTAGGGAGGTAAAAACGTAAGCCATGGCGACCAATTTTGCCCCTAGAGACTTTCGATCCCAAGGGCAAGAACTGCAACCAACTTCAGGCAGAAAACGTGGATGAGAAAAAAAGTTTGTCAAGATAGGTGCACAAAAAGAGTTGTCTGCTGACACGCTCAGCTTATCCAACACCGCCCAAGCAGAGTGATAACAACACATCGTGTTGCCAGTAGAAACCTCCTAAATTGAATTCGCAACGGTTATCTAAAGGAGACATCACCTCCCTATATGCCAGCCTAGGACTAGGTTTTAGACAAATTGCCAAAGCAGATATAATCTGTAGAGCAGCGTTAAAATTGCAAATTTTTATCATGATAAGCTCTTACCTCCAGCGTAGATTTTACTTCGTTCAAGCGGCCCTGCAATCTGTCCCATTTTATAGCGCCCAGTGCTCTAGAAGAAGCGCATTCAAGTACAGTGAATGGGACTGCTAAGAAAAGTAGCCCAAATCAGTGCCTCACTTCCCTCTCCCTCTACACTGCGGTAAAGGTGCTTCAAAATTGCTTTCTTCCCTAACCTTTGAAAAAGCATCGAAAACCATATTCCCCACAAAACTATAAAATCATGCAAAGAGATGAACAAAACAAGATGAAAGAGCACTGGATATAGCTCCTCTAAAAATTGACTTCTGTAGTAGCCTTGTCTGCCCCTCAGTCAGTTCACAGGAGCAGGGATGAAAGTCATCGACATCACCATCGAAATGAAGACTATGCGACTATAGATTTTTAACCAAAAATTTCATGCATCACATAAATTTTTGTAACTATTTGTAAGCAGCATATTTCAGGCAAGCACTTTTGCTACTTCTTGATCGTGCCACCACTTTAATTAAGCAGGTTGTCAAACTTTAAATGCCAAGGTTTAGCCATTTTGGGCAGTAGAATTGCAAAAGTGACTACCTATTAACAGAGTATAGTAAATAATTTACCATATCGACGGCTCGCATCAGTGTTCCCTCCTGGAAGAAAACTGGCTTCTTTGCATCGACGACAATGTAATCGAAGTAGCTCGTCCAATGGCGCACATTTCCCTGTAAAAAAAGTGAAGTCAGTTTCTAGCGTACATTTTTTCCTTTAACTTTGTCGCAGTACTCATTTGGCTTTGCTCGGAGATCCTTCTCCTGCTTCAAATCCAGTTAATGCCTTTGAGAGACTTGTACAATTCCCTAATGCGCCTTTAGTGGGAACATGAATACTAACAATCGACCTGTTCGGAGGTGCCACATCCGACTATTACCGTGAAAAGCTTTGAGCCGGACATGACAATTCAGTGGTGGCCAATAAAATAAGGCAACGAAAGCTGACATCGTGTTGCCGTACCATTAACTGCCGCGATAATTGCGCGGATTTAACTCCCAGCAACTCAAAAGGAAACAGTAGTATCGGCTTCACAGAAAAACTACTACTTCAGAGGAGAACAAAAAAAGTGCTAGTTTGACATTCAGCCGTCCGGAGAACGCAAAAACTGTTCTGGAATGTTGAACTAAAGCTTGGGAATAAAATTGCTACAGCATAATTAACTTCGTAACTTTTAAATCGAGTTCACGTGCTACTGATGTACGCCGATAGTAAAATGCTTGTCGTAAACATCCCAATCAACTGGCCTGCAACACAAATCATGCCTTGCATCTAGTAGGAGCATATTGTGAGGAATGAAAGCTCTTGCAAAGTTGACAACTTACATCTTTGTCTGGAAGATTGCACAGATACTTCATAACTGCCTAAAGAGGACAAAGGCGGGATCAAATATGGTGACTTTTCATCAAACAACCAAGTTGGATTTAAAAAACCCTTGTCTTTCCTCTCCAAAAGCACACAACTCTTCTTTGATTTGACTATTAATGACATCTTCTACGGAAAAAAACTTTGGCCTGTATGCAAAGTATCAAAAAATGCAAATTCCTGACTGAAGTTGACGGGATTTTAAGTGCGTTAGGAGAGATGCCACCAAGGGTTTGTAATTAGGTTTGTGGATTGTGTAATTCAATAGCTATAAACCTAATGCAGATAACTTTATTAGGATTAGACATTACTAGGCCTAACTTACATCCGAGTACTCATAATCGCTGTTTGTTAGGAGGAAAACGTTTGTCCTCTCCGTGCGAAGTCTATAATGAAACAGTTTTTAAATGTGTTTTTAAGCGCTCGGTGTATCAAAATTCACCACCTAGGGTGGTGATACGGCAAATATGCGGCGCATCGGGTAGCACAAATTCCCCACTTGTGCTAAATTAGGTGTCTGGATCTCTGTTAACATATTCGCCTCAAGTCAACAAAGGGGCAACGTAAAATCTGTCATTAGGTGACAAATTTTTCTACTTCTAGGATAAATGTAGCTCAAGCAAGATTTCTAAACACGAAGTGTACAAACGAAGCATTTTATGAGCCGACGTCCAAATGGCAGCCAGAACATATGTACCATTTAGGTAAAGTGCAGAATACTTATTTAGGCGTGTAAAAGTACGTGTAAATTTTATTAAAGTCGAAACTTAAGTAAGACCAATACTGGTATTTCAAGACCTTTCGAGATGGAAGGACCAGTAACTTTTTGAAGGGTATTTGAAATGAATAAATAAATACATGCAAGACCAAAAATATCCTTTATTCTGGCTTATTTCTTAGTGCTAAACGCAAGTAAACAAGCGAATGTGCTTAAAAGAGCAAAGGTCACTAACTTATCGAGCAGGACAAGTAACTTTGGATTTTGTTCGATGTATTTTTCGATATTTGCCATTGTCTGTTTTTTCAGTTCACCCTAGCAAAAAACAACAAAAATGCAGGAATAAAATTCTTGATGGTACGATAAACGCAAGACGTATTATTATTGAGTGAAACATATCCGGTACCATGTGCATCCAAGACATAGCTTCTTCCACATCTTGCAGGATCGACTTGTAGGATATGTAAAGTGACTGATATCTCACGCCATTCGGTTCCTTAATGTACGCGTCGTTGCTGTGCATGTAATGGATTATGCAAGCCAGTAGGTAAATTTCTAGAAGCAAACGCTACCAAATATGGGATAGACTAACCTGGTAAATCAAACAGTGTTGACATCACACGGATCCGATCCTTTTCATATTTTATAAAACGATTTGGATACAATTCACCAATCTTTTCACTGAAAGCATTAAGCAAAAAAGTGCCTTACCTAGAGAGCACATTGAACCCGACAAGACACATCAATATATTACCAAACTGGTCAATTTTCATCAGCGTGCCATATTGTTGATCAAACCACAAACCACTAGGCGTAAAAAATAACAAAACCCATTGACAAAGCATTGTACCGAACAGGAAATGACGGCTCGTATTTAAACTGGCTCAGTTCTTGCGGATAACCGAATTCGATTAATCTGTCGCGCAATATTTTAAAGGCAAGCTCTTCGTATTGAGGAGATTTGTAGGCTAAAAACTAAACTCAGAAGATAGCTTACAAGCCAAAGTGTAGTCCATATCAAAACCAAAAAAGCGAATCCTGTCAAGGCGAAGACTTCTGTTTACGAAAATCCTAAAATGGCAGGAGAGTGTTTTAGCAAGGGAGAAAAAAAAAACCTGTTTTTTGTCCGTCTTTGGTATTTTCCCCTGTGCAAGGTTCCGTATAAACACTGCGCATCAAGATCATCGTTTGTTAGAGAGTGGTGCATTCCTGACCTGGATAAACCTTTAACAAGTGTAATTTCTCAAATTTCGCACACCTTTGAATAAGAGCCAATTTCTGCAATTACACAGGTTGGTTAAAACAAGCTATCGTTAAATGGTAAATCTGCTGTTTTAAATGTACAGAGAGGTTTAGTCCGAAGCACTTTTAGATTGAGTAATATTTTGCTTTACGGTTCGTAGAGAATATTTTTGGTAATATAGCGAACTGAAAAACCGTTTAAGAGTCTTACACACAAAATCGTTATTGATGCTGAAGTGCTTTAGGGCAGTTTATTTCCGTGTGCGTTAAAAGTCATAACGCCTATGGCATTATGCCAACTTACCCTCAACGACGTCAGCAGTCCTAAGGCCTTAATGATTGAGACAGGAGAACCTTGCTAGTAGATTCCTAGAGTCATGTTGACTGTAATACTTTGTTTGAACTACCAGTTTCGGTCAGGGTCACAGAGGTGGCCATTTTGTCCTAGCTGCTTAGGCTAGCCTATTTCCCTCTGCCCGTTGAATACGTATATTCTACTCTAGTATTCTGCCTGCCTTGGCCTTCAAGGGAAGCCATTGCATTGGATAATCCCCATCTGGAATCTCTGCAGGTCATATTAATCTGGCAGAGACATATGTATATATATATATATACATTATTAACGCGTGGGAGAACCTAGAGGTATAAGGGTATGGACTTTGGGTCACATGGATGAGGAATAAGCACTGAACGAGAGCACAATTACACAAAATCCAACCATAAAGTTAAGGGAAACTACAAGTCATTCGCATCTCTTTCGGCTCTCATCTGCCGAATCTGATGCTCTACTGATGGATACGCGTGATAGCCAGTAGGACTCCCCGACCCTAAAATCCAATTCCGAAACCTCACGAAACTCCAAATCCGGTGGGATGTTTAAAAGGGATCGGTGAAATTGCCCCGATTAGTCTCTCCATTTGCTTTGAAATTTGATGACTGACACGATTGGCTCGTGATTATTTTACTCTTAATTACGTCATGACGACCGGAGCGAGAGATTGACCCAAGGCAGCGGAGGAGATGATGCCGAATAGAATAACAAAACCACGTAGTACTTTTGTTGTCCCGGTTTCGGTCACGATCACTTATTTCACCACACTACCTTCACTGGATGGTCTGGCTCCTAGGCCATGCCAATGGCTCCAATTGCCTCCATCTGTTGAATGCAAGTTCCGCCTAAGTATTATTTTTCATTCGTCTTCAGGGAGGACTCTGAGAGCTACAGTAATAAGGCAACGAGGACTACCAATCAGGTAGCAAAGCAAAGAAGCAAAGTATGCAACCGCGAGGAGATGGGGAAAGATTCATATGGAATACCTTGGTGATATGGTAGATTCTGAGTTTGGCTGCATGAGTACTTAAGTCATCGTGGATTATACTCCGACCCTATGCATACACGTTGAACACGGCGATCACATGCAACGAAATGAAGTTAACTAGATGATTCCGTTTTCGAACATTGTTTGAAAATGAAATTTGGAGAAAAGGCGCCTAATTTAACCGAAAAACTGGTTTTTGTGAGCTCAGCAGACGTTGTGTACCCCATAATATTGTGATGCTTATGTTGCTTTAAATACACGACGGAGACAGTGCCGTTTGCAAAACGTAATTTAGTGGATGAGATGGTCCGAATCTTATTGAAAAGGGTGAGGAAAGCCTGCAGTCTTAGTATTGGTTTGGCTGCACTGGAGTGAAGGAGAAGGCTGCATGGACGTCCTTTGAATCTGTATGGGACTCGAAAAACTGAATAGGAGCCATCTGAAAGTAAGTGGGATAAGAAAAGCTCACCCGATCTCCAGATATAGCACGGAGGAACCCGTCATGAGGTTATAGGGTTCGATTATCTGCCGGACGCCTAGGAAGGTAATGACGAGCGGAAATGCTCATGCTTTCTAGTCTCGAGATCAATCAGCTCACTGAGCTTATTGGTCGTTATGCCGTAGCATCGCAACCATGAAAGGCGGTCCGACTTCTTCTCTGAATTGAACTGTTGTGTAGTTAGCGACCCTGGTGGGAGGTGCTCCTCTGAAGGCACTTTTCGATAGGTATTGAAGGCTCCTAGCGTATTTCACATCAGTCTCGACGGGGCTTTTGTAGCAACGAAAAAGTCGCTGACGAGGGTATGCTGTTGCTGGTCAATACCAGGCCGAGCTAAGATCTCGCATCATCGGTTGATGTAGGCGTCGTGTGAGGTTCCAGGGTCTATTGTGATTGAGAATGGATTTCGGAAAAGACGATAAAGAAGAAGCATTCTTTGTTTATTTTAGAGGTCAGGTATGAAGGTTGAACTTTGCTGTCTAGAGCCAGTACTTGGAGTTCATACATTCTTTGAAATGGGGAAGTCAGTTTGCGCTGTCACCGGCGTAGCGCGTCCTTTGTCCGCCTCCTTGCCCATACTGTTCAGTTATGCTTATTGTAATACTTATGTTCTTTAAGTGCGCTTTGTAGGCCTGAGGCGGGACAACAATATGAACCTAATTGCAGAGCGACGTTGTGACTCCCAGGAGCGTGGCTTAGCCCTGTCCTGAACTCTCCTACAAGATCTCTATACCCTCTCTCCTACCCGTAATAAAGATGTCAAAGCATGTTCAGACTTCTAATAACAAGGGCGGTAAGAGGGAAGAGGAGGAACCATCTACATGTACTATTTCAATCCCAAGGCAAGGAAAGAGCTAGAATACATTCTGATTCAGGAAGCTGGTGTTATTACCTAGTACAAAGATCGATTGGTGTCTCCGCCTTTCGTCCAAAAGAGACATTTAAAACGATAATAGTAATCCAACTATGAAGCATTATTTAGGAAGGCTATTCATGCCATGCCTTCAAAACTCATCTACGCACTAAAAATATTTGCGCCTTCTTTATAAGCACACCGGCAAAAAGTTTGCAGGAAAATGCAGCCGTTTTTGTTAAGAAGTTCGAGACATTATTTGATTTCAATAATAAGATATGCAAGAGGTATTTTATAAGTTTCATTAAAGGATTTACTCAGTAGACAATTTATTATTGCCAACAACTAATCCAAAAATACATCAGTCATTTGTTTTTATAATAACCCATGCAAAACATGCTAAATAATTCCAATCGGCCAATCTCGCAAATCAGCTCTTGGTATTGTGCGCTATGAATTTGATTCTTTTTAATAGATAGCATACGTATAACAACAGCAAAGCTAGTAAGTGTTGAGGAAAGCTTTATATGTTAGTAAAAATTTCTGCCTTTACTAATTACTCGTGGTCATTTGTTTTGCATGCGCTAGAAAGTCCGAAGCGGCACTTTTGTTTGAAACGTGAATTGTATGTTACTGTGCCTGCAGCGTGATGGCCGAGAAAAAGCAAGACTTGCAGGATACGCAACGTTACTGGGTTCGCATCACCCTGACATCCGTGGCTGTGAAACCTTTGGAAAAGGTTGCTGAAGATGTGAAAACGCGGGCTGAGGACATGAACCTTAAACTCAAGGGGCCTATCCGTCTTCCGACTAAAGTGGGTCTATACGCCTCCCTTATTTCGGATTAGACTCTTAGAATTACCACTCGCAAAACTCCATGCGGTGAGGGTTCTAAAACTTGGGATCGCTACCAAATGCGTATCCACAAACGTATTCTGGATATTTACACTAACTCTGAAACCGTCCAACGGCTGACGCTCTGCGATCTGGATCCGATGGTTCGTGCCGAAGTCAAGATTGAAGGTGGCAGTACGTAGAATTGATACTGTCTTGCCCTTGTAAATCCTTTTCCCAATATACTGTCCTGGTAATTATGATCTCGAGTAGTTTTTCGATTGCTGGTTAGTGCGCTGGACAGTTCTGTAGGCCCGTTCGTTTATGCTTTTGGGTAAACTACGTTCCTGACATCTAGCACCTTTTTCTAATGATGTGGCATTTACCAGGGCTTTTTAAACATGTTTCCTACCGCCGTCATAAATGTACCAACTAATGGGGCACTGCACAGCTCGAATTCATTGTCTTCGGGGTCCATTATTCGCAGTGATTCTTGGAAGCGGTATCCATCATTAGGGCATCCGTTGTGAAATGCTTACATGTAGTACCTTTGAATTTGATAACCTTATTTCTCGGTACGTTACGAAGGGGAGACTATGATCTTGGTTTCACTATGCGCTACCTAATGGTCCAAGATTCGTGGTTTAAGATGTTATATGAAGCCATCCTGGTAGCTGAAGGCTGTGGCAACGGGAACTACTGAGCGAATATCAGTCTTGAAGGTTGTTAGAGTAGGTTGTCTTCAGTGGTAATCTCGTTTGGGTTCGGTTTGCATAAAAGATTAGGGAATGCCAAAAATGATTTAATGAGATTGGGGTGGGGTTCGATTGCTTCCTTGGGATTGGCACAACATGACGGTGGAGCTTTTGTCCGTTGATGGATTGGGCAGATTAGAGGACACCGATTCCTGGTCTCTTTCGAGGGTTTAATTTGCCCGCTGGATCTGAGGAATCGATCACCTCTAGTCCTAATTTGCGTATGGGCTTCTGATCGTTCTTTGTTTGACTGACAGCTGCAGAAGAGCCAGCGAGACGAGCTGGATTTGGAGTGCACAAGGTGCAGGGTGGACACCCTGGACGCAGTTCCTGGACGGGAACGGGGGTGGATGCAGTTTAAGAGGTTGGATCCTACCGCCCTCATTGATGTCAATATATCCATGGGGATTCGAGAAATTGAAGCACGAGTTGTTTGGAGAATTCACTTAAATACCGAGAGAAGGAATTGTCTTCTACTGCTTATAGCTTGATCAAGCCAGTCTAGTTCTGCAAGGAGCTGGTTCTTTAGGAATCCAAGCTCTTCAGCGCTCATCTCATTAAGGAGTCGAACCAAAGTCGCCTCGTTGTCATTGACAGGATCAAAATTCGCAATTTCCGACATGGACTTGCCTTGATTAAGCCCACTCATTTGTACCGAAGGTTCCTTTGTCTTTTTATTTAATTTCAGTTTGATATCAGAAGGGGAATCCAGTGATACTACAGACTTAATAAAAAACGAGTCGGAAAATTGCGAGGCAGATCGAACGTCGTCATGCACCAATTCGGCGATACGCAAGAACTCCTCTTTTACATCAAGAATTTTGCTGGCGAAATTCATTACCTCCATCAAGGTCAATGTTTGAGGTAGAAGTCAAATTACCAGTACAACTTCTGATGAATTACTTTTAACGCATTAACAGTCGCCCTAGCGTAGAAACTGCAGTTCAAAGATGCGCCACTGGTTGCGACGGATTAAAACAAGCGAGACTTACGAATATTTAAGGAAGGATACCGAGTCTCATCCTCCCGATAGGCTAAAGCATTCTTAAGCATAGAGGCAGACCCAAGTCAGTACCATGATACACAACATCAACTTAAAGTAGAAAAGTAATTTAGCCTAGACGCTCTCACCGCCCACAAGCCAAAACTGCCAGGCTAAAACCACTGAGCCAACACCTTCGCATTGACTTGACTTGCAAGAGAGCAAATCGGTAAAAAGCATATCGTCCATCTCAATGACTAGAAATAGGTAAAGAGATAAAGTTCTACACACAGTGAGTGGCAAATCACTTGGAGGTCACGCGCAGCTCGTCCTCCTCCCCTTCTCGCTCGATGTTTTCCACGTGTTCAGTTAGGAGTGGTGGTTTCTCCGGCGCGTCCAGAGCCAACACCCGCTGCCTAGCGTCCTCTGGAAGGTTGCCCAGGTAATCCACACCCCCAATGTAGACTTTTGGCAGGTAGTCCTCCAGCAACAGGCACACTAGCTCTCGATCCTTCATTGTTGGGTTTCCTTGAACCAAAAGTCGCCTAAGACTCCTGCCAATGATACAAATATGGAAAGAATGAGAGCCGATTCCATGCGATTAAGTTTAAGTCTTCACCGGCACTTATTTATCGTATATGTTGAATGGGAAAAACACCGCCTTCTACTGACATGTTGCCGGCTTACTTGAGCTCCGTAAGGGTGGTAATCCCATTGGCGGTGATTCGTGGACATTCGCTTATGTCGAGGTACTCCAGTGGTGATTGCGTAATCTGTCCAACCAGGGACAGGCAGTGATCATTCAGGTAGATGCATCGCCGTAGTCGTAGCATCTTCAGATGTGTCAGACGGGCTAAAGAAGACGAGCACAACCCCTACCAACGTCCTTCAAGTAGGGCATTAAATATTCTGAAAGTCGTCAAAAACTCACGAAGCATCTCCAGACCCTCGTACATGACTGCTGTGCCGGATAAATCAATGATCTCAAGTTTGAGATCCTCGGAGTAGGTCGAAGGGAGGTTGGGAGGGGCCCTGTTGTAACTTTGGTGCCAGCAGCCTGGCGGTTCACCAACGAATTGAACTCGACCACCGAGACCACAGACCATGTGCGCAACAGCCAGGTCTAGACTGCCTCGATGCTGGATCATTTCATCTGTGATGCTGTTTGACATAAAGGGACAGGGCATCTAACTCTCGATATCTTAGTGATAAGGCGGAGTTCCACTTAGGAGACTAACTATCAATTCGTGTTGATATCGTGCATTTAAGGTAGCACAAGGGACACATGATTCCACTTTTCAGTGCGTTATTCATCTGTTCGTTGATAATTTTAAAATTACAACGCACTGTGACACCATGTCCACAAACTTTGCACTGCCAGGGAATAGGCCCTTCTTATTTCAACGTTTATCTTCGGCCAGGCAAGAAACATAGCACATTTCTCTTAAATGTATTAAAATTCTCTTTAAATCAGCCTATCGCTAGCCTGCCTGAGGAACGTACACTTGTCTCTGCTTATGTTTCGCTAGTAGACGTTTGCGCGCGCGTTCTGCGAAGCCCTGCATAGTGAGATCGAAGTTGTGAGTTATTTTCAAGTGTGCCCGCACCATTTGATCGCCAAGCCATTCGTTTGAGTTATCAATGAGGCCGGTGGGCACCTTGCGCACCCTGACGCTGCCATCTGCAGCAGTGGTCTGCAACTCCACGAACTGTTGTTTCACGTGGCAAGAGCGTGTGTAACCATCGAAGGGGTCGGTGGACGGGGTCTTCTGCTCGGCGAAACAGCGACGGAGGATATGGCTGTGGTAACTGGTGAGAGGACGGACGAGTTCTATGGATCGACGCATCTATTGCAGCGCAGGAAGAAGGAGTAGTCACAGAGACGTTTAAGGAGAAAATGTTGGAATGAGTAAGGGAAAATCGATTAAAAATTACTCAAACAGAAAACTATAGTGGACATAAAGGAATACCTTTCTGAAATTCAATAGCCCTTGATTCTGATAATCGAATGCATAAACGGGAGGACGAGTGTAATCAAAACCTAGTTATCATCATACAAGTAAAAATTTTAGTGAATTTACGATCCCTTCTATTCTCTAATTTTTTGCAAATGGAGCAGTGCGATCGGTCATCGCTTCGTCATCGCATATTACCACTGCATCGCCAAATGTTGATGAAACTCAAAGGCGCAAAAACTCGGTTATTTGACGCACGCTGTCCGGAACGGTGAAGTTACAATCTGAACTAAGACGGATGCATCTGAAGAGTCAAAAAAGGAAAAAACGTGGAACAGGCAAAGATTAGCGTCAAGCTGCGATAAAAATCACTATTACCGAATGTGGAGAAATAATTGCAGTGAAATTAGGACAAACCATACATTGCATATTCAAAGCACCACAACCTAAGAAAGCTATGCGTCATTCAGTAGACATTCCTAAACAAACTCAGACAAATATCAGTTTGGGCTGGCAAATCTTTCTTTAGTACAAATTGATCGCTGTTATCACTATGATTTGCAAAATGGTTTAATAACAACCATGAGAAGACAAAAAAGACGTATTTGTGCTGATGTCCAAATAACTCGTTGTGCTGTAGTCCCAGTTTCATTTAAACCCCACAACACTTCATAATAGAACGACCACAAAGAGTTCATCGATAAAATGGACACATCAAGAGTAAAATGCGGTAATAGCAATCTCGAAACATAGCAGTAGTGTCAATGTACTTTACAAAGAACTTTTAAGATAGTTTGGGATTTACCTTGTAAAAGGAAGTTCAAGTGCTCTAGTTAAAGTGGAGCCTGTTAATCGAAGAAAATTACAGTTATGAAGGAGGATGTAGCAGCACATTCTATGTATCAAGAAGTAAACTTAGACAGCCAAAATATCAAATAGTGATTATCGAGAAGTTACTGGCAAACGCCAGGCTCAACAAAACAGCTAAGGCCAAGTAAAATGCGAAGAGAGAAATCAAATTAGCTTTTAGGTGTCCCATTAAAAGCGATGTCTGATCCAAGACTTTATCCATAGACAGCACAATCAAAAAACAAGGTCAGTAAAAGTTTGCTGAGAAACAGTCGTTGGGTTGACAAAAAAATCCAGTGTCAAATAGGAAAATTAACTCATTCCCCTTGGATGTCGAGAGAAAACGGGATCTCAGTTACTGCACGCACGCAGATGCAAATGTACACTTGGTAAACCAAAAACGGAAGCAATACAGCAAATTTTCACATCAAAGATAAGGAGAATATGGAAAACATGCGTAATACACAGCCGACAGTGAATGGTATGCCGAATTATGTGCAGGCTGAAATTGTCAAAATCATAAGGCCAAATGCCAGTACGTGACCTTGATGAGGGCGTAAGTTGGAGAGGAAGTAAACGAGAAATTGGTAATTGAAAGACTTGAGCAAATACGACAAAACATTGCACGCGTTGATAAAACTTCCACCTTACTTGTTAGTGTGCTTGTTTACCAAATCTAATTTTCAAGGACAATGTAAATTTGAATTCGAAGCAAACTAGGTATCTGCACTTTTAATCTTACTCTGCAGCACAAGCTCCAAATATTGCACGTACCTTTTGTTTTTTCTGTGCTAATGGTGCGCTGTAGCTGTATAAGACTTAAAGATGAAAGAAGACAAGTCAAGGGTGGAATATTGATAAAATGGGACCGTGGCATCCTAAGACTTTTTAGGGACGAAACAAGGCCTAAGGCTGGGGAGTTTATGTGTACTTAGCAAGCAGAGAGAACGTGGCTGCAGGCAGAGTCCGGAGGACAGCCTACCCAGCCGGGGCAATATGGATGTAGCGTCCTGAGTCTCCCTCGAAGGCAAAAGAAGGCGGAATACTAGAGTGGCATACATTTATTTATCGGGCAGAGGAAAATAAGCCGCTAACATGGTTTAGCGGTCAGCCTACGCAGCTAAGGCAAGATGGCCACCCCTGTGATCCTGGCCGTAAACCGGTAGTGCAAACAAACAAAGTACTACATGGCCAACTAAGTTTGATATTGAAACCGGTAGTCACTACTTGCATATCCTAAGGACCAATCTACAAGGAAAAGTGCATCAGGAAAGGCACCTAGCAATCCTATACTTAAACCGATGCTTTAATAATTTATATATAAAAATGTTTTCTGTCGAAATTCTTTGATTTATGCGGCCTTTGTAAAGGCTCTAGATTTTGCGTTGATTAGTTTGTTTCATGCCTAAGGATTGCATCTAAGTTGTAGATCAATAAACGTTATGGGTCCAAAATTCAATTTAAAGGAAGTAGCTGGCCAATGCACTAAGGATAGAATCATCTATTAGAATACAGAAGGCTGAAAGAATATACTTAAGGCTTAAAAGTCATTTTAGTGATACGAATCGTAAACAATCGGGGGCACGCATGGTTAAGTTAAAGTGCAAATTGCTATAGAGACACAATCACTTATCCATGAAATCTGATGTCTCTGTAAGTCCTAAGTAATGCAATCCTTGATACGTTCCTATGGCAGATTTCTTGACTTAAGTCTGTAGAGCTTTTAGCAAAAGGAAATGCTAGCACCATGAGATTGTCACCACCAAAACCTTTTCCCATTACAATGCGTACAAATCTCAACAATGGCCCATTTTTTTGAAGTTAGATCATCAGCTCTGAACCGTACATAAAAATTGCAAAGCCTCTTTGCCCTTGATCTTAATCCTGCTATATGTCATTATAAAGTGATCGGAATATTTACAGGATGTGGCTGTAATACTTTGTTTGTTATGTCTGCCGGTTTCGGTTTGGGCCGCTTATTGGTCATGCTGCCCTAGTCGCGTGAACTGTCCTTCGGACCATGCCAGCAGCTCCATTCTCTCTGTCTTTTAAATATGCATACATTTTTCCCTGTTATCTGCGTCTTCTTTTGCCTTCATGTGAGCCTCGGAACGCTACAGTGGCGTATCTGACGTAGCGGCCTGTAATATTCCGTTTATTTGACTGCCGTCTACATTGTCCTACCCACGTAGGCTGAACTCCGGACCATGCTAGCAGCATTAATCCCCTGTATATTTAATGTGCACACATATTCTGCCCTAATATTTTGTCTTCTTTTGCCTTCAAGAAAGTCAATGAGCGCTAAACTGTTTGTAGCGTGCCAAGGCTTCCTTGAGGCAAAAAAAGGCAGACAGATGAGAAATGAGCTGCTGGCGCGACCCGGAGGCTAGCCTACGTGGCTAGGGCAATATGTGTAGTACTTTATCTGTCGGTGCTGCCGGTTTCTGTCAAGGTCACAGAGGTGGCCATATTGCCCTAGCTGCGTGGGCTGGCCTGTGGGCCATGCCAGCGGCCTATTTCCCTCTGTCCGGTGAATATATATATTCTACCTTAGCATTCTGCCTTCTTTTGCCTTAAGGGAGCCTCGGGGCGCTACAATATGGCCACTTCTGTGAGCATGACCGAAATTGATAGTCCAAGCAAACAAAGCATTACACTGACTTTTGTACTTTGTTTGCTTGTACTGCCGGTTTTTGGTCAGGGTCACAGAGGTGGCCATCTTGCCCCAGCTGTGTAGGCTTGCCGCTGGGCCATGTCAGCGGCTTATTTCCCTCTGCCCGTTGACTATACATATTCCACCCTAGCAGTTTGCCTTCTTTTGCCCTTTAAAGAGCCTCGTAACGCTAAATGACAATCATAAAATTACGTGAAATACTTGAAAATATTAAAAAACGGCAGAACTAAAGTTATTTCTTCTTCGCTGGCTTTAGCGATATCAGTCCGACTCCGGTTTTGCTATGATTTGCAACACAAACACAAAGATGAGGCTCATAATTCACTTTGAACTTGCGTTTAGCAACTAAACTAAAACTGGCATTATAAAAGTTTCAAGGTATTAATATTTACTGCGAAGTTGCCAAATAGCGAATGAGTTGACGCTCGTAAAGAACACAAACATGTTTGTTGATAGTAAATTGTTTTCGTAGGATGGCCAACGGTTATCATTTGATGCGTCTACTATCTTGTGCCTTACTTCTTACCCAAACATTGTTTTAATCAATCGAATTTGTATGATATTCACGTCGATTTTTCAAGTCCGATACTTAATAAGTTTCGTGTTCGGTGTAAATTTCGATGGAGCGTCTATTAAGATTTGGTGCAGATGGACTTTCCTTTGGCCAACCCGCATCCCAGCCCACTGATGGACCTGTTCCTGATACTGCCGAGCAGGTCTACATCAGCTCGCTCGCTCTGTTGAAGATGCTCAAGCATGGTCGCGCCGGCGTCCCGATGGAAGTAATGGGTTTAATGCTTGGAGAATTCGTTGACGACTACACAGTAACTGTTGTGGACGTGTTTGCTATGCCACAATCAGGTACTGGAGTTAGTGTTGAAGCCGTTGATCCTGTCTTTCAGGCGAAAATGATTGATATGCTCAAGCAGACTGGGCGGTAACGTTATGCACTTTTGAAGCATTAATATTTAGGCCTGAAATGGTGGTTGGGTGGTATCATTCTCATCCTGGCTTCGGTTGTTGGCTTTCCGGTGTTGATATGAACACGCAACAGAGTTTTGAAGCTCTCTCTGATCGCGCTGTCGCTGTGGTTGTAGATCCTATTCAAAGCGTTAAAGGAAAAGTAGGACACTATCTATTTCTAATAACATTTAGGTTGTTATTGATGCTTTTCGATTAATCAATCCGAACATGGTTATTGCTAACCAGGAACCTAGGCAGACAACTTCAAATCTTGGTCATCTCAACAAACCATCCATTCAGGCCCTCATCCATGGTCTTAATCGTCATTACTACTCCCTTCCGATTAACTACAGAAAGAACAAAAGGGAACAAACGGTAACCGTCTCCACGTTCTCTTACTGTCTATGCTTAGATGCTAATGAATTTGGACAAGCGTACATGGCAAGAGGGACTAACTCTAGAGGACTACTCAAGTCATTGCAATGCCAACCATAAGACTCTTCTTCAGGTGCTTGACCTTGTAAAAACGTACAACAAATCTCTGGAAGATGAGGAAAAGATGACTCCGGAACAGTTGGCTATTAAAAACGTCGGGAAAATGGTACTAATTGGTTTTGGTTCCATTTTTACGGCTTATAGGATCCCAAACGGCATCTTGAAGAAAATGTTGACGAACTTGTTGCCGATAACATTACTCAAGGATTGGGCGCCATGCTTCACTCTCTTGTGTACAATTAATCTAATAAACCACTGCTTCTTGTCGCGTTTTTTGAGACGAATTCTGTAGTATTGGGGAATTATTCAATCCTTTTTTGTAGGCGTGAGTATGAAAAGGCAGTTAACAGAAGCGGAACGTGAGCGAATTGAAAAGAATAGGCAAGAAGCTCTCCTGCGTCGTCAGCGCTCCATGGAATCGGAAAAAGGTGGAAGCGTGCGTTCACAAACGAGCAACAGTGGTGCGGATCAAGGTCAGAGGAGAGAATTTGCATTGGCAGATTGTGAGAAGATCGAAAGGAACAGGCAAGATGTTCTTAGCCGTCGACAAATTTCAGCCGGTGTTGCGGGTACTAATAAAGGCTTGCCTCCACAGACAAGTACTACGTTTGGCAGTCGATGTCAAAAGAATTTGCCAAGGTATTTTGCTGTATGCTCTGGCGTTTGCGTACTTTCACGTTCCTCTCAGTTAAGTAAATGGATACTTTGGGCTCGTAGTCATTTGATGTATCTTATGACACTCGTTTTAATTCCGAATGTAAAACGGGGTGTAAAATACCTTGTGCTATGTAACTAGACTTTTTAAAAACGTAGATTAACTTTCCCCGACCCATTGTCAGTTTGCTTAAGGCACTCCCCTAACTCATCTTGTGAAAAGTGAAAAGACGTCCTTCTTGACATAGACTTTGCGTGTGCTTTGTGAGCACTTGCCCTTGATGTTCATTCAGGAGGTACTCTCTCCCATCTCCATTTTGCAATTTCACGGTAATCGAGCTAGCTCGCCTCGAGGGCTGTTCTTCGACACACCTTTAGGGCCACATCATCTTCCTCGGGCCTCCTCTCTCAAATCCTCCGAGGTGGTGCTCTCAAAAGCGCCAACGTGAATACTAACCCCGCAGCACAAAAACGGCCTGCATCCGCGCTGTCGGCACCTTCGATGGCCGCGCAGAATGTTGTGCGACCAGCGAAGATACCTTCATTAGGGGGAAAGGCCAAAACGCGTGCTGTTTGCGTTCTCGTTAGCCGAGAGGAGTTTGAGGTACAGGCAAGGTACCACGCGGGCCTCATATTGGTTTTCAAAAGCATGCCAACTCGCATTTATGGTAGGTAACTATGGAATCTCGCAATTTGTCGTTTTCCTAGCTTTTTTTACTTCAATGAATTTTGTTAACAGCTCGCTATTTGGAATGCCCTGACTTCTGTTTGTTGGGCGCTTGCTTTCATTTTGATTCCATTGAATGTACCAACTCATTTATTAGTTTGACATCTGAGTTTTGGAGTGGATTCATCTATCTGAAAGTCAGTCATTTCTTGCGTTGCTCTGAGGGAACTGAGCTTAATTTGGGATTGGCACCGAAAATTTGGACTGCATTGGTGGATACTTTAAGCGAGGTTATCTTTAATGCTAACACTTTCGAGACAGCGATTAGACCGTACCCAGATATGATTTGCAGCAATTCAAATGATTCAACCACCTCACGTTTCTTCGTGAAGAGTAACTGATGAATACCTTTAACTGTTTTGTTTAAAATACCCTCTGGGGCTCTCTCCTCACTCTCGCATTTTCTTCTTTGAGATGACAAAACCAAAGTATGGCGGTTCCACCTCTCGGACTATCGGGAATTTCGTGAGTCTATGTTCTTATTAGTTTACGCTTACACTCTCTAGTTCGTAAGGCCTCCGCTATCGACGATATTCAACTGGATGGTCTCTCTAGTGCAGTTGTGACGGTAAGATTGGAACTGTTTTTGCATTTCACCACAACGCAATACCAGGCATTCAAGGAAAAGATAGATTCGATGAAGTCAACCTCAGAGCAAAGTGAAATACGTCTAGAAGATTGGATACCCCGACATCTCATTGATTCCCTGATGGACTTTCAAAGAGAAGGTGTGAGGTGAGTAACCCTGATGGATTAATATCGTGCTGGCTCGCTCTTATCCTAATTTGGACTTAGTATTACGGTTTCATCGTGTGAGGTTGATTCATTATATTTAAGTGATTAGAGCGCTTTATGATCTCGTTATTGTGAAGGACACATTTTCGGGTTATAATTGTTTATTTATGTTCCCTACTTTTGCTATTATACGGTTCCTTTTTGTAATACTATCTCTTCCCAAATTCCAACTCCAATTCCTTACTTACAATTATTATAATTCCTCATGCCATCAGCAGTATTTAAGATCCAATTAGCAATAGTGACATCAGTAGTGTTGTTTACCTCTGGCAGATTCGCTTTGAAGCGCGAGGGTCGCGTTCTCCTCGCTGACGACATGGGCTTGGGCAAAACAGTGCAGGCACTCGCTATAGCCGCGGCCTATCGATCTGAATGGCCTCTCCTTGTCGTGACGCCTTTGTCATTGCGCTGTGCTTGGCGCGAGGCTGCTTTGCGCTGGCTCGGCCCCTCTCCACTCGGTATCTCTCGAGCCGACATCCATGTCGTCGCCTCGCTTAATGACGCTCTTGACTCTATGCAACATCAACAACAACGCAAACTTGTCACCATTTTCACCTACGATCTACTCTCCCGGTATGCCGAGAAGTCGGGTCGAACGGTTTCATCCTTTCAGGTGGTCATTATGGTAAGTTTTGTAGTGCCCGAAGTATTCTTGGGGGAGGGATTGAGGGTTACCTTCGTCACTGGCGCAGGAGGAGCCATAGGGTTAGAGGCACTGATGGTTTGAGTAGGACTCCCTCCTTTCGAGTTTGCTTTTCCTATTCACTTGCGGCAGTCAATGCAGAGAAGCTAAGTTTATTAGTCATTCACTGGAGACGGCTCTCGCTAATGTCCCAACTGCTGGCATGGTCATCACTCATTGGATTTTGCATGTATTTAATATTGTTATTCTCCCCTCATATCAGGACGAATCGCACAATCTGAAGAACATTAAAACATCTCGTACCAAATCGGCACTCCCCATTCTTCAGGTGAGTTCACTCGCTAGCGGAGTTAGTAGTGCCGTGGTATCTTGGTTTAGCTATCGTTCTCCCTACAGGCTGCAAAACGAGCTATTCTACTGACGGGCACACCCGCCCTCTCCCGCCCCTTGGAGCTCTACCCGCAGATTATCGGCATTCGACCCAACTTCTTCCGCGGCGGGTTTCACGAATTCGGTCTGCGCTACTGTGATGCGAAGGAAAGGATTTGGGGTTGGGACTACTCGGGTTGCTCTAACCTGCAAGAACTCCACATTCTTCTTCAGGAGACCATCATGATTCGGTACACCTTCTCCCCATTTACTTAGTAGTAGTGCTCCTCTTCATCGCCCAAGTCCTTCCATAGAATGTTTCGTTTGCCTTTGCGTTTGATGGAACTTACACACATGGACTCCATGTGTAACTAAAAGAAGTCATGCTGTCACTTCTCTGGCACCAGCCTTCTTTTTTCTAGCCGTGTGAAGGGCGATGTTTTGAGCCAGTTACCTCCAAAATTCCGCCAGGTTGTGGTCCTTGACCCGGGCCTGGTAAAGAGGACACCTAATGGGAGGAACCAGTGTCTGGAGAATTTGGCCTCGCTAGATTTGCATGTAAGTGAAGTTGGTTTGGTGCAGCATTACGTGGTAAGCCAAAATGTGATCCTGATTCGCCGATTTGTTGCATTTCAGGGAGTGGAAAAGCACGGGGAAATGCTGCGTTTATTCATGCAAATCTGTCAAGCCAAGATTCCAGCTGTGAGGTGAGTCTTCTACTTGCTTGATAGTTTAATTTCCTTCCTCAGTCAGTACATTACAGACTTGCTTGAGGAGGATAGAAAATTTATTCTCTACGCTCACCATCAGGAGATGCTTGATGCTATGAGCCGTGTAATGGAGTCAAAGGTGTGTTTTGTGTTTTCCATTTTCTCAATATCTCCCATCACTGCATATGGCTTCATCCCACGTCTTTCCCCTCCGCAGCAAGTCGAGTACATACGCATCGATGGTAAAACGCCATCGGAACAGCGTCGTGCCTCCTGCGAACGCTTCCAGAACCAGCCTGGTTGTCGAGTGGCCCTCCTCTCGATCACGGCAGCGAGCACTGGTTTGAATTTGACCGCGGCAAATCTGGTAGTGTTCGCGGAGCTCTTTTGGAATCCCGGAGTGCTGGTTCAAGCTGAGGATCGAGCACATCGTATTGGACAGCAGGATCCCGTGAATATTCAATACCTCTTAGCCAGCGATACTGTTGATGACCAGCTCTGGTAGAGTCTTGTAGGAGAGGTTATCCCTGCTTTAGGTCCCTTGTGAAGAATAAGTTAGATGTCTTGAGTCAGGTGGGACTGAATCAGGAGTCGTTTGACAATGTTGATCTCAGTCGGGCTAAGGTGAGCTGCCTCGGCATTGAAATTGTATTCGTTGGGAGATTATTCCTACTGGAAGGTGGAGTTGTTGCTATAACATTGTTTTGTATATTTTATTAAAACAGCCCACGGCGTCTAGTCTGGCCCCAAAAATCGACCAATTCTTTACCTCTGTAAACGGCTCCAAAACGATCTCGCAGGTATGCTTCTTGTGTGCACTTTAGTCATGGTTTCTTTTGGAAATGGAATCGCTCATTTTCGGCTCTTCCATTCTAGTCCATAAAGGAGAATTTGCAGCCCGGTGAGGCGATCAAGGAGTCAGACACCGCACCCCAGGTAGGCCTTTGGCCACTACTGGTTGTGGAGTGAAGTTACTTCTTCCACTCTCTGGTAATTTCGCTTCAGAGGGACGCAATGGCCGGCGAGAATGAAGGATCGAATACTCGCAAGCTATCTCGCATTTCCTCCCTCCTTCCGCCTGTTTCATCACCACTCTCCAGCGCTGATGAGGAGTCTGGCGGGGGAAGAGGTAGCCACATTCTCGTTCCAGACTCACCACCCTTCCCTTCGGAAAACACAGAGTCTCTTGAAGATGGCGCAGATGAGCTTCTAGGCGATGTTCTAGAAGCGGCTGTCTTGGGCGACTCCTTTGAGTTGTGACAAAGTGAAGTTGGCCTTGGTGTTTGCTTGTATCATAGTGTACATAGTATTGTGTATAGAGTGCTGGAAGAGCAGTTGACGTATGATCCTCACCGATGGCTTTTTGGACGATCTTTTCTGCAACTTAGGCAAGTGCATAATTGGTTTTTATTTCCTCTTCAACTTTACTGCCCTCATCTGTACTCTGAGACGCGAAGGTCTGGACATTTGTTCCCCATTCCTCTCTCTCTATAGCCCCTTCGCGGTGTGCGAAGGGGAAGAACCGAGATCTCTCTGGCTTAAGTGTCACGGGTGGAGTTGCATTCCGTCAGCGTGAGGGAGCTGGATAGAAAGTGAATTACGAAATGCTTTACAGTGCCGTTCTTAGCTGTCACAAAACCGATGGGTAAGAATTTAGCTGTAGGGCTAGAGTGTGACTGATAACCTGGTGAAGGTCATGTCGACGTCACCGAGAAATTGTGATGAGGTTATGCCTGAGTGGGGCAGTTCACGCTAGCGGAAGTGGTGGATTGGTCGGTGTATCCATGTCCACATTAAAGCATCGTCAATTAGAGTGGTTTTTTGATCCCAAAATGGAGTGTCCAACACTCGGGGAGGTGGATGACGATCTTGGTTTTCTGCAACTTTCTGTGCTAGAAATGCAAGTCTGAATGCTTTTAGCTTGACACAAATGTTGGTCCTTTTACCGTTCCACTCTACCCTTCTGATGTCGCAAAATCGCTTTCTTCATGGGCTCCATCTCTTAGTACCAAGCACTTTGATTAAATCCACACATCACCTTGTCTGCCCTCATTGGCTATTCATCTCTGTGGCCAAAAGCCGAACTTCTTTTTATTTGAATCTGAGAAAGACTTATTGTCAGGCGGTAGGTGGCTTGGTTTACGGATGAAAATGCTTCTATCTATTAATTTCAACTTGTACGTTAGGAGATCACTAGCTTTTGTCTCTTGCCTGAACTTTCTTGGCTTTGGGTCAACTTTGGGAAGGGTCACCCATTTCCAGGTGTGTTGGCGCACTGCACTTCAACATCCAGTGTTGCAGGTCTTGAAGCATCACTGCGAACACTCTTCGGCGGTGGAAGGCAAATCGAAACTTGACCTCCACTGCCAATGCTATAGTCCTTGGCTGTGGGTTGGTTGGCAATAGGAAGAACTATCCTGTCCACGACTGTAATTCAGTTGTACTGAGTGGTGGTTTTCATGATCTCGGCTGAATTCAGTCGATCCTCGCGGATGGATGTCGGTGGACGATGAGGACTGGAGGGGGCGCTTATGTGATGTCCACTACCATAGCTAAGATCGTTTCTCTCACCAAAGGTGGTTCCGTTGTGAGAGGCGCTGGGGAGTTTTTATGCACCCTCACTGCCCATGATGGTAGGCTCGAGTCCCCCGCTTTGGTAACTTTAATAGTGGTTTAGTGCACATTCACAGTTATGCTACTTATTATTTGTAAGTAGCTGTTGGTATTAAATCTTACAATTAAATAGATATAGCGTAGTTGGGTTTGATCTAGCTCCGAATTACTTCGTATAACATATTATAAAAGCACTTAGGATAAGAACTAGAAGCGTTTGCGGAAATCCGTTTTAAAGAAGCTTATTTTGTGGTGATACTCAAGTTTCTGCCGCGTCATTGAACTGCACGGTCAGTGAATGCATGATGGATGGTTGTTTTAATAGAGATACTTCTTCAGTATTAGTGTAGAAGTTTAGCAAACTCTCCCGAGTCAGCAGAAGCCTTGGAGTGAGTACTACTAAGCCATCATCTATCATCTCAGGTGTAGGAGAGGTGAGGACCCTTTTATAAACGGTTCGCGGGGTTGTTTTCCTTAAACAATGCGACGAGAAATACGAATGATGATAAGCGCACAGTGGATATCCTGGTCTTGTAAAAAATGCAAAGTATTTTAAGGACAGGGAGAGTCGGGAGGAGTTACATACTCTTGACTGCGGTTTAGCCGCGACGAGTGGTAAGTAACTGGATTTGGTTGAATGCTGCTGACAAATGGATGGCGCTTACTGCCGTAAACTTATCAACGGCGCTCTCAGGCAAGGCCGTTCTTCCCCACGAAAAGCAGTGCAGATGTTAGATATGCCACAGCACATTCATATATGTAAGTAGCTGCCCCTCTTATTTGTGTTTAAGATTGAATATGCCCAGCATGCCTGCGTCTGATTTGGCACTCATTGTTTTCTCAACTGGTGTTATGCAATTGTCTAAATTAAAATCGTAAAATATCAGGAAGTATCGGTTGTGAGGTAATTTACGCCGTAGTGCTCCCTTCGTTTCTGATGTGTCATTGAACTGCACAATCAGCAGTTGCTTATTTTACACGGATGACAAATTGTAAAAGGAGAGACTACAGTCGTTTGGCAAACTCTCTCAAGGCTGCAGGAGGTTTGAAGTAGACCACGATGAGTTATTCTCTGCAATCATGGGGTTGGGGGTCAGGGAGAATACAAAGATTCCTTCGCCAAATGCTCCGCAGGTTCGTTTAATTTCGGCAATGTGGAAGGAAATACGGAGGATTGAAAGTACATATTACATATAGTTAATCTATAGGCAGCACAAATTGTTTGAGAACGAAACAGCCATCTGTAAGCATGACGTGCTCCCAGCGTTAGGGTGTTGCGGCTAGTCGAAATTGAACCATCAATTGCAAATTGTGAATCCTAGGAGCGCGTCAAGTGTTCCTAAGGTTATGATATTATGAATGAATAGTTACTGGGATACGGAGAACATCATCGGGACTTCATGATAGTAAGGCGCGAGAGCTAAGATCGTGCGCCGTCAATTCTAAAGTCATTTGATTCAAAGCGGTACCTTAGCCTCTGTAAGTCAGATGCACGACACCATCAACCGATTTAGGTGCCACTTTTGCCGGAGAAGCAGTATTCGCAGCAACGTCAGGTGAACAGACACCGTTCAGTAGTTCAAAATTGGAAGTAATGCCGGTTTTGCAGGTGCAACAACAGAGTTGAAACAAACTTGCTAAAAAGTTTCTTCTAAAAGTGTATTAACATCACATGACGGGCCACAATTGCCATTAGAACTGTTCTCAGAGTGGTAACTTCTTTAGAGCTCCGTATTGTACCCTTCATGAGCCTTCTTTGAATGAAGACGGTGGCTTAAAGTTCACCTCACAAAGAGAATGCGACCTTCTTTGCTTAAAGTGCAGTATGGGATTTTCATGGCTTTTGATTTACGAGTAGTTCCCAAGACAAACGATTTTGAAGAGGGATTCACTCGGAAATTAATGTTAGAGATTGTATGTGCACATCGTCGACCGGTCTTAGTAGGTGCATTTGCCCCAATATCATTTAGGTCACGGACTGACTCACTATGTCCACCATCGCTCTTCCTGTGTCGCCGGTCTGTATGCTAGAATTTATTGGGATTCCAGAAACCGCTTTGCTGTGACTTCGCGCAGATCCACATTTTCATTTTATGGCACTGAAGGACAGCCTTAGCGTTCAGTGATGTTAGATTCCTTTGATTTTCCAGTCTTTTTGATAGTTCAAGTTAGCAATGAAGAGGTAACAGGACTAGCATTATTATCCCACAAAATGATGGCCACGGGATCCAAATTAGAGGCTCCACGTGATTGGAGAAAGTAGTTTTAACACGGTTTTACGTCTTGTCACCTTCGCTTCCCTCAGCTACGTTTCAACTTAGAACACACTTAATTACCTACATGTCATGAACACTTGTGTCCTTCAATTTAGTATTCTGCATAATAGACGGATCAAAATTTCGTTTAAAAAAGATTGAGTAAGCAAAATTGATGCTTTTAGACCAGCTCGACAATAAATTTGACATTACTTTAATGAAAACGTAAAAAGTGGATTAAATTATTTAAGAATATTAAAGCGCTTTTAAAAAAAACACGATTTGCAAAAAAATTCCCGATTTTCCCATAAAGAATTTGCCTACATATTTACATCAGAACTGGCTACTGATAAAGCAATAAGTAGAATTGTTGTTGACAATCTTCAAGCCTGTCTTCGGCATTTTTTAGCCTTATATTTCCTCGTGAATCTCCACTGAGGAAAAAAGTAGCAGCAAGAACTTTTCAAATTGTTATACAGTATGGTGATTCTTTCTTAATAGACCAGTTATCAAAGTATGGGTCGACCTAAAGCTTTCGGAAACGTCGGAAAGTGTTTAGAAGTGCGCGAATGCAACGCTCGACGGTCAGGGTGGCGACGTCAAGGTGTGCACAGGTGCCCTGTTCGCCTTGGCGCCTGGTTCTAGACTTTCTAAATAGTGGATTAGTTCAACTAGACAAGGCATTAACTAGTTACCTCCAGCATTGCATAGATGCCGAAACTATACCTGTAAATGGCAGATGCCACTGCCTTTCCCTCCTCAAACTTTATGCCTCTATTTAGGACCTATTGACTTATAGGTTCGGTCAAAGCAATGAGATCAGTTGGTTTCACCGCTGCCAAAGTGGCATTCGCAAATGCTTATACAAAAGTTTTGCTCCAAATTATATTTTAAGGTTTGTTTTTAACATTCTCGAAAGTTTTCTGGGGATCTACGAAGCAGATGTGTGGACACTGTGGTGCCTCGAGGCCTCCACAGCAGTCGAAATTGCAATGATGGAGATCCGAAGTGGTCTGACTGCTATACTAGTCGACTTGGATTATCTTCAAAACTGATCTGTCTTATTATGTATTGGGAAGAGAGGAAGACCCAATCTTACGTCCTCAGATTTCCGGTCAGCATTAGTCAAAGCCATTATTTTGTGGCTTGACTCAATTGACACGGAGAGCATGATTGGGGTCGAGCAGTCTTGCTGAATGAACAAAAGCATACAATATTTACAGCTTTTATGGAAATCCACTTCAGGGACATGCAGGGACGCTTTTCTTTACTTGGCAAGGGAAGTTACTATTCAATGTTTGCTGACGGTATAAACAGTGGTCACCAAAGTGATGGAATTGACGACGCCGTCTTGGCTTTGCGGGTGTCATAGGCGGAGTGGGAGTTTTAACTTCGACTAAGAAGCAAGATCTTCAGTGAAGTAATTTACCTACTGGCAAGACCCTGTACTGACCGATGCCGCTGTCCCTTGAAACAGCAGCATCAAGCGTACGAGGTTCGGCCATCAAGGCAAATTTCATGTGACATGTGTGAAGCGCCTTGAGACCTTCTTAAGGACAAGAGAGGACATGATTCTCTGACCAAACGTATTGTTGGCATGGAAAGGGGCTGGGACTACTTAAATGGCTAGAGGACTGGGCCGGTCGGTGTACGTATAAATGGCGAAAATCCAAAGTGGCAAATTAACAAAAAAATTAAAAGTTAGTGCTATCTTACAGCAAAATTATGGGCTTTCATATGATTGACAGCGATCACTGGGTAACCCTTCGTTTTGGGTTGTGTGGTCACTGCAAAACATGCTAGAAGCCCCTCAGCCCTTCCATCCGTCTTCTCGCATCTTCAAGGGAGTCTTTGGGGCTGGATAATCTGTGACGACCCCTAACAGGAGGTCAGATAATGGCAACTACCTGTGACAATTATCCCAGTCCCGTATTTTGGAGAAACACTATTATCAGCTGAAGTGATGCTAGCAGTAAACCTTTTGGAATAGTTCTTTACAGAGCTGTCTGCCTTTCCTGCTGGGGGATGTCAATTGAAGGCTCACGCGATGCCCCTCCCACCTCCTACAAGCTGGATAGACTACAAACCGACAAGGAGAAAGGGACGCAAAACACGATCCTCAAGAAGCTATTTCAAAGCTCGTCTTTTATTAAATGGCTTTGCTTTTGAGGCAATGTTATTAGGACTAGCGCTGGGCCTACAAGATGACCTACACAATCTCCCCTTCCCAAATGCTCCTCTCAAACAGAGCATAACTCTAGAATCAGTAGAATTGCGGTGAGACGTCGGTGGTATGGCGATGTAATACTGTTGAAATACTTTGGCCACTTGCTTACCTGTTTGATGAGGATTATATGATAAGCAACACGGCCTTTAGGTCATCCCTGTGGACCCTAACCCCTTCAGTAGGTGAACAATGCATTGTCTGTCCGAGTTTCATGTTTTCCTTCGCCTCCAGAGTACATCTTTATTAATTAGTGCATTAAAATAAACCGTTTTTAAAGCAAACGAAAAAATTAGTTAAGCTGAAACCAAAAGATTCACCTTACCTGCTTTAATCCTTCTTCTGTTTTAGTATTTGGTGTGTCACACATGTGTGACGCGTGGAATGTGGCGACAGAGGTGAGGCGTCACACGCATGGCGCGAAATAAAAATTTATTCCTCATAGCAGGTCCGAAGTTATCACGCCGAATGCAGTTGGATATGGTAAAAACATCCCTCGCCTGAGCTTCAGTAAAGTCAAGTTATTGTTCAATGGGAGGGCGGCAGTCCAATACCGTTCACTCACTCAAGCAAAATGGATGGGTCGACCTGATCAACTTGGCGAATTTTCTCTTGCGATTGGCCACTAAGGCCAATCTCCCGCCATGAAATGCGTAGGCAAGTTGTGCTTAACCTCAGGTCATGGATCAAGGAAAGAGGGCACAGCGTCCGACCGCTGCTGTGCGTGAGCTGGTGTAGCCACATGCCCCTCAGGGCTGGCACTTGGTCTGTTACACCCATAAAATTGCAACCCACTTTACAGTCTGATAAAACACAATAATTGCTTTGACAATTCGTTGTTCAGGTAACCGGAACTGCAGTCATCCTCGATTCACTTCAATAGTACACTACAACGGGGTCATGATCTCAAGATAGCCCACTTCACTTGTCGCAGGGCCAAGTGGAAACGTTTTGCACGATAAAATCTCTAGAGAAGCATTCTATACTAATTTCTCACCTTGTTAATTTGCCCTCCTTTTAACATTCCTCCCATGTCGACTGTAACTACCTTCGCCCTCTTAGGCTATAGCTTATGGGTACCACATTTTAAGATAAAACCTCGGTGCATTGTTACCAGAACTAACTTGGCCACGTTAGTCTCTCTGGCGTCCGCCTTCAATCCTTGAAGCTGGGATACCGTGTGATACCACTTGACTGCATTAAGTCGCCTCCCAATGTAGCCCTTCAACCTCCCAGGAATGTCGAGAGAGGGAAGTGGGACTGCTAGTGCACGGAGCTGAGTGGCTACAGGCATGGACAATACACTCAGATGTCATAATTGGCGCCATAAGATGCTGCGTATTTCGATACAAGTATCGGTCAGTTGTGGTCCGATTGTAATCAAAAGTTCTGGCATCATCATAGTAAGACATTCTAGACATTTGTATATTCTCATATTTCCGGCAAAGAGCGACCGAATAAAACTTGATCCATTATACGATGTACGATAGGTACATGACCTTAAGCCGTCCTAGCGATGACCTGATTCAAAAGTACAATTTAGAGAAAATTAGGAACAAATTTCCAACGCATGCTTTTACTGGTACATATGATTTCTCATTTCAGTTCCGCTTACACGATTGCTTAAAAAAATCTTATTAAAATGATAAATCTAATAAATGCTTTCTTCAATGTACTCACCTGTCGCGCAAAAAATTATTGCACATGTAAATCTTGAATTTTTATAAATAATAACGAAGTATGTGAAAAATTGCCACGAGGAGTGGATTTCGTTTTAAGGGGTTTGATGCTTTTGTGTGAACAAACAGTAAGGGTTGCATAATCAATGATGTGGAGCGCACGGTTTAACCGTAGTTACGACAGTCCCAACCTTTATCGAAAGGTTTGCAAATTGAACATGAGGAGGCAACCTCTGCGCCTAGGTGAAAAAAATGCACACTGCAATGCTGCTAACTTAAAATATGTGTAAAATGCAATAAATTGGTTGAAAACTAGATTTGACACAAAAAATTTCCAATCTTATCTGCTTCATCAGTAAGATAACTTGACATTGCTGAAAATTTAATAGCATATAGATGGTGTGTTCATTTGGTAAGCCCTGAGTACTTTGAAACAGGTTATTTAAAGAAAGCCAAGTAAGGGCTTTTTGAAATAAATTCGAAAACAAGGAATTTTGTAGGAATACAGGTTGGATAAACAGCCCAGATTTTGCACGAAAGGGGCGCTTATAAATCTGTGCAGACACAAGCGTGATGGGATTCTGCTCAAATAAGCTTTGCCTACAATGCTCCATCAAATCGTGTTCACTTGGAAACGTAAACAGAATTGTCTAGTGATCGTAGGCGAGTTCACATTGTCGATTTTAAGGCCACGATAAGATTGTTTAGGCAAGAAAATCTTAAGTTACAAATTACTCAGTGCTGCCGTTCAGCGCTATTTGCCACTAACGTAATAGGAAGCTTGCGGAACCGGTTTCGCAAGTAATAAGTTTAGTTGCAGCTGTCTTTTAATATGTTCCAACTAGTGGTTGGCTGAATTTTTTAAAGAATTCGATCCAACAGTAACCAGGTGTCATATTTAACACATAAATGATATTTACCTAAGACAATAAGAATTGAGCAAGATAGTCAAATTATCTTGATTACGTAAAGTGCAAATGCAATGCGACGAACAAACAACATCATATTACTGTTGCAAAAAATATCACAATGAAGTTTGATTGCATTTTTTCTAAAGTCGTTGTAACAAACAAAAAACTAGGTCGCAAAAAAGGTAGCAGAAGGACTCCGAAGGAGAATTTTGTGTTGGTGCAAGCGAACTTCAATCGACATCGGATGGCAGCACAGCAGAAACTCTGTTTCGACTGCAATCGTCATGAAAATGAAGGACCTTGCTTGCACTCAAATCCTCGTATAGTATACATAGCCACTCATGAGCTACGTTGGCCTGGCATTATCCACGATGTGGCCACCTGAAGTTGAAGGACCAGCACTCTCGGGATTTGAGCCCTTTGATGGACTTGAGCAAGTCACTTTGCTGTCCTCCTTCGACCCCTCTCCCGAGTCCTTTTTAAATGCCTTAACAATGGCGTTCTTAGCTGGAGAAGGGTAAAAAAGTTGACATCTTAAACCCCGAAATCTGGTTAAGGTAGCGTATAACTAATAAAACAAGCTAGATGATAATAATTCAATGTGCAGAATTCAGCGTCCTAGCAAAACTTTAGTCGTGAATAAAATAAGTTTACCATTTACAGCCGTCGCTATGAAAAATTTCACATGTAACAGGCATGATGCTCCCATTTAGAGTCACTAAACGAATATCGTGAAACAATGCTAAAAAACTGCTAGAACCGATGAGTATCAAGTAACAAAGATGCTATTATAACTCAGGATTATTATTACGTGACCAACTTTACATTGTCAATGCATTAGACCTGGTCAAAAACATGCACTGCACCTAAACATAGAAGTCACCGCGGCATTGCTGCAGAGACGAATGACCTCCAACAGCAGTCAAAAAGTTGTACAAGGCCGACCTTTATGATACAAACGCCTGCATATTAGTAAATATGTAAGCAAGTTCACGAATGGAACAAGAGTTTTTGAACCAAAGAAAAGTACCGTTAGCTTATGTCGACTTCTGTAGAATAAGACCTGTTCATGTGACTATTTATTGATACCAATTTTTAACTAGAGTTCATACCTAATTCTTGTTATAAAAACACTTATAATGTTTTCGCCTCTTAAAATGCCTTTGATCTCCCTGTGAGGGAAGAAAAGTAGTTGCTAAACGTTTATTCTTATAGTACTGTGTGCCATCCATAAAGAGCTGAAGAAGTGGGACTTTCCCTGTGAATCAAGCAAACTCAGGGTATTAAATATGATAAAAGAAATTCTAGAAGTATATTTAATCTTGGACTTCTCTTAGCGCATTGAAAAGCCTTTGTGTTTTACAACTGTCATATAGGGTAGCTAATGCCTAAAAACATACCCCTTTTTTATTAAGTCCTTTAAAATTGAGATGCACGACGCAGAGACTGTAACAGTAAGCATAGTGTAGCGTCCCGAGGCTCCCTCGAGGCAAATGAAGGCAGAACACTAGAGTAGGATACATATATATTCAATAGGCTGGCATGGCCCAGAGGCCAGCCTACGCGGCTGGGGCATCGTGGCCACCACTGTCTTTCTGACCGAAACCGGTAATTCAAACAAGCAAAGTACCACACATGTAGTACTTTGTTTGTTAGAACTGCCGGTTTCTGTCAAGGTCGCAAAGGTGGCCGTACTGCCCTAGCTGCGTGGGCTGGCCTCCGGGCCATGCCAGCAGCCTATTTCCCTCTGTCCGGTGGATATATGTATTCTACCCTGCCACTTTGCCTTCTTTTGCCTCAAGGGAGCCTCGGGGCGTTACACCACATCTATCTGGTAGCAAGAATTGAACTATCTGTTTTGTTTTCAGCCCTGAAAATAAACTGGATAGGATTTCCGTTTTTAATCCATACCAGTAAGCCCTGCTATTCCCTACTTTGAAGAATGTATTTTCTCCCTTGATATTGTGCCTCCGCTTGTCTTCAGAGAAGTCCCACAACCCAGCATTAATGGCAGTAGAAAGGATACCAGATCTAAATGATATTTATTCTGAGTGATTTCATTGAGTGACAAACCTCTCTGGTGCGGTAGACGTACATATGATGCGAATGGGAGCACATGTAACGCTGAATATGATCCATAACCTATCAAACGCCTTAGCTTTATGCGCTGTGGGAATGGCTTTATCAATCCAAGAACGCTGGTTGAGTAGCTGCCTACGGCACTTGAATAAAAATGTCAACAAAATAAACACGTGATACCTCCTACATCCCCTACTAACTGCATAAAACCCACATAGTTAAGGCTAGGCGGTACTGTAGAGAGAAAAAAGTGGCAAGAGGGGATGGACACCATTCACTACATGACTGTGCTTTCAGTTCAGTGTTCCCACCGCCAGTAAAGGGCAAATGCGCTGTCCGGTAAATTCCTCGTCCGCAATGGATTTGCCACGCAGAATCAAATTCCAGTAAAATTGTAAGGAGGGATCAGTCAAAATGCGATCGAATATGATCTCAATTGCATGCAAATTCGATGGCTAGCATGAATAGATTTTGTACACTTTTCAAATAGCACTGCTTAGCTGTGATTGTAGCGTCCCGAGGCTCCTTCGAAGACAAAAGAAGGCAGAATGCTGGGGTAGAATAGACTGCATGGCCCGGAGGCCAGCCCACGCAGCGAGGATAGTACGGCCACCTCTGTGACCTTGACCGAAACCGGTAGTTCCAACAAAGTGCTGCAGTGATGAGTGTTGTGGGAGCTTGACCAATAGGTGCACTAAAGAGTGCGCCCAAAATAGATGGAATATGCAACAAGTTGGTTACTTAAGCCTTGGTTTTGTTAACTTGCCATTTGGTGCCTACGGCATTGTGCGACCCCGGGTGGCCTGGACACTGGGCCATGGCTTTACTCCCAAGCTCTACTGTATTTAGAGTACCGTGTCTTTCTTCACATTCAAGAAGATGCTTGAACGCTATATTGGTGAGCTCCTTAACCATTTCCAATCAAATAAGCTTGACAATTCCAGTTAAATTTCAAAATTTTTGCCAAGCTGCCACTTTTCCGAGTTGTTTGTAGGCGGTCATCTTGAACATTTAGGCATAAAGGTTTGTAAACCCTTTCGGCGCCTATTAGAGAAAAAGCTGCCACTACAGCTTGGTTATTTTTTTATTAATCAAGTGTTTCATTAGTCTTTTGGGCGCGTCACATACTACTGAGGTATCACACGTACGCGACGCTGGCACCACAATGAAAATTTGCATCTCAAAGAAAGCCCAAATTCACCATGCTACGGTTGGACGTATATAAGCCTGAGAAAAATTTCCTTACAAACATTCGTCAAAGTCAAATCCTTGCTCAGCTCGAATGCAACGATCCAACTCCATTCGGTACTGATGAACTGATTTTTTCGACTGTTTAACTCCCAGAGATAATCACAAAATGTGAAACAAATCACTGTCACAATGAGCTATTTGGCATTGTTAAAGTACGCATAAAGGAGGTCATTTCACTGATTAACGTAGGAGTTTGTTTACCTCAGGGAACGGGTCAGGGAAAGAGCGAATCATGCCACCTCCATTGTTCACTGGTCTTTTACCTGCATAACGACTGTGTGCATTTTATTTGTGCTCTCCTTAAGTGTGTAATTACGACCAACAAAAGGTGAAAGTGGGTGCAGTCACATGCCTCGTGGAGTGGCGCTTGGTCTACTACACTCATTACTTGACGCTCTTTATGGGAAATTTCTCGTTTCCTAAGCCCATCATTCTTTATTTCATTTTCACGTAATGTAACACTGCAAGCCTTTTTTGAAGGCGAAGGAAGGCATAACACTGCAGTAGAATAGGTATTATCGGCGTATAGCAGAGCTTGGGGCCACTGCCATGGCATAGAGGCCGGGTTGCCCGGCAGAGCCACAACAACCGAGGCACAATACGGTCACAAACCAATACACATTATAAAGCCAGTATTTTGTTAGGCGAATCGATTCTCATCTAAAAAGTCCATTTTACTTCAATAGTACTTTTGTTTTCAAAGTTTGGTCTCTATCTTGAGGCCAAAACATCGCCCACACAGACTACCTGCGTGTCGACAAGTTAGGCAAGACATCCATTCCAATGAGCAATCCGCAGGAACTTCAAAACGTTCCGTTTTAATCTATTTTCTCGCAAATCTCTTCCAGTTTAATACCCCTACTATGTAATCCATAATTAAAGAGTAGGAGCGGATAAAGTTTTTAGACCTTGTCGCTTTACGTTATCATTGGCATAGTGAGAAAAGAGGAAGTCAAAGCAGTTTTGATAGTCTCTCTCCATCTTGTTAGTGCCTTTGAATGTCAACTTTCAAAAGCAAAAGTTAGATATGATAATCAACTACTCGTTTGACTCGGGTCTACTTACTCCTACTTCCAACGTATTGCTTTATCTCCTCTGGAAAGTTGATAATGAAAATATTTGTTACTGGCCCACGGAACTGAGAGACTATGGGCATTAACAAATCACCGATATGAGAATTAAAACATGTGATACTGTGCATTTACGTCAAATTGCTATGAGAAGAGGTCTTGAAAGTTGCTGACAATATCCATGAATGTCAAGCCACTTTTACGCCATCCCAATGCTTCGCTCTTTGGTACTGTCAGTCAGTAGATTGGTAGTGCAGGCTTATCACTCTTATGTTAGCAAAAATAACCTTAATGAACCTTTAAATGAGCACGTGGTCTATCGTGTGATGTATATGAGTGTATGTCCTTAAGTTTTTCTCCCAGAAACCTTATTCAAAGGTTGCATTCTTTTTATAATGTACTCGCTGCACCTTAAGGAAAAGATAAAGCTAAAATCGGCATACTCGAAATTGACCATTTAACTTATCACTATGAGATGCGATAATTATTTAAAATAGCAAAGCAAATAAATGCTGACCATAATCCGCTAATCCACCGCTCAAACCTATATTGTGCATGCAAATCTTTCAACTGTATAAAAACAATGATAAAATTGACTTAAAAATGTGGAGAAACTGTGACCCATGCTCAAGTATTAATAGAAAACCGCTTCATGCACATAAATGACGTTAGAATCTATATTTTATTTGTGCGCGGTGACACCTTTTATTAACGGTTTAGCTCTACATCGCTACTGAATCCGAAAACTTAGGTTTAATGCCACTTAAGAAGCATAACTTAAATGAAGCCGAGTCTTCTAAAGTATTAGTATTAATGGCAGCTTTTGAGCAAATTCAGACAAAAAGTCATCGCAAGATAAATAAGGAACTGTTTTGTTTTCAAAAGCACACTCACTATTAGTGACCTATATATTTGTGTAAACAAACAGCAAAGGACACAACATCAACAACGAGGGACTCGTGGTGTAGTTGCGCCTACGACAATTTCATGTTTTCTTCAGGAAATTTTGTTGTTATTTAAGGATGAGAAAGTATTCAAAAGGGAAGTACGCTCAACATATCTAACAGGAAAAGGCTGGCGAGATGCGGGCGAAAACATCAGAACGATCATCTGGTTTAAGATAGATGCAGAATGTAATATTTTGATCTTGAAATGCGATAAAACTTATTATCAGTGGTTAAAGGTAGGTGTTGTACTGTCCCAAGACCCCCCTAATGACAAAAAAGGCGTGATACAAGGGCAGTGTAGCGTTCCGAGGCTCCCTCGAAGGCAAAAGGAGGCAGAATACTAGGGCTGCTGGCATGGCCCGGAGGCCAGCCTACGCAGCTAGAGCAATACGGCCACCTCTGTGACCTTGACCGAAACCGGTAGTTCCAACAAAGTACTACAGGCAGAATATATATATATATCTTGTAGCGTCTCGAGGCTCCATTGAAGGCAAAAGAAGGCAGAACACTAGGGTAGAATATATGTTTACAACGGGCAGAGGGAAATAAGCTGCTGGCATTTACCGGAGGCCAGCCTACCCAGCTCGGGCAACATGGCCACCTCTGTGACCCTGACCGAAACCGGTAGTCCAAACAAACAAAGCACTACATGTGTATTCAACAAGCAAGGGGAAGAGACTGCTGGCACGGTCCGGAGGCCAGCCTCCCCACCTAGAGCAATGTGGCCAAGCAAACCATCAAAATATTACAGGTGTCGTTTACACTCATTAGTGATCCATGTAGACCTTAAATAAGGTACTTTCACGAGTCTAAAGATACTATTAACTCTAGCAGGTAGAATTTTTTGCAAAAGCGGGAGTCAAAAGAGATAAAAAGCATATTCTGTGTTAAAGAAGCTCGAATCAGCGCCAAAATGTGGCTTTCGTAGAGAGCATTCTCACGGTTGTGTAGAGGAAAATGCAAGGAGCATTGTAACCTGGAAGTGAGTCCTCCGCCATTTAATCCTGGGAAAGATACAAAGTCAACAAGCAGAGGAAATGAGTGTTTGTGATTTTGTGGAAAGAGAAAAGTCGACAGATATAAACAGACATGCGCGTCATGGTCAAGCCTGTTCTCACGTCATTAAATCAATACGGGTAAATATTTTGAAGCAAAGATTCGACTTCCAGCACTTCGCCATCAACTCCAAAAAGCAAGCACGTGCGAGTTCATCGATGACAACTGCTTGATAGTAGGTACACTTACCTGATGATTGTGGTCGAGTTCACGTGCTTGAGTTTGAAGTGCATTTAAAGGCCGTATGTGCGAGGAACCCGCAAGAGACAAATGATTTAGTTCCGCGTCTATGTCAAATACCCAATACTATCACTCAATGATTTATTACCACCCAAATAGGAAAAAATTTGCTGGATTAAAGTGGCTGATCTCATGCTGGCTATCAACTGGAAACCATAGCAACCGACATAATTTTGAAGAGGTTTGAATCAGCAATAGCCATATGTCATATTTTAACACGAATTTGCAGCATTTTATAAAAAAGCTGAACCCAACAAAGAAGACTGCATACTTAATTGCATACGATGTAAATACAATATGACAGATGAATAGCACCAAAGTGCATTTGCGGGAAATGTAATAATAAACGCAGACTACATTGTTTCCGGATTAACCTTAACAAGCAAGGGAAATTTGAATGTCAGTATAAATAAATTGGGGACTCTAATGAAGAATTGTGTGTTTGTTAAGCAAACTTCGGGAAGCATCAGATAGCAGTGCAGCAGAAACCCTGTTTCGACTGCGATCGTCATGGGAACGAAGGACCTTGCCAACACTCAAAATCTCCAGTAGAGTGGTTGCCACTCATAGGTTATTTTGGCTTTATACTATCTACGGCGTGCCCACTTGAATTGAGGGACCCAGCGCTTTCGGGATTTAAGCATTTTGATTGCTTTGAGCAAGCGGCTTTGCTATCCTCCTTCGAGTCCCCACTCGAATCTTTCTTAAACACCTTAACAATAGCGTCCTTAGCTGAAAAAAAAAATAAAGACGTAAAGCAGTGGGTAGTGTTTCGAATGATAAGATTGCAAACAAATAACAAAATGGATTCAACAAGAAACCTGTTAAAGCAAGGTTCATCTAGACTATAACATTCTGGGTTTCACCATAATATCAAGCCAGGATAAAGACAGATTTATCGGTTCCAGATATCACTTCTTACAATCCGTCATGCAACATACTTAGCGTCTTAAGTTAGGAGTGCCTGACATGAAGATGTAAAGTGGGTAAAAAGACTATAAAAATTAGGAAAGTTTAGTGTCATAAACGGACTCTAAAATTCAAGGTTCCGCATTATCTCTAATTCATAATTGACCAAAACTAAAAACCATACCCGCACGTATAAGTCACAACACCATTGCCGTATAAGCAATTAATTCCCGATCCAGCCAATAAATTGCACAAGATCGACCTTAAGCTGCACGAATAGTATTCCCATTAGTTAACATAAACAAATGAAACATCTGTCGTTAAATAATAACTTTTACGGAAAACTAAGGCTTAACCCTGGCGATTTATGAGCAACATTTACTAAGTTTTGCTAAAACACCGTAATTAAGTTACTTGTTTAAATTTTTCTCTAAGTATATTTGCCCTTCCTTTCAACGAACAGGAACGGTAACGACATAACTTATGATCTGCAGACGCCTCAAGCTATTTGCAAAGCCTAAAAGCTTAACTTTTTAATAAGATGGAAATGTGTGCTCGGTTCATTCTAAGACTCCCTTGTAAACAAAAGAAGACATAAAACTGGGATGTAATATCAATATCGGAGGTACAATGGTCAATCAAATGCCCCTTAACCAAAACCGTAAGTTAGACGAACAATCAATTTGATTGCTGAAGATAATTGTAGCATCCCGAGGCTTCCTCGAAGGCAAAAGAAGGCAGAATGATAGGGTAGAACATATATATTCAACGGACAGAGGGAAATAGACTGCTGGCATGGCCCAGAGGCCAGCCCACGCTGCGAGGGCAGTACGGTTACCTTTGTAACCTTGACAGAAACCGGTAGTTCCAACCAAAAAAGCACTACAATAATCATAAATTTATGCATTTTGCAGTGAATATTTTTGCATTTCGTCAAAGGTCTTTTAATTTTGCCAATGTTACGCGAAATAGATTGAGGTTTGGGAGCAAATGGTTGTGATCACACCAGCCACATTTTGGATTTTTAACAGACATCTTAGAGGCGCAGTCGTTTTCCCTTTGCCGGATAGCCCGATTGTTGAGTCATGCTAGTTGCAACTCAGCCCTTCTGTGCATTCATGATACATATCCTGCCCGAGTTTTATGCCTCCTTCCTTCAGACCGTTTCTTGATATCTGGGTGGATCCAATACAGCTTATGTTTGGTGCTTCAAAACATCCAGAGCTAGTAAATGTCCAAAATTTCTCTAATGCTAATGGATACTTTGCGGTCAAGAGGGATCGTCGACAAAGTTAATTGGAGGTTAGCCGCAGCAATCCCCCTTTGCCTTTACTTAGGCCAAGAACCTTATTACTAGTACACAATTCTTTGATCCTATCGGGCTTTCTAAAGCGCTTCTTTTATATTCCATCAAAACGAAGTTAAGTCTTTTTAAGTATCATATCTGGGCCTTTTACTGCTACTCACCTCTTAGCTGTAATGTACTTTACTATCAGAGCCCAAGAACTGTTTTCAAGCGAGCCAAATCATTGGAAGCCACCAGTCAGGCGGTATCACACTGCATTACTTTGTTTGTTTGACTGCCAGTTCCAATTACCGCCACTTGGATGGCCAATTTGCCCTAGAAGGATGGGATGGCCTCCGGGCCATGCCGGCAGTCTCGGTCCCTTTTGTAGGTACCTTCCTGATAGTCCGTAATTATTTAGCATTTAGTAACCGCCTTTTTTTGTTTCTTCACAGAAATCACTGTTTACTGTAACTAGCCTAGGCAAAATGGTTTCCGAAATTAATGTTACATGAAATACACATTCCTGGCCCTGATCCCTTTTAACTACAAGCCTATTGAATGCAAAAGACTCGACAATGAAAAACTAAGCCTCTTTCAACTTTTGGCTTAATTTCTACCTGTAGCGGCCCGAGACTTCCCTGAAGACAAAAGAAAGCGGAATACTAGGGCAGAATATGCATTCAATAAAAAGAAGGAGTGGAGCTACTGGCACGGCTCGGAGGCCAGCCCACGCGGCTAGAGCAATATGGCCACCTCTCCTTGACCGAAACCGAAACCAGTAGTCATAAAAAAGTATTACACTGCCATAGTTAACATCGCTCCTTCAATTATGAGCCATTCTGACCCGTATCTATTGGCAGCTTGCAAGGATGCCACCATTTGAATGGATTAGCCTCTATCCTTATCACACACGCAGCAGCAACAACTCCAAACTGTAAAAAGGTTCACAAAATTGTAAGTCTAATGCTTGTTGAAGAGTATTACGGTCATAGTTAAAGCAAAAGGAAGGTGGTAGCGCGATTCAGAGCAGACTTCTGTAGTTTTATCAGACGCCATTATCATTGTCATCCTTTATACGAGGCCTCAGTTCGGATACTGGAGGAACGCTGTACGTAGGCTGTACGCTGTACGCGTCTTCTTCTTCCACGCGTGAAGACGCTGGAGAGTGAATTCCAATCACCTTCACCTTCCTCACCACTGCTTCCATCGCTGCTACACTCAGCGCTTGCCTGTTGCCGTTGTAACGCAGAGTTAAGCTTTTAGCGGCGTCCCATATGCTGCACTAGTCTTTTGATGCGATTTATACTCTACAATGTCCTTCAAAACAGCCTCTGAATGCTTGCAAAAGCAAATCGAATAAAAATGAAGTCTCCACCGCTGGTCATCTACATATTCGATGGGAGAATTGCAAAGCCATAAAAAATATTTACTTTACTGGTAAGCGATGCAACTGAGGAGGCTCCTTTGGCTACCAATACATCAAGCAAGTATCTTAATAAACTAAAAACAATGTTGCCATCATTTGAGAAATGATAATTCAAATGCAAAACGCAGCTGAAATCAAAGTAGGTCTTATCAGCGGAACGCTCTAAGGTTGCATCCAAAGTCACTTTATTGTCACTAGCGGCGCCTTGGTTTCTGGATTCCTCCTATACGTTTGGGGTTCCTCTGCTGCAGACTTATTTGAACCAGACGCTACGATTCTTAATGTATCCGCTACTGAGTCGCGAAGTAAGAATCTGGACGCTAAAACACTTTGGATCGGTCCTTAAGACCACGCAGCCAAAGTGGCAGTTAAAAGGAGCGATGATGCCAAGCTTGAGGAGAGAAACCGTAATAGTTCACACCCGAGGTTGTGCCGCGGAAGCAGTACGATCCCACGGCGAAATGCGAATCAAGTCACACCGTTGACAACGCTCTACTCCAGAAGTTATGGCCGATAAATCCACCCATTGCCCTCACAAAATCTCTTGCAATTCCTCTGTTCCTTTCTTACAATCCTTGGGTTCCGTAGATCTGTCGGTGCTGACATCTATGCACCTTTCATGTCTACCGTCACCTCTTTACTGACTGTTTTTGCGCTCTAATAACATGTTCGTACACTTGTACGTATTAATATGTAGCTTTTTTGTCTCCTCTCACAAACACACACACACACACACACGCACACACATTTGGTCCATCTGTTTGCCTAGCGATTACCCCCATAAACGTATCCACATGAATGTGTGAGCGGCACACTTATTTGCGGTTCGCGTGCTTCTTTCCGCACTGCACACACACACACACACACACATACACACCCTCACACACCAACATGCAACATTTCCGACATTACAGTAGACAAACAAGTTGTGTGGTTTGGCTGCTTTCTGGCCCCGATTGATTGCTTAAATGTTGCCAGCCTTCCTTTCGTTTAGGGTGTATTTCCTGTCTCTCTCCTCCCCTCCCCTCCCTTCTCCTCCCCTCTGGGTGCGTCTTGTGGTTGCTTCTTCTGCATAAACGATAACAACAGGAAGTCTTGACACTTCCTGCCTCCCTACTCACAGTGGGTGTGCCAGATACTTCATCAAATAGGTAGATGAATGAAGACAGCAGAAGGTGGGGAGGAATTCGTTGCCAAATGAGCCTTCTTGTTTGTTTCAATTCAAAGAAAGGTTGTCTTTGGTCTTCCTCCTTTTTTGCATACGTCAAGCAGGCCTGAAGTGCGCCACTTTTTGGAGCGAACATCGGTGCTGTTTTATGCTGCCCCAAAAGCAGGACGGAAATGTCATCCATTTTACGTCTTGAGGTTGCTTTTGCTAGCCAAGTAAATGAATTCATACGCCTTCGGTGTGGGCGCCATGTCTTGCTGGTGATTTCCCAACTGATCAAAGTGGAATTAGTGGGATCAAGTGGGTGTTACGTTGACTTTTCAGATTGTCTGGAATGACGAAAAGGGGGCTGATTCATTGGCTGAACAGCATTGAACTGAACTGCCACACGTCTCGATCGTAGGCGGACGGACACATCCTGTGTCTTTGTCCTTAATGGGGTTAGTGGGTGAGCGAACGAGGGAATGGAAACAGTACCTACAAAACTTGAGTGTTACAGATGATTGGATTTTAAAAGGCTCATTGGTGGAGCTGAAGAAGTCACTCATTTATGCACCATGTGGTTGATTCTCCCACAAAAGTTGGTACTAAACGCTGATGCGTCTTTAGAGTAAATGGTTCTCATCTCCGCAATTGAAACAAAATCACCGTTGCGATAATTTTTTTGCCAACTATGTGGATGTAGGAAGGGGTTCTTTTCAGTATGAAATGTGTTGCTGTAATGTTGTCTCGGTGACAGAGTGGGTCAATTCCCCACCTTTTGCTTTAGTCGCATGCACTGGCACACTGCACCCCCATAAAACCAGGTCATTGACCTGTAATTAAATCGCGGTAAGGCGATGATCACTTAACCCACAGCCATGACTCAGATAAGTAGGTTTGTGGTAGAAGTCAAATAGTTGTAGGAAGACTATTCAGTTTTCACTTTTTGTGGAATGCTCGTCAGTACAGTTCATGCACGGTCATTTGTTTCGAAGTTGGCACAAACTTGCTGTAAATTTAACCTTTGTAGGAGGTTTTGTCTCTCTATTTTTATCGTCCCACATTTATTTCCAGTGTGCCCATTAGAGTGTCTACCCTGGTGGTGCCCCTCCTCCCCCCATTCCAAGGGGCGACGTGGAATCTTGTCGGGATGCGGGATGTTTCTGAATGATGGCGAGGCGTTTTCTTGGGCACCTTTTAAGTGTGCTGCATTGAAAATAGATAAATGTCAAACGTGAATGGCTCTCAGCAGATAAATTATTGCATCTACCATTTACCACACACCCTCCCATTATCCGGGGCTATGAATGCATTGTTTGATCGTCTACACAGCGTGCTTTGAAATGCAGACGCCAGTTCTCATCGCAATCCAGCCTGTCTCTCAGTCAGTCGGTCGGCGTTTTTGTTGTGGATGTGAAAGACAGCATTTTAAACGGCATTAAATTAAGAGGCTTTTGAGGCTCTGTTGTTATTAGCACGTTGACTGAACTCATTTGATGTAGGCGCCAACCGACTGTCCCGTCATCCCTCCGCACACCATGAAGCACTGAAAGTCATTATTGACACCTTCACATTAAGGCTCGAGTATTCGCTTGCTCACGCATGTTTTTTCCCACCTTCTGTTTTCCTTTACTTTTGTGCTGAGCCTTGCCACCATCTCGTCAAATGCCAACAAATAACCTAGGTGTGAAGATTCTGCTCTTCCCTCCACTTCAGTCTCAACCTAGTTGGCAACACAACCAAGTTGCAACCAACACCGTGAATCGGAGGGTTGAGGAAGGAGAGGTAGATGGGAAGGAGGGCCACAGAGAGAGAGAGGGCGTATCGTACCAAAGGTCCGATTGGGTGTCCGCGTCTGCTGGCGCGTGACTGTGAGCGCCCACGCGCACCTTAAAGGTCGCAACACGCCACTACGCCGAGGCCAACAAAAAACCGGCCGAACTTGTTCTGGCCACGTGATGGCATCCATCACTCTCAGTCACATGGCTAATCCACCGGGAGTCATAAATGGTTTATGTTTGTTCACTCTCACAACTTGCTGCGCCGTGTGTAAAGAGCTAAGTACCTCGAAGTGTTTTTTTTACGACGGAAACCACCGTACTTTAGGCTACGTAGGTGGCCGCAAGTGCAGTTAGTTAGCTCATAGGCTCTTTTAGATCGCCTTCCTCTCGAAAAGGGAGAATACTGACTGATAGCCATAGTGAGGGAGAGAGTAGGTGAATGGCGTTGAATTTGTCCCTCATGCCTGATTTGAATGGTTTGCCACGTCTTCGAAGTACCTCGTTAGCCTACACGTTTGTCTGTAGAGGGCTAATCGTGTGTCTCTGTTTCCTTTCAGCGCAACGGGGATAGTGAGTCTGGGTGTTGAGATTGCCACAGGTCGACGTGTGGCCATCAAGCAGATGAACCTCAAATTGCAGCCCAAGAAGGAGCTGATTGTGAACGAGATCTTCGTGATGAAGGGCAATAAACATGTCAACGTTGTCAACTACCTTGACTCCTATCTAGTGGAGGCGGATGAACTTTGGGTTGTCATGGAATACTTGGATGGTGGCTCCCTAACCGAGGTGGTCACTGAGACTCTCATGGATGAGGGACAGATTTCTACGGTTTGTAGGGAGGTAGGCAATCCAATCCTTCAACTTTACCCTTCGCCCAACCTCTCCAACTGCTCTTCCTTCATTATCACCTTTTATTTCCAACTTTCTCAACGCTTCTGCCTTTCACTCTCTCTCTGTGTGTGTGTGTGTACTGCTTTGGCATTTACCCAACCTACGGGTGGACTAAGCACACCTTCTGCTTTCCAGTGAATTCGCTAGCTGAAACCTGGTTTGATCTACTCACGGAGGATACTGTAGATGAATATTTGCATGTGGCATGCACCTGAGTGGTTCCTTCCTGGTCACACTCTAGGGTGGCAGTTTGAACGGTAACCTGGTCAGGCCAAAGTGGCAATTTCTCACCACTTATTCGAAGTGAACGAGCTCTCAGATGTTCTTCCTACTGATCCACTTCCTCTCACTTCAATGGGGCGACAAATGTTGGCTTCTGGTAGATGCGTACAAAGTGCCGATTTCACTACCTTCATGCATTACTTTTGCCACCCGTAGCACCTCCGTGTGTGATACTTTGTGGCATTGGTGCATGCGATAGTTGCGGAAACTTCAAGCCATTCGCATGAATTGAGAAGATTGAATTACCACCCTCCACCTCCTCTCCTTCATGGAATGGACTTTTGACATTGATAAGTAGTGTTGCCCCAACTAACCAGTTCGTTTGATTTTCGAGGTCCTTGTGGCGTAATTATTGCTCGTGCAATTTATATCTCCCCAATTTTATGACTCAAACGCTTTAAAGCCAAAGCTCAATGGTTTTTTTTTAAATGGTTGTATCCTACGTACCTCTGAATCTCCTTGGGGGTGTATTTCCATCCCGTCGCGTCGCGTCGCGTCGCGTCCTGGACATTACGCGGTGATCACTTTTGTCGTACGGAAACGCTGAGCTGGCGATTTTCACTTCTTTACATTTTTCCTTCCGGCCGTGGGATTTTTTTTCTATTTTTGTGGTACAACTTTAGAGCTCATTAATCATTGTCAGTTGTAGCCTTGACCAGGAGGATTAGCGAGTGGTATTTGGTTCCACGGGAAGATTTTGTCCGATTTACCGTTTCTGTACTTATTTGTCGGTCTCTTTGATAGGCCTTTTGGAAGTTTTCATCTAGTGGAAATGCCTAAGGTCATTTGGGTGGAGGGTGGGTTGAGGGGCGTGACTGACGAAACTTGTAATACTCCATTTCTGTCTTGTATCGGGTGGTGAAAGAGTTCGTGCGGTTATCGGTTTAGCGTTCTGCAGTAACTTGTTGGAACCTGTGGAGGCATGCAAACTGGACGTGGACGTTCATAATCATGCATCATGAGGCGTTCCTTCGGCACGGTACTCTTTAATGTGCTCTCTACTGCCTACCTCTTCTTTCTAGCCCGCCCATTTGCATAGTGTTGGTTCGACGTGACGGAAAGTGGCTGGAGCTTGCTTGCAGAGGTATCACGTCTGCTTGATTATGAGAGGATGCAACAAAGGTCATGAGGTCGTGTCACCCATGAATAGGTTGTGTGCATGAATAGACGAGTGGGTGAATGAACAAATGAACGAAAAAAGAAATGAGTGAATGGATTTGTATGGTGATGCCACCTCCAATCTTTGATAACGATCAAGCGTCTTCCTGGAGGTGTCAAATCTGACTTGCAGTTATTGAGGCAACCAATTTGAGCCTCCGTCAAATGGAGAAAGGAAGTGGTGGTGGATGAGTTTCCTCCACATCGACTAATGACAGACAACAGACAGACAGCCAGCCTCAAAGACTGTCACTTTGCCGTTCTTCAGTTCTTTTTCGCAAGCATTACAAAAGCGGACATAGAGATTTGTGGCCAGTTTTGGTGGCCAGAGTGCATGAAATGACTTCTCTGGTAAATGCTTGGGTCACTAAATGGAAGCCTATCGGGTCTACCCTACTCGCATGATGGGAAAGTAACAGCCTATCATCACCCCAACTTATGGGGCAACTGGATCCTTGTCAGAGGTGACTGGACAACTGCGTGTACTGAAATGAGGAAGTGTTAATGCCCGCGTAAAGACATCATGAAAAGCTTAATTCGCATTTACTCCCTCTCCTCATTCGTGCTGTAACGCCACTTGGTCGTTGAATCTCCTGAGAAAGGGAGGATTTGTGCAAAAAGAAGTAGATTAAATGATTAAAAGGTGTAATTAGGTTCTCATGCGAGCATTTATCTAGGCAGAATATCCTGGCCAGTTGGGAGGTCTAATTTCAGCACTTTTTGCATTTAGTGTTCCGCAATGTTTACGCCCAACATGCATCTGTGGTTTCGATACGATTCGTAATCGAGGTCTGTTTATTTATGTGTTTAAACTATGTCCATCACATCCTCTCCGAATGCTCCGTCCCAAAGTAGCCATGACGCCTCTGCTCTTATCTGCACTTCAACTGCAGCTCACCTCGCGGCGCAAACAAGCTCGGGTCACCACGCCCAACCGACAGTGTGTAAATAGGCGGGTTGGGAAGGCTGACGGGGAGGGTAAATGGTGGAGAGCACAACAAAGAGCGCCACATCAAAAGGCAGATGCGCATCTACGCCTTGACAATAAACAATCGCATGCATTGTACAATGCCATAGAAGCCGAAACAAATGAAGGCAGTGAGGTGGCACGAAAACTTGACAAACTGTCTTGGTAACTTAATGTCAATCGCATGAAATGCAATCGCCGAGTTCCTGTTGCCTCTCGATCATAGGTGATGTTGAAGAGTGCATGAATGATTTCAATAAACCATGTTTCTTCCACCCTTTGGGCTACTTTTTGCCCTCCTGTTCATTTGATATAGTTGGTGTTGCGATTACTGACACGAAGTAAGGTTTGGTGCCAGTCTGCATGTGTGCTGATGCTTGAGGTCAATCACGTCCGTTCTCCCAACCCCCGAACTCGCACGTACACTGACCGACCTGTTGCGTCGGCAAGGTGAGAAGGTTATGGCGTTATGGGCACGCATTTTACTCCACCGATCAGATGAATTTCGATTCGTCTCAATGTCTATATTTACGTGTCAATTTTTGAGTTCGGTGATGCCCATCATTAATCGTTCTATTTCCTTTAAAAGCTCTACACAGTTGATGTGCAGCATTGGTTTTTAGTGATTGAATGAAATCGGCTATGTGGTATTTCATCAGCCAGCAATCATTGTATAACCAGGCATTTCCTGTGATTAATGGAAGGGTGAATTGGCTCTCAGGGTATGAGCGAGCGATTAATGACTACGACGAGGTATGCGTCAACAACTTGGGCTGTCCGTTTGTTGCGCAGTAATGTGGGAAGTCAAGGTCAAGAAATTGGTACTTCTCTACTTACTTGTGTGGCTGATGCCACAATTGTGCCACTGGGATGCGAAGACACCGTTCTCGAGGTTGGTTTGTGAGGACAGACTGGCCAGCCTACTTGCAGTACTTAATGGTCATACCTGATCCATCCTTGTGAAGTAATATCGTCCGCCTGTCTCTCACTGTTCAGTGTCTGCAAGCATTGGAGTTCCTGCACGGCAACAATGTGATCCACCGTGACATCAAGTCGGACAACATCCTGTTGGGTCTGGACGGCTCGGTGAAGCTGACAGACTTTGGATTCTGCGCACAGCTCTCGGCGGAGCAAAACAAGCGCTCAACCATTGTAGGCACGCCCTACTGGATGGCACCCGAAGTGGTGTCGCGGAAGCAGTACGGTCCCAAGGTGGATGTGTGGTCGTTGGGCATCATGGCCCTGGAGATGATCACTGGAGAACCGCCCTACCTCAATGAGATCCCACTGAAAGTGAGTTCACTCTTTCCTCCCCCTCCCTCTCTTCCTCCCTCCCTGCCTTTGGTTCCGTCCTTTCGTTTCGACAACTTCACTCCACTTTGATGCCTGATTTACTTTTGTTGCTTGTGTGTGAGGACCTCGTGGTCAGACCAAATTCACTCATAGGAGCTCTTCATGAGGTTAGGGAATGCAGTGCTAACTTGTTGCCAAACACTTTGATGTGTTAATATTAGGCAACAGTGAGGAGTGTGCAGAGGTGGTTGCCTTTCTCCATCTACTTCCAATCCTGCAACTTGATTGCAGTGGTGCAGGCAGTTTCAAAGCATCAGTTGAGGTGGTGGCTGTTGTTTTTTATGAGTTCGTGACGGTAAGTGCGGAGCGTTAGTTCAGTGAGTTGAGAAGCTCCCTATCGGCAAGCCTTTTCATTGCGTGTGTGAATCCATGAGGGGCCGACGTCCTCTTGATTGGTTCTACTGATAACTTCGAATGAGGATGGCGGTCATGCGTGTACCACCGAGGTTGTTGATGTTTGTCGGAGATGAAGTTGTGTTAGTGCGAAGGATTATTTGTGGTTTTTGACAAGACCGATTGCGTTAATGCATAACTACAATGTCTGGGTAGTGAGAGACATGTTGGTGCAGTCAAACTTTCCTACATCGGTTTGTTTGTCTTCGTGTCCATCGTGCGGCACCCTTTTAACACTACTTGTGGTTCGTCCACCGTCTACACTGACAATGTTCACTCCGTGTGCGTCGACTGGATGTTGGAGGATTGAGTTGACCGCACACTAGTGGGAATGCCTGCTATTTTGGGATTGGGAGCACCAGTACTGGCAGACGGGTAATTTGTCGTCTTGGCGGCAGAGAAAGACATTCTCGTTTGGCCTAACTCTCCTATATCGACTTGAATATAAAACATCACGCCTTTTCAATGTCTTACTAGTGTGCCTGTATGTACATGCAGATAATCGCGAGTCCAAGTTTTGCAATCGCTTTGACTCGAGACTTAATTCAACATCATGCAATAGAGACGCAGTGTATCCACCCCGCCTAGATCTTGTCAAAAACCCTTGCGACTCTTAAAATCGTGTACCTCTCTCTTTACATTACAATTCTTTTCGTCTTTTACATCTGAACTCCTTGAGATTGCTACGGCCTAAGTCGCATTAACCAAACCAGCCTATAAGTTCTTAAATTAACTAGAAGTTGTGGAAATAAATAACTGCTTTTTAGTTCTTTTGGTTATACGTTCATCGGGAAGTAAGCAATAAATCTTTTTCTTCTAAAAATTACGCCTTTTTTAGTGAGATGAAATTTAGTGCTCACAATAAGCTGAGGTCGCAACATCAATTTGAGCCCTCGGTGTACCCATGCTTACAATGATTTTTGGTCCTTTTTCTTAAAAGTTGTCAAAATGCCTTTGCATTCTGAGGCCGCGAGAAAGGCGTATGACATCGCTAGACGAAAAGATTGCATCCGATATGTTATAAGCTATTTTGCCTAGCTTTTGAAACGTACTCTACTTACAGGAATCAAGTATCACAGACATCCCATCAGTGGAGCAACTTAACAGTGCAGATTAATAGAAAGAAGAAGGACCTTGGATGCAGCAAAAATATTATTAGCCTTAGTGAATAAAAGTCATCCTTAAAATAACTTATAAATTAATGATTATTTTAAGGCACCTTGTGTTGGGATGTGACTACAAGAAACTAATATGGATGTGAGGCGGAAATAATCTATCAGCAAAATTACCAATCTAATAGGTGAACAAAATCATTGGGAGATTTACTTGTAACAAACTGACAACTGCGATCCAATTATGTCACTTCTTTTGACTTATTTTATTGTGACACACAGTCAAATGTCAAGATTTAATTACCAACGTGGCACCAATGAATTCAAGTAGACTGTCATTTTCAACAAGTAAGCACACGCGGCTTTGCAGCAATAACTGCTTAGCAGATCTCATTGAATTGTGCCTAGTCAGAATACGTAGGCAGACTACCCTGGTGATTATAAGTGAGGTCACATGCTCGAATTCAAGCACGTTTAAAGGCTATTTTTGCAAGAAAATGACAAAGCACTGTCGCTAAATGCTGTTTGCCAACAGAATAAATGAAAATTTCGGCACCCGAATTCACCATCATTAAACCAAAATTTAACGTTCGAAAAACTACCTTTCCTTAAACACTAGGCACTTGTGTATTTAACTAATTCTCACCCACCGATAGCAAGATATGTTTTGTTACCTCATAAAAAACGATCGGTCACCCATTTTGATTTTGTAAACGCAAACACATGAGATGAACATTTCAGTGTGTCCAAGGTCATTTGCGCCAAAAAGAATAATTAAAGTAGGACGAAATAAAAAGGTACTCTCTTGACGATTTGTGTGACTACGCAAGCAAAATTCAGAAGACATCAGATGGCAGCACAGCAGAAATCCTGTTTCGACTGCAATCGTCATAGAAGTGAAGGACCTTGCAAGCACTCAAATCCCATATGGTGTGCGTCAACGCGCTAGTTATTTTGACTTAACAATATCCAAGGAGCAACCGCCCAAAGCCGAAGGCATGGTGCCGTTGAACTTAGGGACTTTTGATGATTTTGAACAAGCCACTTTGCACTCCTTTTTGGAGTCCCCACTCGAGTCCTTTTTGACCGCCTTAACAATGGCGCCCGTGGCTAAGAAATAACAGGGACCAGACAGTTTTTAGCGGTTTAAAATGGTAAGATAGAACACAACTTTTAAACCTAGCTCAAAGCGAAACTATGGTTTGCAAGGTTCATTTAATCTACACAATGCAGAATTTCGTAGAAATGACAACAAGACAAAAATACGTTTATTATTTCTAGACATTAACCAAAGAAAATCAATATGAGACACGCTTAAAAACATCGATCGGTTACTTGGCGGAAATTGAGCCATTGGTCAATAAACTACTAAAGCAAAAAAAATACTAAGATATAGAGGGGACACTAATATTAAACACATCAGATTCTATATTCAAAACCATGTTGCCTATACAGCATATTCTTCTGCAAGTAAATACAGTACCTGCCAAAATAAGTCACAATACCATTCCAGCTAATTAATGGCGCACCAACGACCTTTAGTCGCCCCACAGATATGTGCATTGATCGATAGAAACAAAAAATAAAACACGAATTACAATAATATTGCTAATGGCGGATATTATGAGCAACTATTAGCTAATGCTAAAGTGCACTTGTAATTTTAGGTTCTGCTTGCTTTTATGGAACGTATTTTCAAAATAGCGATTGTATTATCTCAAATTTTCAGGTACCCTGCGCCATTATATGAAAGTCTTTCAAGCGATTGAATCAATTTTTACTTTTGAAGGTGCACATTTGTGCAAACCTATTTTCGTAAGCCTTGGCATTCTTTCCCTTTGGATTTTGAATGAATCTCAAATGTCTTTTGCCTTTTATCACCGCGGAGAATATTTTGAAGACTGGAGGCATGCTTTTTACACCACGCCACTTAACTGAATTTCTAACCACGTCAACTAAAGGTTTTGGTGGACTAAATTACCGCAACTGAGGGTTCCTGGATAAAATAGTCAAATTTATCTTTGATGTTGCTCGTGTGATCTTCCACTACAAACAGGTCACTTGTTCCCTGTAAGCACCTCACGCTGAATTAAGTAAGAGCGATTAAGTGTGGCAAGTTTTCTCTCCTCCTCGCAGACCTTGTCCAGTGAAGCTAGCACAAATTTCTTTGACCTTTTCAATCTCTTTTAATCGCTTCTTTCATATTCTATCAAATTGCACTTAATCATTGCCCCTCTACTGCCAATCAGGCTTAAAAACATTTTTAAGTAAACAATTAATCTGACGACATTTTATTCCACGTTGTTATGGATGCCGCCACTGTTGTCCACAGTTATGATCCCAAGTTTCCACAAATAGCTGACAGTTGGTAGAGTTTTCTAACCACAGTAGTCGAGTGACATTCAAAATAGCTGCTTTTCTGAGAATTTGATGCCCTTTTGGTAACCGATTCGCAGTCGTGAAATAGTCGCACGCGATCTGCTGTCTACAACCGAAATCCGAAGCCACATTGACACTAGAAACTTCATTTCGCGGCGCCTTTTTTTTGCTGTCAACGCGAATGACACGAAAAAAAAACCGACTCGCCAAGCCCCTATGCGATAATCATCGTCAATGTCACTACATGATTATTTAAAAACAATTCGCAATCAAAAGGAGTGAGACAGTACATCGGAGAGAAAAGGATTGGTAGTCATAGAGTGAATGCTGTGTGTTGGTAATATCGGCATCACCGTGGCGATTCATTGTAGCCGGTTCACATGAATACGAGGTTTTATATGAGCTAAGAGAAAAAAAATGACAGCGTAGCGATGGCGCAAAAAATACCGTGGAAGGGGAGGAAGAGGCGATGGATGTCATACTTGCCTTCGCCTCCCTTCCCTCCACACATACTGGCCCAGATACTGTTACGTTGGGCGATGGAAACAATCTATACAAGTGCATAAGGAAGGAGATAGAGAAGAGTGGAAGATAAATACACACACACACACACGCACATACAAAGCCATCGCTGTGTACCGGCTGTGTCCATGCAGGCCGCATTCGAGAGTTAGTGAGAGAGGGAGTATACAAAATCCGGGTTAGGAAGGAAGGAAGGAAGAGGGGCACGCATACAAATTTTACTGAGCGTGCGACGTCACCTGCTCTCTAGCGACCAGAATGAGGGGTACGAGACAGGAGACCGACTTCGAGCGCTGTGTAATGAAGGGGTGCTGAAAAGTGGAAACAATGGTACAATCCAATTAGTCCATCATCAACACTCCAACGGTTTTGGACTCTGATTCACCATTTCGTCTACCTCCTAAGCAGTGTATACTTGTTGTACCTGTTGTGGATTACTCGAAAAGCTTAAAACAGTAAATATGTCTAGTCTGGGTTACATTTAACAAGCGGTGTGCGATAGACTCGTCACTGTCTGCTCTGGTCGCAGTTAGGATCACGATTCGCGTGTCACCCAAGCGAGAGAAGGTTGGGATTCATCAAATTGACGGGACTGTGCTCAAAACTAGTGAATTGAGAGGCGGGTGTTGTAAGTCACTGTAACGTTCTTCAAAGACAAAAAGCGACCGTAGCACTTATAATAATCCAACTTTGAAGACTGTCGCTCTTTACTATTGTAAAAAGATAGGCTGTTAATGAAATGTCAAAAGAGCATTGACGATCAAGCTTAGTGTCCACTGCAACAGTGTCCTCATGATCCCAATGAGAAAAGGCACGACTGACAATAACCACCACCTAAAGGCGACGACTTCTGAGTGTTGAAAAGGGACACGTACTATCCACTCACTCTTCATGACACTTCTGCTGGGAGTTATGTCCAAAGATCGTGTAAACAGAGGAATCACGCAAACCACTTAGCAGGAAAAAAAGGAAGGCAAGAGGGAGAGGATTTGGTGGACGGACAATGGTAAACACGAAGAAGAAGAGGGAGGCAAGAAGACAGAGGAGGAGGAGAGTTGATCTGACCGAGGGAATGTGACGCTTCTGCTAATGGCAAATACCCACGTCTCCACCAATGAGAGGAGAAATGGGAACTTTTTTTCCTGGCGCGGAGCCAACGAGCATACAGGCTAGCGAGCCAGTGGAGGCAATGCGGGGATCTGAAGAGCAGTTCATGGGGAGTGTGTGTGTGTGTGTGTGGTGGGTTTTAATGGAGCTGCAATTAACACCACTACCAACACTGTCCCATTCTGCCCCATTACTGTGGCCGGTGCAATTAGCGATGCAATTCAATCAAACGAGCACCAATGGAGCGTCCATTTTGAGGGGCCTCCTAGAACAACTCAGTGACAATAGTGAATTCACAAATCCCAGAAAGCAAGGGATTTAATCCCCTGTGATAGTTAGATGGTACTGTTGCGTTCTCTACAGCGATGCATCAACTGTGAACGCGCATTGAAAGTGCGCACATGGAAGCCCCGTGTGAGGATCAAAATGGGATAATTTTGGTCTAGGAATTAGATGAATATGACATGGAATCCGAGGAGTAAAAGTAGTGCAAATATAACCATAAAAAGTCACATCAGGCTCTTTAAAGCAACCCATTAGTGCAGCAGTAATGGGCAGGTAAATGTATGCATGCATGCACCTGATTGGCCATAAAGATAGCTTTCTCTCCGGGGCGCTAAATAGTGAAAATGGAGCCAAGGAAATGATACCAAATAAAGTGATTATGTAAGTAGATTTGTAATGCGTTAATTGAGTCATGTCAGTAGGTCCCTCAGAAGGCAGAAGAAGGCGAACCCAATCTTAAAGGACAATTAGCCTACTTCCTACTGTAAGGTGATAAAACTTAGCGGAGGAGAAGTAAGTGTACTGATCCCTACCAGAAGGTTTTAACATGCTGTCTACCTTCGACGACCACCCCAGACCCGTAGTCTGCAGGAGTGCTATTAACAACTGAAGCGACACCAACCGTGAATTATCTAGAAAAGTTCGGCACTTGTACTAAGATATATTTATATGAACTCACAGCACCTCCACAGCTCCACTAATTGTATAGACTCCAAAGAGGTAATAACAGGACAACTTTGAAGTGAAAACAACGCGGTTATGGGAGGTAGACGCGAAATCTTATCCTCATAAAACCACCTTAAGCCCCGCTTTCTATAAAGCGACTGTTTTTTGGGGCCGGTGTCCTTACAACTCGCGATGGGCACGGGAGATAACCATCACTTCTCTCCTTCTCCAGTGCACTTTCCCAAACAGGAAGAAACTTCAGATCCAATAGAAATGCCAAGGGAGATCAGTGGCTCGCGGGTGTTTTCCCCTACAACATCGATGATCGACGCTGGAGCGACAAGGATGACGCTCAAAGGAGGAGAGGGACTATGCGACAGGTTAATTTTATGTTTAACTCTACGTTTTGGTAACGGACCATTTAGGGGCCTCGCCATTGCACCTCCACAGTCTCAAGTCCTGTCTCACTGCAACCCGGATACCCAGATAAATGTAAATTCAACCCGGAGGGTTGTCACAATGCAATCCAAATTCATCCTGTCACTTCTCCTTCGGCTTTACACGTAGTTTCATGGAAGTACAACTAGTCAAAGATCCGAAATCCAAAACATCAATGGCTTTGAAGAGCAATGAAAAAAGTGCATAGGCTACGGCTTCAGCTAAGGAAATTGAAATAAGACCTCCCCATGACCGAAATCACACACACACACACACACACACACACACACACACACAAAATCATTCGAACCGGAAACAATTTGCCCCAAGTCACGACGCAAAACATGTGAAGTGTGATCGTGCTGTTGGAAGATGAAAAACTGAGTTTGTTTGTGTGGCTGCAAATAAATGCGCAAAAACCGGGCGCCAGGCTGGTGAGTGGTGAAAATAGGCCCTCTGAGGGGATAAAGGGGGGAAGGGGAGGGGCTAAAGCTCAGATATCAAACAGAATGAGAAAATGTGGAAAACAAACAACCGAGTGGCGCTTTGGGTGCCACCACAACAATCGCAATGAACTTTGATTTAGAAAAAAAATTCACGATTTCTCGAGTATGTTAGCACGCCCAGAAGGTAGAATGGGAGAAATGATATCGGTACAAAAGTGGAATAAATTGCGAGAACAGAACAGTGCTTCAATCACATTCCGCAGTACAGTTTCTGCAAGTAAGGAGCTAGAGAATAGTTTGAAGCCACTCATTAGCTACTGAAATGGGTTGTTTGGAAAAGGCTTGCAGCTGAACACTCAATGCAAGTTGTTTGTATCAGCACTTTAAGCAGACGTACTCGCAAGCGAAAAATCGCTACTTAGGCTGGATGCAGAGGGTGGAGAGGGACACTTGCTCATCAACAATGAATCTCAAGGAACCATTGAAATCGCATTACCAAGCTGAGGTCAACTCTCATCAGTGGAAGAATTTGAAGTCGCGAAAACCCAGGTAATGAAGTAGTTTCGGGGGGAGAGGGGGGCCTGTTTGCCCTCTTGACCTCCACAAATGTCAATTACGGAAAAACTTTTCCGGGTAAAACTTCACTTACACCAAGTAAGTCAACTTTAAAGCAATTTAATGTCAGTGAGATTAGCAAAACCCCCGCCAACATCAAAAATAAGAATCCCACCTTGAGAAGGTCGTGGGCGGTGGCTCGTTTCTCAACGTCCACCTCGAGACAGCAGTCAAGGAAGTCACGAAACTCGGAGCTCAGTTTGTCCGCGTCCTTAATCTCCGGTTTCCCGTTGGTCGCGATTAAGTAGAGGGCCTGCAAGCAAAAAACACAAACAGGTGAATGAGCGTGCAGAACTGATACTATCCCCAAGTAATTCATCATTCTACCGCAGCAATACAGCCTTCACGTGTAAAAAAGCCCATAAATAGTTTAAATGGTCTGGTAGGAGGTCGGAAATGAATCCACACTACCATGAACAGGTGATGAATGTGCGACTAGGTAAATGGAATGGAATATTAAGGAACAAATATTTTTGCGCGTGTTTAGAGAAATCGAGTGAAACACGAAAACGCTAAACCTTGTTCCAGTAGCGGCGAAACAGCCCAAACGCTAAAAAAGGAAAAGTAATACACACAGTGCATTCCTGATTAAAACATTCGCGCCGCTAGAAGTTAATTAAAGGTACGTAGCAATCGTCAGGTAAGAATGGTTTTGACCTCGGAAAGAAATTCCAGGAAAGGATGGGAATGAGAGGGCTATTCGAACCAAATTAGGACTTGCAGAAGAAACGCTACTGGAGCGATATTACAACCAGAGGTAGTTTGCCATGAGTCAAATACTGACGCCGTTATTAATGGACGACAGTGCTAAAAAGTCGTTCCACAAAGAGGTCAGCGTTGTCCACCTGCAAAGCGCGACTAATTACCCGTCTGCCAGTACTGGTGCTCCCAATCCCAAAATAGTAGGCATTCCCACTAGTATGCGGTCAACTCGACCCTCCAACATCCAGTCGACGCACACGGAGTGAACATTGTCAGTGTAGACGGTGGACGAACCACAAGTAGTGTTAAAAGGGTGCCGCACGATGGACACGAAGACAAACGAGCCGATGTAGGAAAGTTTGACTGCACCAACATGTCTTTCACTACCCAGACTTTGTATTTATGCATTAACGCAATCGGTCTTGTCAAAAACCACAAATAATCCTTCTCACTGACACAACTTCATCTCCGACAAACATCAACAACCTCGGTGGTACACGCATGACCGCCATCCTCATTCGAAGTTGTCAGTAGAACCAATCAAGAGGACGTCGGCCCCTTCTGGATTCACACACGCAATGAAAAGGCTTGCCGATAGGGAGCTTCTCAACTCACTGAACTAACGCTCCGCACTTCCCGTCACGAACTCATAAAAAACAACAGCCACCACCTCAACTGATGCTTTGAAACTGCCTGCACCACTGCAATCAAGTTGCAGGATTGGAAGTAGATGGAGAAAGGCAACCACCTCTGCACACTCCTCACTGTTGCCTAATATTAACACATCAAAGTGTTTGGCAACAAGTTAGCACTGCATTCCCTAACCTCATGAAGAGCTCCTATGAGTGAATTTGGTCTGACCACGAGGTCCTCACACACAAGCAACAAAAGTAAATCAGGCATCAAAGTGGATTGAAGTTGTCGAAACGAAAGGGCGGAACCGAATGCAGGGAGGGAGGGAGAAAGGAGCGGAAAGGATGGACTGAAAAGCACCCAACTGGAACGAAATCTTGGTTGTCGTTTTTTCCTCCCCTCCATTCAAACAGGTTGGCGTAGAAGCGTGACTCACTCTCCACCCAATGCACGGGCATCTCTCGTCCATAAAAAAGTCTACATTCCCCTTCTGCTTCTGTAGGACAAAATAATGTGCCAGCACAGTGATTTTGAACAAAGGACCACTACAAACGGACGAAGTGAAAACACGCCGCCGCACCCGTGGCATTGCAGTCACACCACACGGTAACAGTGGCACCAACAACCACAGACGACAGTGAGCCAATCTGCCACATGGAGAGGTATGCGCGCCCACCAGTCGCGAAAGTTCGCTCATCCACAACACCCACAGGAAAGAGGAATGAAAGGATTGTTTGTCAAGTGTTACTGCAACAGGTTTGGTTAGGCCACAAATAATTAGATCATGGTCAGGTGACAAGACTTCGGACATGCAAGGATCGACGGTGTAAATGACTATGAGGCGACGTGATTAAGTCATTTCAACTGCACAGCATCAAATGACAACGACTTCTGATGGGAAGGAGAATGTGATGGAAGTAAGGAAAGACTCGAGGCAATAAGCAGTGTGGAATAATAACACACAGAGGCAACCCACTTCAACCAACATTTGGGTAAGAGCCTGTCACTTGGCAGCACCGTCACAGGAAGAAAGTTGAACTACCACCCTTCTCACTGACGACAGGGAAACGGTTCAGTTGGGGATGAGGGTATCAGGATGACGATCAGTAGACAACACTAGGAACAGGGTTGACGAAACCGTCACAGCATCTTATCAAGACGGAGCACGAAGGTGGTCAAATGTTACTAGGAGATGTAGCAGAGTAAAGCAAGAGTCACTCGAGTCAGTTGACAACACGACAATTGGAGTGCAACTCGTCCTGGATAAGAGGCTCTCACTGAGCAAGGACTCATCCGTGCGAGAACATGATCACAGGTTGACAGGAATGCCTCACTGTGGCAGTCAAGAAGGAGAGCAACGTCCAGGTTGATTGTCAAATGGCAGACCATGTCATTCAAATAAATAAAGGCAAAAAATTGGCGAAAATGCATGCACTTGCCAATACTGCGGACACAATGCACACAATTGCAAAGAAAGTCCTGTTGACAAGACGATGACCAACAACGACTATGAGCATTCGGTTGATACCGTAGATTAGAGAAAGTGGAATCCACTAACAGCACTTCAATGTACTATGCAAGGCACGAGCTCGTTTACTGCATGAGTGCATTGCGACGAAGCACTAAAATAGAAATGTTTTGTTTAGATGGTGGAATAGTGGGAATGAAGACGTCTGATACAAACGCATGCACAATGTGTTGAGAGGAATGCCACTGCAGTGGAATGTCGAGAGAGAAGGTGACGAAGTTCATGACAAATCACTGGAAAGACTTTGGGTAAACCAACATGTGGTGACGTTAGAGACGACCGACAAGACTGCAGACAGCTGTTGATTCGGTGCGACGGAAGAGCGCGACAATGGTCAGAGGGAACCCCAACACACATGCATTCCAACCGCCAGACTGCAAAATCAGAAGTCGACCATCAAGGCACCAATACTTACTCACATAAACACGTGCTTGATGAAGGAGACGCTACTAAGGTGGAAAGTGTAGATGGTAGAGTGAGAGAACGATAAAACGCTGTAGAACCAACGAAACAGGAGCATGGCAGTACGTTGACAATGCCGCATTGAGGTGAAACTGTACTGCTGCAGCATTGGATAGTGATAACCGAGCATTATCGGCGAATTCCCATTCAAACTGCGGAGTGGTAGGGCTTAAGTCAGTGGGAGACGTCTCAATCGACCAAAGGGAGATGATGCCTAATTGGATTGGGAGAGGGAAGGATAGAGGGAGGGAGAGGAAAGAGTGAACTCACTTTCAGTGGGATCTCATTGAGGTAGGGCGGTTCTCCAGTGATCATCTCCAGGGCCATGATGCCCAACGACCACACATCCACCTTGGGACCGTACTGCTTCCGCGACACCACTTCGGGTGCCATCCAGTAGGGCGTGCCTACAATGGTTGAGCGCTTGTTTTGCTCCGCCGAGAGCTGTGCGCAGAATCCAAAGTCTGTCAGCTTCACCGAGCCGTCCAGACCCAACAGGATGTTGTCCGACTTGATGTCACGGTGGATCACATTGTTGCCGTGCAGGAACTCCAATGCTTGCAGACACTGAACAGTGAGAGACAGGCGGACGATATTACTTCACAAGGATGGATCAGGTATGACCATTAAGTACTGCAAGTAGGCTGGCCAGTCTGTCCTCACAAACCAACCTCGAGAACGGTGTCTTCGCATCTCAGTGGCACAATTGTGGCATCAGCCACACAAGTAAGTAGAGAAGTACCAATTTCTTGACCTTGACTTCCCACATTACTGCGCAACAAACGGACATGTCCAAGTTGTTGACACATCTCGTCGTAGTCATTAATCGCTCGCTCATACCCTGAGAGCCAATTCACCCTTCCATTAATCACAGGAAATGCCTGGTTATACAATGATTGCTGGCTGATGAAATACCACATAGCCGATTTCATTCAATCACTAAAAACCAATGCTGCACATCAACTGTGTAGAGCTTTTAAAGGAAATAGAACGATTAATGATGGTGATCACCGAACTCAAAAATTGACACGTAAATATAGACATTGAGACGAATCGAAATTCATCTGATCGGTGGAGTAAAATGCGTGCCCATAACGCCATAACCTTCTCACCTTGCCGACGCAACAGGTCGGTCAGTGTACGTGCGAGTTCGGGGGTTGGGAGAACGGACGTGATTGACCTCAAGCATCAGCACACATGCAGACTGGCACCAAACCTTACTTCGTGTCAGTAATCGCAACACCAACTATATCAAATGAACAGGAGGAGCAAAAAGTAGCCCAAAGGGTGGAAGAAACATGGTTTATTGAAATCATTCATGCACTCTTCAACATCACCTATGATCGAGAGGCAACAGGAACTCGGCGATTGCATTTCATGCGATTGACATTAAGTTACCAAGACAGTTTGTCAAGTTTTCGTGCCACCTCACTGCCTTCATTTGTTTCGGCTTCTATGGCATTGTACAATGCATGCGATTGTTTATTGTCAAGGCGTAGATGCGCATCTGCCTTTTGATGTGGCGCTCTTTGTTGTGCTCTCCACCATTTACCCTCCCCGTCAGCCTTCCCAACCCGCCTATTTACACACTGTCGGTTGGGCGTGGTGACCCGAGCTTGTTTGCGCCAAGAGGTGAGCTGCAGTTGAAGTGCAGATAAGAGCAGAGGCGTCATGGCTACTTTGGGACGGAGCATTCGGAGAGGATGTGACGGACATAGTTTAAACACATAAATAAACAGACCTCGATTACGAATCGTATCGAAACCACAGATGCATGTTGGGCGTAAACATTGCGGAACATTAAATGCAAAAAGTGCTGAAATTAGACCTCCCAACTGGCCAGGATATTCTGCCTAGATAAATGCTCGCATGAGAACCTAATTACACCTTTTAATCTTTTAATCTACTTCTTTTTGCACAAATCCTCCCTTTCTCAGGAGATTTAACGACCAAGTGGCGTTACGGCACGAATGAGGAGAGGGAGTAAATGCGAATTAAGCTTTTCATGACGTCTTTACGCAGGCATTAACACTTCCTCATTTCAGCCTACGCAGTTGTCTAGTCACCTCTGACAAGGATCCAGTTGCCCCATAAGTTGGGGTGATGATAGGCTGTTACTTTCCCATCATGCGAGTAGGGTAGACCCGATAGGCTTCCATTTAGTGACCCAAGCATTTACCAGAGAAGTCATTTCATGCACTCTGGCCACCAAAACTGGCCACAAATCTCTATGTCCGCTTTTGTAATGCTTGTGAAAAAGAACTGAAGAACGGCAAAGTGACAGTCTTTGAGGCTGGCTGTCTGTCTGTTGTCTGTCATTAGTCGATGTGGAGCAAACTCATCCACCACCACTTCCTTTCTCCATTTGACGGAGGCTCAAATTGGTTGCCTCAATAACTGCAAGTCAGATTTGACACCTCCAGGAAGACGCTTGATCGTTATCAAAAATTGGAGGTGGCATCACCATACAAATCCATTTACTCATTTCTTTTTTCGTTCATTTGTTCATTCACCCACTCGTCTATTCATGCACACAACCTATTCATGGGTGACACGACCTCATGACCTTTGTTGCATCCTCTCATAATCAAGCAGACGTGATACCTCTGCAAGCAAGCTCCAGCCACTTTCCGTCACGTCGAACCAACGCTATGCAAATAGGCGGGCTAGAAAGAAGAGGTAGGCAGTAGAGAGCACATTAAAGAGTACCGTGCCGAAGGAACGCCTCATGATGCATGATTATGAACGTCCACGTCCAGTTTGCATGCCTCCACAGGTTCCAACAAGTTACTGCAGAACGCTAAACCGATAACCGCACGAACTCTTTCACCACCCGATACAAGACAGAAATGGAGTATTACAAGTTTCGTCAGTCACGCCCCTCAACCCACCCTCCACCCAAATGACCTTAGGCATTTCCACTAGATGAAAACTTCCAAAAGGCCTATCAAAGAGACCGACAAATAAGTACAGAAACGGTAAATCGGACAAAATCTTCCCGTGGAACCAAATACCACTCGCTAATCCTCCTGGTCAAGGCTACAACTGACAATGATTAATGAGCTCTAAAGTTGTACCACAAAAATAGAAAAAAAATCCCACGGCCGGAAGGAAAAATGTAAAGAAGTGAAAATCGCCAGCTCAGCGTTTCCGTACGACAAAAGTGATCACCGCGTAATGTCCAGGACGCGACGCGACGCGACGCGACGGGATGGAAATACACCCCCAAGGAGATTCAGAGGTACGTAGGATACAACCATTTAAAAATACCCATTGAGCTTTGGCTTTAAAGCGTTTGAGTCATAAAATTGGGGAGATATAAATTGCACGAGCAATAATTACGCCACAAGGACCTCGAAAATCAAACGAACTGGTTAGTTGGGGCAACACTACTTATCAATGTCAAAAGTCCATTCCATGAAGGAGAGGAGGTGGAGGGTGGTAATTCAATCTTCTCAATTCATGCGAATGGCTTGAAGTTTCCGCAACTATCGCATGCACCAATGCCACAAAGTATCCCACACGGAGGTGCTACGGGTGGCAAAAGTAATGCATGAAGGTAGTGAAATCGGCACTTTGTACGCATCTACCAGAAGCCAACATTTGTCGCCCCATTGAAGTGAGAGGAAGTGGATCAGTAGGAAGAACATCTGATAGCTCGTCCACTTCGAATAAGTGGTGAGAAATTGCTGCTTTTGCCTGACCAGGTTACCGTTCAAACCGGCACCCTAGAGTGTGACCAGGAAGGAACCACTCAGGTGCACGCCACATGCAAATATTCATCTACAGTATTCTCCGTGAGTAGATCAAACCAGGTTTCAGCTAGCGAATTCACTGGAAAGCAGAAGGTGTGCTTAGTCCACCCGTAGGTTGGGTAAATGCCAAAGCAGTACACACACACACACAGAGAGAGAGTGAAAGGCAGAAGCGTTGAGAAAGTTGGAAATAAAAGGCAATAATGAAGGGAGAGTAGATGGAGAGGTTAAGTGAAGGGTAAAATTGAAGGATTGGATTGCCTACCTCTCTACAAACCGTAGAAATCTGTCCCTCATCCATGAGAGTCTCAGTGACCACCTCGGTTAGGGAGCCACCATCCAAGTATTCCATGACAACCCAAAGTTCATCCGCCTCCACTAGATAGGAGTCAAGGTAGTTGACAACGTTGACATGTTTATTGCCCTTCATCACGAAGATCTCGTTCACAATCAGCTCCTTCTTGGGCTGCAATTTGAGGTTCATCTGCTTGATGGCCACACGTCGACCTGTGGCAATCTCAACACCCAGACTCACTATCCCCGTTGCGCTGAAAGGAAACAGAGACACACGATTAGCCCTCTACAGACAAACGTGTAGGCTAACGAGGTACTTCGAAGACGTGGCAAACCATTCAAATCAGGCATGAGGGACAAATTCAACGCCATTCAACCTACTCTCTCCCTCACTATGGCTATCAGTCAGTATTCTCCCTTTTCGAGAGGAAGGCGATCTAAAAGGGCCTATGAGCTAACTAACTGCACTTGCGGCCACCTACGTAGCCTAAAGTACGGTGGTTTCCGTCGTAAAAAAACACTTAGAGGTACTTAGCTCTTTACACACGGCGCAGCAAGTTGTGACAGTGAACAAACATAAACCATTTATGACTCCCGGTGGATTAGCCATGTGACTGAGAGTGATGGATGCCATCACGTGGCCAGAACAAGTTCGGCCGGTTTTTTGTTGGCCTCGGCGTAGTGGCGTGTTGCGACCTTTAAAATGCGCGTGGGCGTTCACAGTCATGCGCCAGCAGGCGCGGACACCCAATCGGACCTTTGGTACGATACGCCCTCTCTCGCTCTGTGGCCCTCCTTCCCATCTACCTCTCCTTCCTCAACCCTCCGATTCACGGTGTTGGTTGCAACTTGGTTGTGTTGCCAACTAGGTTGAGACTGAAGTGGAGGGAAGAGCAGAATCTTCACACCAAGGTTATTTGTTAGCATTTAACGAGATGGTGGCAAGGCTCAGCACAAAAGTAAAGGAAAACAGAAGGTGGGAAAAAACATGCATGAGCAAGCGAATACTCGAGCCTTAATGTGAAGGTGTCAATAATGACTTTCAGTGCTTCATGGTGTGCGGAGGGATGACGGGACAGTCGGTTGGCGCCTACATCAAATGAGTTCAGTCAACGTGCTAATAACAACAGAGCCTCAAAAGCCTCTTAATTTAATGCTGTTGAAAATGCTGTCTTTCACATCCACAACAAAAACGCTGATCGACTGACTGAGAGACAGGCTGGATTGTGATGAGAACTGGCGTCTGCATTTCAAAGCACGCTGTGTAGACGATCAAACAATGCATTCATAGCCCCGGATAATGGGAGGGTGTGCGGTAAATGGTAGATGCAATAATTTATCTGCTGAGAGCCATTCACGTTTGACATTTATCTATTCTCAATGCAGCACACTTAAAAGGTGTCCAAGAAAACGCCTCGCCATCATTCAGAAACATCCCGCATCCCGACAAGATTCCACGTCGCCCCTTGGAATGGGGGGAGGAGGGGCACCACCAGGGTAGACACTCTAATGGGCACACTGGAAATAAATGTGGGACGATAAAAATAGAGAGACAAAACCTCCTACAAAGGTTAAATTTACAGCAAGTTTGTGCCAACTTCGAAACAAATCACCGTGCATGAACTGTACTGACGAGCATTCCACAAAAAGTGAAAACTGAATAGTCTTCCTACAACTATTTGACTTCTACCACAAACCTACTTATCTGAGTCATGGCTGTGGGTTAAGTGATCATCGCCTTACCGCGATTTAATTACAGGTCAATGACCTGGTTTTATGGGGGTGCAGTGTGCCAGTGCATGCGACTAAAGCAAAAGGTGGGGAATTGACCCACTCTGTCACCGAGACAACATTACAGCAACACATTTCATACTGAAAAGAACCCCTTCCTACATCCACATAGTTGGCAAAAAAATTATCGCAACGGTGATTTTGTTTCAATTGCGGAGATGAGAACCATTTACTCTAAAGACGCATCAGCGTTTAGTACCAACTTTTGTGGGAGAATCAACCACATGGTGCATAAATGAGTGACTTCTTCAGCTCCACCAATGAGCCTTTTAAAATCCAATCATCTGTAACACTCAAGTTTTTGTAGGTACTGTTTCCATTTCCTCGTTCGCTCACCCACTAACCCCATTAAGGACAAAGACACAGGATGTGTCCGTCCGCCTACGATAGAGACGTGTGGCAGTTCAGTTCAATGCTGTTCAGCCAATGAATCAGCCCCCTTTTCGTCATTCCAGACAATCTGAAAAGTCAACGTAACACCCACTTGATCCCACTAATTCCACTTTGATCAGTTGGGAAATCACCAGCAAGACATGGCGCCCACACCGAAGACGTATGAATTCATTTACTTGGCTAGCAAAAGCAATCTCAAGACGTAAAATGGATGACATTTCCGTCCTGCTTTTGGGGCAGCATAAAACAGCACCGATGTTCGCTCCAAAAAGTGGCGCACTTCAGGCCTGCTTGACGTATGCAAAAAAGGAGGAAGACCAAAGACAACCTTTCTTTGAATTGAAACAAACAAGAAGGCTCATTTGGCAACGAATTCCTCCCCACCTTCTGCTGTCTTCATTCATCTACCTATTTGATGAAGTATCTGGCACACCCACTGTGAGTAGGGAGGCAGGAAGTGTCAAGACTTCCTGTTGTTATCGTTTATGCAGAAGAAGCAACCACAAGACGCACCCAGAGGGGAGGAGAAGGGAGGGGAGGGGAGGAGAGAGACAGGAAATACACCCTAAACGAAGGGAAGGCTGGCAACAGTTAAGCAATCAATCGGGGCCAGAAAGCAGCCAAACCACACAACTTGTTTGTCTACTGTAATGTCGGAAATGTTGCATGTTGGTGTGTGAGGGTGTGTGTGTGTGTGCAGTGCGGAAAGAAGCACGCGAACCGCAAATAAGTGTGCCGCTCACACACTCATGTGGATACGTTTATGGGGGTAATCGCTAGGCAAACAGATGGACCAAATGTGTGTGTGTGTGTTTGTGAGAGGAGACAAAAAAGCTACATATTAATACGTACAAGTGTACGAGCATGTTATTAGAGCGCAAAAACAGTCAGTAAAGAGGTGACGGTAGACATGAAAGGTGCATAGATGTCAGCACCGACAGATCTACGGAACCCAAGGATTGTAAGAAAGGAACAGAGGAATTGCACGAGATTTTGTGAGGGCAATGGGTGGATTTATCGGCCATAACTTCTGGAGTGGTGCGTTGTCAACGGTGTGACTTGATTCGCATTTGGCAGTGGAATCAAATTCCTGGGTGTGTGAGGGAAGGCTTAAGATAATCACAAAGGTATGCAAAAGTTGGACCAGAAAACGGCCTAGTTATTTAAACGAAAGTGTCATTATACTTTAATTTAGGTGGATATTAAGGATTGACTAGAGCTAATTACGTCACAAATAACAACCAATGCAATGAACGATCAAAAACACTAAACAAGTTATGAAAGCATTGCTTAATGATATTTAAGAAGGAGACAAGTGGATTGCAAGATCCCATGAAGGCGGCGGAAAAAACTTTCCGCTGCAGCCCCTGTAGTTGGAACAGTATTAATGGCATGAGAGTTATGTGATCAAATACCAAAAATTAGCTTGCATCACAAAAAAATTGACCTCAGCCACGCCTACGCACCGAGAAAAAGCATTACTCCAGCCAGTGAAAGGGTCGTAAATGGTTTCTTCTGAATAAATAAAGAGCGAAAAGCCGTGATACAAATTGAATTCATTGGTACGAACTGTTGAATTGGGAAGGGACACTTCGGAGAAGTGAGGCAACAATAGACAGGGACAAGGGTCTCGTTTCCGAAAGATTAATTAAGGATCCCTTAATGGAGTAACTAAGCAATTGAGCAGGCATTAGCCGCCTCTTGGTGATCTGGTGCACATTGGACAAATGTTTACATGAATATCCTTAACGGAGAGGGCGATCATAAAAAGGCAGACTTCTCTGACGCTTACTGGTTTGATTGAAGTAGCAGATTTCAGCCTCTTCAGCCTACTGATGTTGGCTCATGTCGGTTCATCAGCATAAACACATCACAATTCACTTTAACCTCAACTTCAATCCTTTTCAACTTTAAGGTCGTACAGCAGAACACAAAGCCTGAAGACCTCAGATCGTTAGCTGTTGAAAAAAAAAAACATGTACCCAAATCTTTTTACAATTGCGCCAGCTTCAAAGTGCTGTGGACGAATACACAATTCACGATTGCATCATGAATTCGAATTGGTAAAAAATGGAACATGAAATTATAAACACAACGCTGTGGAGATGAATAAACTAAAATGATTTGAAGAATAAACACAGCTCCTGATTCAGGGGCTGAAATCTTCATATCTTAAGCTTTAAAGAAAAGATAGGGAGAAAAGATGTGGAGAAAAGACAAACGGCCAACTTGACATAGCCTAGAGCCCAAACACTAGGCCCACGCAATCACACCACATGCAGTACCTTAAATAGACCTCGCCTTACCACTCCTTCAGACGAATCAGTAACCAAATTTAACCCGCATAAGAATCCATAAAAAACGATGAAAAAAACAGAGGAAGGTGATGTCTTCCTACGTCCAAGCAGCAAGCTGATATTCGCGATTTGAAAAGCCTAAACTTAACTCAGAAAGGACGTCGTGACAATAATAACAGATTGGTAGGCTTCGGTGGACGTACATTGACCTGGAAAAGATGGCACACGAATGAAGAGGCAAACGATGGACTGGCGCTGTGGCAATAAAATCAGCAACGGATTTATTCATGGTATTTACAACTGGATGCAATGGGCCATTTGTGTGCTGTTGTTGGAAGAGGATGAAAGTGGAAAAAAAGAAAGAAAGTACCTCTCTTTGGAGAATGACAAGGCCATAGCAGCAATGCGTGTGACGCCGCAAACAGAGACAGAGAGCAGGACATGAAACAGCCGCGTAAATGCGGATAGAAAAGGCTATGCGGGTATGTGGATGGGTGCCCTTTTGGACTGGTTACATTTCTGACTACCATCTAAGCGACCAAAAACATTTGCTACCAGCAGCACCACAGATGTGTGCCACCGCGATTTTAATACCGGCTTCTGACATGAAAAAAGTGCGTGACTTGCTTTCTTCATCGGGGTAATTCGTATTGTGAACAGACTGGCTGAGTTGTCAACACGCGGTCTGAAGACAATGAAATTTTTTCCCATTTTCAAGATGATATGTGCACATTTTTTTTAATTTGGTGATAATTGTGGTCATAGTAGAACAATAGAGCATTTCGGATGCCTCGATTTCCTTTTGAGACACTGGTCGGATATAACAATGGGAAAATACGAAAAGGCGCTTCATTAAGTGAAAACGACTTGACGGCAGGAAAGGTGGCTGGTCCAACTTACCCCTGTCCAATCTTCTCCAGCTTGCGATATTTGTCTGTGGGACTGCCCTCACTAACCAGGAGTCTGAGGTGGGCATACACCTCCTCGTCGGTCATCTTGGACTTCATTTTGGCCAGAATGGCATTGTGGTCGCCTTCATGGTTATGATGGTGGTGGCTGTGATGGCCCTTGTTATTACTATGATGATAATCCTGTTTGCCAGAAGTCAGGTCGGCAGGGGCCGTGGCGACCTTGGTAGGAGGAGAGGAAGGGGTGGAGAACTGACCATCACTACCACCACTGCCGCAGCTGTCGTCCGCACTCGCCGTTGTGACGCGCGGGATCGGACATGCGGAGGATCGTGTGGGCTTCTGCACGCTAGAGCAATTGGGAATAGTTTGATGCTGCGGCTTGGGCGTTGCATCCGGAGCGTCAACGGGGATAGTATACTGAATACAGAGAAACAGAGTGTTACTACTAAAGTAGCGTAAAATCCATGCGACCTTCCGCCCCGACACGTGAGAGTCTCAGTAACACCGAGTACTCTGAGATGGCTAACTCAGGGGGTGATCATATCGCTTCCGTTAACAGCACATCTCCAAGCAACTTTAGAGGAAACTTGAAAGCATTTCACGTTTGAATTAGCCTTTGTCGTGGTGATATACCAGAAAGGCTTCTATTTTGGTCTTTCTTGAATGGTTCTTCACCCTAATAACACTAAATGGATGGTAATGGTAAGCAACCCACCCCAAAGAAACGAGTATTCCGATTCTGTTGACTTGATTCCATGCCTAGGTGGCATCCTTTATTAATAACTGAATATGCAAAGGACTATTGAAAAAACATTAACTTCTGATAACCTTCCTAACAGCATGTTCTGCATAACGGCCAACAGTAAAGGGATGAGAAAACTGCAAATCCGCGCCACAGAGAGCTGAAAATAACCCGGATAGACGACCTGTGTTTTTATGAAGCCTTCAGGGGTAACTTGGGCGCTACCTTTCCTACGATATCAGTGTAAGGCAGAGAATCCTAGCCACAATAGCTGCCTTATCCGCGAGATAGAAACAACCAGAATGCAAAGAGCTCTTGACGAAACCTCGGTCTCAGGGGCATAAACATTGCCTCATTTCAGCAAAATACGCCTTTGAAATCGTGGCCCAGACCAAAACATCACTTCTATCAAGCACTACACAGGATAGAAAGAGTACTGTGCAATGTTGGGCTCAACTGGTGAACAATCATGCCTTCTGCGGCACTAAAACATGTTTCCATACAAAGAATGCAAACAGAGGCTAGCCATAAGGTCACGAGGAATCTGAGGCCCCGCACAGTTCTTGCAGAATGTAGTGACTACATCTAATTTCTTGCATGAACCAGCATTAACCAATCTTAGAAAATGTTTGTGTACAAGTACCATGCAAACCCGTGTGTGTTAACGTGAAGAGAGCGATCCGGAAAAAGGTTTAAGCAGAGCCAGGAAAACGGCGAACGTTACTTGGCTCGGATGCACAAGCCTTCGCAGTCCTTTAGATACAAAATGATCTTTTTACTAAGGAGATGGAGAACTTCTTGCATTTCTACCAGTTTCTGCATGGCTGACTTCCCTTTCGATGCAAAAAAACCATCCAGATCTCAACAAAAGCTATTCAATTGTTGAGGTGCAACTTTTAAAAACTCTTGTGCTCAGGCTTGGACACTACAGAGCTTAAATAGGTCACGCCTCAGGGCACCGACGGATTCACCACTCACACCCAGCTAGCTTGACAACAGCCTCTTCAAATGTCACTCTTTTGGGGTTCATATCTTGTCATGCCTCGAAGTTGTGGCTGCGGTCGGGTAGACATTCTGAATGCTCTGTATCAGTCACACCAATAGGGCAGTCTTTCAACTTTCCAACCATTTCAGGCGCAGATCTGGTTACTAAGATGAATGCGTAACTCTGGCGCATCAAGTGGATGACAGAACACTGTTTCGCTTTGATGTATGCGCAAAAATTTACAATTAATGTGTGCATAAAGCAAGTTGTAAACATGATACGCCTGGCACAAATATAGGAAGCACGGTAGTATCCTTTAACGCCCTTTGAATTTCGCGACAGATGGTGCAGCGCATCGAAATTGTGGGCTGGCTAAGAAATGGAGATTCACAATGGAATTGAATTGGTGCTCCATTATTTAATTTTTCTGTCCCCACTAGACATCCAACTTCAGCGTCAAATAGATAGCTGAATCCACAAATTCTCACAGCGAAAGATTTATCTGATTCACATCAGTTAACAACTGAGGCGATACCAGACTTGAACGATTTAAAAACCTCCATCACAGAGCTGTCTACAGTGCTTACGCGATGATATGTGAACCGTGTGAGTGAAAGACACCTTCCTCACAGATAGACGGCTGGGAAACATTGAGATCGAATTGAATTGTCTTCTGCTAAATGACTCTGTTCTCGGACAAACATTCTGACGAGTATCAAATAGCAAAGAAGACGGTAGGTCTGGATCTACGGGGGGCATCGTTGCCATTGGAATGAAATACTTCCTCGTCCTAAAGAAGAATCAGTATTTGACCGCTGACTCGGACTGGTGAGAGGGAATTGTGAAACACCAAACACATTGTGGTGAGCATAGCAGAAGGGTGATCGCGCTCAAAAGGAAGGGAGCTGTCTGGTTCGAGCGGATTTTAGTGGCTTAGTTTTTGGAGCTATGGCTCCAAGGGGGCTTAGAGTGCTACAGCAGTCATGGATTCAACTCACAATGGATTTAGTTTGCTCGGGTCGAGATGCAACAGGCGGAGGTCGTTGGACGGGGGGACTGCCACGCCGGGTAGCAGTGGTGGGGGCAGGAAGAGGTGCAGGAAAGCGACGACGGGTGGTTTGAGGTGAGGGCGGTTGAAGGAGGAGGGGTAGTGGAGCTGTGGAGGGCGGAAGACGCAGTCGGTTGTTCGTACTGCTGCCGCTACTACTACCGCCACCACCACTACTACTACTGTCCGAGGAAGTCGGTGGAAGTGCAGACGTGGATGTCCCACCGCGACGTGGGAGAGTGGAGGCGTGTGGCATCTCGTCCTAAAACACACATGAAAAGTTGGCATTGTGGGAGGCACGAACATTTCTCAGCCCCAAATTGGGAATTCAAAACCACGCCCTGTGTTTAGTAAATAACCTTGAACTTCTGATCAAACAATGACAATTTCGTTCTCAAGTTATGGTTATGAATAGTTTTACGTGTTTCATGAAATCTCTACTACCTCTTATAAAGCCGCCAGGTTTCAGAGTAGTGGATAACCAAAAGCGTATTTATAAACCAAGTTCATGGGAAGATGTCCACTGCAAAAGAAAACGATTCCCTTTGGATGCAGGATGAGTCATCAGTTTGAGAAAGAGTCTTTTACAAAAACGTATGCGCATCAGACTAGAATTAAACGCTGCCTCCTTTCTCAACCCCAGCACTGAAAGGTTTCTCACACAAAAATGTCGGTGCCATGTTATTGGAAACTGTGGCTGTGAGAAGATGGAGGCCTTGAGATGCGAAATATACAAGCTGTCAGGGACTAAATCGTTTACAAAAAGTAGACCTTTCGAGGCATGAATGAAAGCGGTGTTTTTTTCCTCGCACTTGCCTATTGAAGTCTCAGGCCTAATAGACACTGGAACGGGATGCGATTCTTTTCAAGTTGTGAGTGCAGTTAATATGAGTAGAAAAGGTAAAGAGCTCCCATCACTGCCTATGGAAAGGCTGCTTGAGGGATAAGACCAACCTCAACGATAAGATATTTGCACAGACTTTGAGCCTGTGCCAGTCTGGGTGACTGTCTAGGAGTTACCCTCTCTGCCTATGAGCATGCATTAGAAATGGATTTATAACTCTCCCCAAGGGTGGCTATGCAGGCATAAGCAAAGCCCTACTCCTCCTCTGTAATACTTTGTGTGTTTAACTCGTCGTTTTTATTATGCGATTAATTAAGGCCTGGCATTTTTAACTCGACAGGACGACCATTGCCTCCGGACCGTGCCAGCAGCCCCCAACCCTTCTATTCGCCGCCAATACATATTCTGCCCTAGGATTATGCCCTCTTTATTATTCAGAAAAGACTCGGTACACTACATCTCGAATGTTTGACATCACAGCTCTTTTCTACAACTTTTTTGGCAAATGACGTCCATTGTAAGGGATGCTGTGACCATCACAAGTGATCACAAGTCACATCGAAGTTGACACCATACTGACAAGCCAAAAAACTCCTCGGTCTAGAGAAGTTGTTTACTGTCGTTCAGTCGGCATCAATGACAGTATATGGGTGGGAAACCAAGGCACGCCCGTTCAAGTGTGAGGTCATGCCAGTGACGCGACAATGACAGCCACCAGGGAAAGTGAACAAAAAGAATGGATAAAAAGGCAACCCTATCGAAAAAAACATCACCAACAGACTATTGTTCTTAAAAAGTACGAAAATTAATTCATGGAAAGAGGAGACGGGAAAATGTTTAATGCGAAAGAGGATTTGAATTCCTCTTAGAGTTTCCCTCTGAGCGGTCCAATTAAGCGGAAAGTTGGACTAGAACCGACTTTTTTGCATCCTCCAAACCAAATTGCCTCCGGGGATACGGTGCGTGAGTAAACCTTTTTACGGACCAAAATAAAATTCCCCTCCAAAGGGTTTTTTCCTTGTTTTAAATTAGATTATGTTTTTCCATTCCATAGGCTACTTTCCGCTATTTAATAGGCAAACGGACTCCAACGGAACAAATGTAATAGCAGGTCGGCCTATCTGTCAAAAAAGGTTATATGGTATGATAAATTGTTTTCTCCGACTTCGTTGTTCCAAATTATTAAAAAGTGGAGTCAAGTGGAATGTTCCAGGTAACTTTTCGGCCATTAAGTGACCCGACAATCCGATTAAAAGTATTAGGGGATGGCTTTGATGACAGCTCGGATCGTGCTTAGACTCCGTGTCGTATATTCTACAAAAACCGTAGTAATAAATAAGGTTGATAGTCCAGCTTCGAGGTATGCAAGTTTTACCAGGGAGAAACTTCTAGTACCACTTCTGAGTAATGTCTCCCGGTTCGGGACTAAAAACCCTCTCCAGCCGACGACTACCAACAGATCATTGATTTTGCAGTTCCTTTTTTTGATAAAAAGAAAACGATTTCAAAGGATAAAAAGCTTATTGCTAACAATAACTACAAAGATCCCGTACACGGTCATAAATTCACAAGATTTGATGGCCATGAGAGTGGAAACAGCTTTCGTTTACGTTATTTATGTACAATCTGAAGCTGAGCGTTAGAACTGGGAACGAAAACATTACGTAAACAGAACATAGGGCGATTATGACCTGCAAATGGCTCATCTTCGAGCGGCAGTTATGTCCTACATCTCAAGAAAGCCCCTTTTCCCAAGGCTATCGTCCCCTTGGGTTGAGAGAAGAGGTAGCTTACCGCCTATATAATCTAGTCCAACTGATGTATTATGGCCCATAAGGGTTTGCAATCTCTAGATAGCCGCCTTACCAAACATCATATTCGCGAATGTCTCTGTCATCGACTCCTGGGCCTCAAATGATCCATGTTATACCCAATGCTCAGGGAATAGCCAGACCCAGAGCCTGACAACCGCCGATAGAGGCAAGAAAAGGGGTAAATTTAAACCCTCAAATCCTCGGCTTCCCGGCGCATCCGCGGTCCGATAACGAAGTAATAACGGCTACCCAAACAACCTACTGGGAAATGGTGACAAAAGTAGAGGGTGCGCAAGGAAGGAAAGTGCAAACTGTCGCAAGAAATTTCTGCACACACATTCAAAGGCATAAACACACATGGAACACGCAATACGAGTCTATCATGTGACGAGAGGGAGGTATACGCATATTGCATGCATAAAAGCAGACGGTTGCTTACGGCTTCGCCAAACATGAGAATATCGTATTCGGTATGCGTCCATTACCCAATGACACTGAGGTTAAATTCGGTTTCGAAGGCCAAGCAAATGCTACGAAGCGCTTTTGCCAACATTTTTGTTGCATAATTTTGATAAGTCCTCCTCTTTCTAAGCTACGAGGCCAGTAATCATAGTGTCGAAAGGTGGTACGGAATCGTGCTGATTTAAAATTCGAGGCACGCGTCATCCCATCACACCGTAAAAGCACCATTTCTCCCGCCCTCTTGGGAAATCACATCAACAAACGTCGAGAAGTGGGAAAGTGCAGCTCGCTAATGACAGCAAGAGAATGTTCACAAAGAAAACAAACTTCGCTCACGAATGGAAACATGCGTCAGCATGTCAAGAATTTCACAAAACAAATTCCACCACATCATCAACTGTCATAGCACAACAACAATCGTTGGGTAATCAACAACCTTTGAATTCGATGCAATCATTTGTGATCCACGGTGCAATGTAGGTTCGTTGAATTACAAGTCAATGGTTAGTGAAAATTTCACCCATGAAATGCTGGATTTATGACAATAACCGCAAGAGCCATTCAATATACACCGGTGATACGTTGGTTAATTACCTCATAGAAACCGCCAACCAATGAAGTTGTCTGAATGAATCCACACATACAGACACAAGTAGGTAAAAATAGAAAATAACAAGTTATAGGGGATGACGGGAACGAATTAGTCTACCGAAGTTAATAAAACTTTGCCCCCTCTCCAGTAAGGGAGAATTAGGAACTTAATAAAACCAAGAACGATAGGGTGCAACAGTGCTTGAAGCTTGTTCAGGATCTACCCGGATATTGGTTTGCCGAAGTGAATTAATCAGAACTTTAGGAAGTAGTGTGGCGAAAAATGGACAGAGTGATAGAACACTCAATTTAATCTGGAACATTGCAAAGGGAATGGAATTTACCCTCCTCTGGAAGCCAAATAGAGGCAATCAAGGGAACTCACCTACAAGTAGGAGTGGCACTGCAATAAACTTCATCAGAAACCAAATGATTGGATGGCAAGAAGGGTATGAAGTGCGCAGAAGAATGCTAGGAGGTACACAAAAGTATCCAACACATGCAACTTAACATTGATTAACATGCCTGAGGTCAAACTCAGGGGAAGAGTGCACACACACTTTGAGAAATTGCGGTGACTTTTCTCTATGTAGGTGCCCACAATCTTTAGCAGCAGGATGCTGTCTACCATGCTTAAGGAAGCCTTGCCAGAAATCCAAAACTGTCAGTCGACAATGAAACGTATTTCCAATCACCACAAGATATGAGCTTTCACTGATAATGGGATTTCCGTTCGACAGAAGAGTTTCAAGCCGGGTACCCAGAAAAAAAAGTATAAGGAATGAGTGAAGAGCACTAATAACCTTCCGTCTTAGGGGAAATTCAAATTGCATCAAAGCATTTAATCTGGAGGTAGGCGAGGATGTGACGCCTAATAATGGAACAATAGAACTTCCGCTTTCAATCAGAAGAAGTCATCCCACTTCAGAACGGCTAATCAAGAGGTGAATGAAGTGGAAACGCATGATACTTTCAAATCGTGAAGAAAATGGATAGAGAATGGAACATACCGATCGGTCCAGAGCGCACCCATTGGCAAGCGGCTGACAAAGAGGCTGTTTAAAGAGGCACTCCTCGGTGCTACCACCACCGACACCAGCACCACCAAAACTGCTTCCACCAGTGGCACTGCTATCCTCACTACTTCCACGACCGCTGCTGGCGCTGCGCCGGTAGACTTCACTCACAAAAACCCCATCGTCCATACCCGCTCGTGTTGGCATTGATGAGGAACCTAGGAGAAAAATAAGCATTTGTTAGCATTCTCCCATATGCCTTTTCTACTCCGACCTTCTTCTAAGAGTAAGACCTTTGGTTTTATCCGTCCTCATCAGATTAGCTGTAAACTTAGTGTGAATGAAATGGTGGTGCTTCCTCTCCAAGTCGCCAATTGATTTACCGTCCTCTCCACCAGCGCCACATACGTATGACTTCCGCTTTACCTGTAATACGCCTGGCATTACAAACACTTGTCGTCTTCTTCGTCAATTTATGATAACTAGTTGCAACAAGCCCTGTTGCAAACAGATTGGTTGAGTTCAAAACAATAAATCATGTGTCGCTGAAGCTGCCTATTTAGGAGAGGGTTATAAATACATCCTACATCCTACAAAACTCAATGCTGATTGGTGTGTCGTTCAAAGAATGAAACCGCTGAGGTGCAGTTGTCGATTCCCTCCTGAGACTCATTATTTGCGATGGGAACAAGTTAAAGGGAAGAGAGATAGTGTCAACGACTAGGATGGGAGGTGCTTAAGCCTGACTTCTTGTCATTGCGAGCCCGGTAATAACAGATAGGATAGCGGCAAATGTTAGAACAAGAAAGAATGCGCCCCACTGCCGTTTCTCTCCATAAAACATTCGACTCTTATGCATCTCAAATGAATGCGATTGTCTCGAATCAGAGAAAACTAGACCTAGCTCCATGCTTCAACCTTTATCGCTTTCCTTTATAGTCTCAGACTTTCTTCTACATGTTAAAATCTACTCTCAACACCTTTCGACTAAGGCTTCATACTTCATTTGCGTCTGGATAAGGTCATGTTGCTGTCCTCCTCTGCAGAGTGCTCGAACACCTTCACCTAGTCAGGATAATCCATTTAAATCGCTTTCATCTTCCTCTGTTCGAGCGCGAATTGGCCTCAAAAATAGAAATGATTAGAAAATTCACCTTTTTGGGGGACCTAATTGCCCACTGGTGGAACACCTCACTTACGGACAAAGCCCCATTTGTCCAATGGCCCCACAGAAGTGAAATTAAATCATTTTGCGCAGCGGAACTGAACAAATCACATTTTTTTGCGCAAAATTTCCAAGTCAAACCCCTTGGTTTTCTCCTTGTGCCTTTTGCTCCAGTCATTCCCCCATTTGATAACCCATCAGAATCAGGTCTGGCAGGTCAAGCCCTCCCTCTTACAAAACACCTAGCCCTTTTCCCATTAAACGATGTTGAGAGAGTCTAGGCGAATAGACTGAGTAGACTTGGATCCCTAATTTACCCTCCATGGCTTTCACTCATTCACCGACGTATCCTGCTCCAACCATCGCGATAAGGTTGAGTGGCCTGCCTCAATCCTTGTAGCTTCATTTGTAAGTCGGCCCCCACCCCACTTGTCGGTTCGTCCACCCACACTCCTGCGATTGTGACACACTGCCTTGCGCTCCTTTTCCACTTTTCGTATCTTGACAGGGAAGCGCACATGAGTCTTCGTCGATTCGTATCGCAGAGTCCGACCATCCGCCTTTTTACCAGTCTCCTATTGTTCTTTTCTATCCTGTTCTCATCAAATAAAATTTGGATAACGAAATACTGAACAGATAAATACTCTCCCATAGAGAGAAGATCAAAAGGAAAAAGAAGGGCGTGATCAACGTTTAATGCTCCCACAGTACGGTGACATTAAATCCTTTTGTCGGTGAAATTAGAAGGATGGCGGTGGGCAAATTGAATAAATCATTTCTGTGGAGAGATCTTAAATTAAACCACACAACAATTTTTACCACGAGATCAAGTTTATGCATAAATAATCCCTTTTGACATTCGCAAACCGAGCGGCAAACTCGACCAGACAACACTGGAAATGAAATCGGCCTTATCTACGGCAGAAGTGGGACACGGAAATTGTCAAAACGATCAAATGCTGTAAAAAGCCTGGCAAATGCAACTTGCATGTGGAATTGGGAGAAAGAGGAGGGGAGAGAGGGGAGACAGAATCAGGTCAGATGACTACTGTCTAGGAGGAAGTGAAAGATGGGGGCATAAAACGTACTGGTATTGATGGAGAGGTCATTCATGTATTTGACCGTCCCGGTGGACTTGTTGGTTGTGCAGATTTCCAGCGCGTTCCAAATCACCTCCATGTGTTGCTGCTGTTCGCGCATTGATATGCCCGCCTTGCGCAGCATCGCGGCCCAACCGGCCGGCATGCCCTGAGAAGAAGAGGACGTTCAGATAGAAATAGAAACCCCAACCCTGACTACACCAAACCTCAAATTCAAGAGTCAATAGGAGTGAGTTTGAGGGAGGCAACAACGTCTCTCCATGTAATCCCATGTAGCAGTTCAGAAATGCAGGCGTCTACCAAACTTGATTTTACTTAGTTTCAAGCTTTAATGACAGATTGTTTGTCTTCCCTGGAGAGGAGAGGGGGAAAAAGCGAAGCTAACGGTCAGATTGGCGACCCAACAAAAACATAGTTCACATTTACTCGTTTCTCACTAACACCGCCTTTCTTGAAAACAAATTATAAGTGACAGCCCGGGCTTTTGACATTAACCTTTAATTAAAATATCCAATATTTTAATTTTTTCTATATTTAACTAATTAATAGGAAGAGGACTCGAGTTATTTATTTTCCCGACAACATTGCGCGCCTTCATCAGAATTCCACAAGGTGGAATAGGAATGAAGGATAACAATGATGGAAGGAAATAAATAACTGCAGAAGGCTTCTTTAGGTGTTTCATTTGTTTGAAGAATCGCCATTGCAATTCACTATCCTTCCCCAACATTTATGCAAAAAACTGTCCTCCTAAGCGAAAAGGCCTAACTCTAGCCACCTCCATTTATCGCTTGGATAAATATCATCATGGGAATAGGGAGGACGAAAGAATGAGGGAGGAGGCAGGATCCTCCTCCTTCTCCATCCTATTCTCAAGGGAAAGTTTATCCATGTAAGGCCTTGTTTTGTGAGAAAAGAGCAGATTTCCTCTGACCGTTTCTGAGTTAACAGCCGTTGTTACCTGGGTTCCAGCAAGAAATTCGCCACAGAACCGTTCGCAGTCAACGACACATACGCGAAAGAAGCATAGTTACATGGAGACAAAGTAAAGCACACCCTTGACGTGTATGATTAGTAGCGAGTAAAAGATTTAGGTACTGCTAGTGACGCCCTATTTCATTTGGCTAGCGTACTTTGAAACGCAAAGGCGATTTCTCATCACAAGCCAGTCTGGCAGTCAGGCGATCAGCATTTTTGTAGTGTGTGCATGTGAAATAAATCTAAGAACATCAAATTAATAGTCATTGAGACTTGCTGTCTGCTACTTGGTGTTAATGGGTGTGGGTGAAACTCATGAACTTCATTTCCACCGCTACCGGTTGCTTCAATAACCCTTCTCGTGCTAAATATTACTGCAAGTTAGATTTGATGCCTTCAATAATACGCTTGATCGTTGTCAACGATTAGAGGTGGAATGGCCATACAAATCCATTCACTTATTTACTGCTTTGTTTGATGACCTTTGCTGCATCCTCTCATAATAAAGCAGACGTGAAACTTCTTTTCGTTCTCCGCTTCAGCTTCAACTCAGTTTGTAACACAAGCAAGCTTCACCCACTCCCGTCACGTCCAACTGACACTATGTAAATGGGAGGGTTAGAAAGAAGAAGTAAATAGTAGAGAGCACAATAAAGAGTATCGTTCCAAAGGACTGCTTTGTGATGCATGATTATAAACAGCTACGTCCACTTTACACGCCTCTACAGGTTCCAACAAGTTACTGCAATAGGGAGAACTGAAAACCCCACGAACTGTTTTGGGAATCCGATACTAGTGGTTGGAATTACGGCCATGTGATCGCTTAAAACCAAATTTTCACACCCTTGCCTTTTTTAGCAAAATAGGCTTAAAATATTGAAGAAAACTTATGACTCGCAATTTCAAGAGAACAGAAGTAAGTGAGCTAGTCGTTGAGCAACCTCACCTTCTTTTTGGACCAAATGAGATTGAATAGGAGTACAATCGCTTAAAAACTAAAGAAAGGGCAAAAAACTTAAGTGTGATCGCCGAATATTGTGAACGTTAATCTTCCGTAACCTGTGTATTTAGGTATGCAAACTCGATTCAGACCAACACTCGGCCGGAAAAGTCTTTGCAATTGTCAATTCTCAATCAACTTCATCAAGTAACGGCCCCAAGGGATAGTCGAGAAACGCAACCATGGATTACACAGGCCTTCAGTAGATTTTGATGTCAAATCTTCTGATTTAACCTTTTAGTAGAACGGATCAGAAGTCGAAATGAGACTCACGACATGAGTCATGGATGGAAGAAACGAATAAGACATACAGCGCCCATAAACTCGAAGGGGGGAATGAAATTTACTTCCTTCTTACTAAAACTGCTTTCAACAGAAGCCCAACGGAATCGCGATTACATCAGCGTGCAAACTCAAACGCAGACTTCTTTTGCTATCTCAGCAAAAAAATTAGCGGTAACTTTAGTTAATAATGCATGCAAAAAGGTTAACATTAAAATCTCAAGGAGTAAGTCTAAATCACTCCTTCCTCATTACTACTACCTACCATAAGGGGCATAATGAAGCAAATCAAAAATGCAACGTTTGACAGCTCGATTTTTCCAACCTGAAGGTTATGAAGTTTAATTCTCACTTAAAAATACTTGACAAGGAATTGAGAGTAAAATTGAGGCAGAAATAACGCAAAAATCAGAATTCGCTGCCTATAAGCCCATTTAAGACCAGTGCTACAGACAGGACTTCGATAATGTGGAGGGATAAGGCAAATGCGTTCCTTAGTTGCTCTATTTCATCAGGCTTCTAAACTCAAAACGTCATATGACACATGAGCAAATGAATAAAAATTAAGTATTACAAATGACAACGGACGAATAACAATTGACATTATAAATATCAAGACAAAAAAATGAATAGTATGATACCTTCACTCAGACCATCGTTGACTCGGCAGAACAGGAACACAAGGTTTGTTTTAAGGGTGTGTAAAAGCACAAGTGTACAATCGACTGACGTACCAATAGTAAACAACTCACTGCTACAGTAAGGTCAAAAATGTGTTCGTTTATTTAGAGTTAATAAAACCTCTGAGCAAATCCTATTTTAAAAATCAAAACGACAAGTTGGAATGCCACACCAGGTGGAAGCCACAAGAGGTGATTCGGACATTTAAAGAAGTTCAGTTGGACCCAAAAAGACGAATCGGAATGGGGAAAAATTGTAGGAAGAATATGTAGGTGGAAACGCCATCATAAAGGGGATTGTAACAAAGAAGTTTTTACACGAAAAGGGCATTTAAGTAACAAATTAAATAACAAAAAATTATAGAGTCGCAAATGCAACGAAAAGGCAGAAGCGCATCCCTCTAGCAAATCCGATCAGCCACAAAGACGTTGAAATGCACAAATAAATGCTCAAATGAATCATCTACCTTCAAAGAATATATCAATTCCTACTAGCGAATCCACTTGGCTCTTTCAATCCTCAAAATTCACATTTTTAGTTAGGAAATTAAAATTTAAATGATTGCCTTAAGTTAAAATTCTGAAGCGCTGACGAACTCAGATGATGTGGTAGGATTCGTAAGAAGTAATGGAAATTTTGGCTCGACTACATGATTATAAAAAGAACTATGATAAGAGCATCGTGAATTCGCCACCAGCAAAGTATTATGGATTCCAACAGGACGCCAAAATTCATCAGCAAGATAGAAAGGATATAGTTGGCAAAACAAATGGTAGAAAGGAAGAAAACTAAGAACGAACCTTAAATTCACCACTGTTTGGATCAATGGTAACATGGACTTCGTGATGCACCTTCATAGGGAGGGAGATGTTGGGAAGAGATGGTGGTGGGGCCAAACTAGTACCCTGTTTACCCTTCTTGACGCGTCTTTCACGTCGCTCACTGCCCGGCGTAGGGGGCAGGGGTTTAGAGAAGAAATTCGACAACCCACCCCCGTCACACATCATCCCGACTCCCGAACTTGAGGCACCGCTACTGGAAGCCGTGCTGGTGGTGCGAAGTGGTGGAGCAGGGGTTCGATTTGCGGGGTCTACCACTGATGATTCGAGGGTGTAGGTGCCATCACCTGCCGTGTAAGCATCCCAAGGCTAAAAAAGGTAATGAGGACGCAGCAACACAATAAATTTTCCTAAGATTTATGAAGATCCCGAATACGATCTGGCAACTGGTGTGGGTCAGCTGATCAAAGTGAGTCATTAGGATCAAGTTCTCAAAGAAACCTAATTTAGCAATATAGCTGCAGACGTAGAATCCAAAGGAATGAATTAGGATAAGCTTTAATGCAATAAAAATACTGATTCGAGGAAAAGGGTGCCACAAATAATGTCATACAAAAACACTTAAAAGCACAATTCCAAAACAAATAATACCTGGACAAGAGGTTTGCGGTACTCGTCCCCTTTTATGTCCTTTGAAGAGTAAGGAAAACAACTCATCTCTGTATGCCTTCGAGGAAGCCGCGCATTTTCATTTGTCTCGATGATTGGCTTAAACAATGAGGTAAGGACTTTCCAATCGTTCCTTTCGCGTTAAGCTGTAGAGGAAAAACCTATAACAAATTATTTTAATTCATTTTTTAAAAATTTATTAATAGTGCATTTATGGATTTTTTTCCGAAAGGTATTTATTTGGGCGCATAGTAAAACAGCATTGCGAACTTTATTTCCCTTGTCACTTTCTTGATTAGAATAAGATTTCACAGTAAATACAATATGTTTTTAGTGTATTTTGTTCCTTGGACATGCATCATACTCATTGTAGGGCCCTGAGTCTTCCCTGAATGCAAGAGAATGCAGAATTGTACTTCATTATTTGTTATTGTAGTACTTTGTTTGTTGAAACTACCGGTTTCGGTCAAGGTGACAGGGGTGGCCGTACTACCCTAGCTGCGTGGACTGGCCTCCGGGCCATGCCAGCGGCTTATTTCCTTCTGTCCGTTGAATATATACATATTCTACTCTAGCATTCTGCCTTCTTTTGCCTTCTTTTGCCTTCTTTTGCCTTCGAGGAAGCCTCGGGACGCTACAAGTATGGCTCTGTGGTCAGCCCGCCCAGCGGAGTTACAATGGTTAACCAGATGACCGTCATCAAAACCATTATTTGCTTCTTAGGATGAAACACATTAATTGTGCCTCCATAACTTTTTTAACTGCATTTTTGATCGCGTTTTCCCTGGGGTCATAAGATGCGTGCGAATCCATGGGCAAACATTGTTTTAACGATTGTTCTCTTAGCACAACATCATAAAACTCTGTTTGGTCTTCAATGTGCTTGATTGGGTACTTTATTTTTTTTACAAAACATGAGATCTTAGCGTCTTTGATTTGTTGGCTAAGCGTAACTACTTTCTGTGCAAAGAAGTAGGCTCAATATGGGCGCACACTAGATTACTTCTTCCCTCCACTTTTATGGGCAATAAGCGTGGCTTTTTTATCGGCACCCGCCTCCTCTTGGCTGGATTACAGGGCAATGCTCACTTTTTATGGATCCTATGACTGGTTTTTCAAACACTTCAAATATTATAGACGCGCTTATTGGCCTGATACTTCTGTCTGCCACAAAAAAGATAAGCGAAATCATTTCTTTCACCGTTTTGATAATTATAGTGCTTTTTTTGCTCATGTATGTATGGAACAAAGTGTTTCACTAGGCACTACTACCGATTATCATTGGGCAGGAATGGCTGCAGAAGATTGTCTGAACGCCTCGTACAAAAACTTCAGTAAGGTGAGGAGGAGACCACGTTGAAGTGTTGTTGATGTGAGGGCTATTTAAAATTTTTTTGATTCGATGAAAGACCTGAGGCAAACTCCGTGGCGATTGTGATGTTACTGTTGGTGTTGAAGCTACCCTCGCCAAAAGTGAAGGCTCGAGGAGGCGGTATGACACTTGGCGGAGGAGACGGCGAAGGTGGAAGAGGCGGTGGGAGAGGATGGGGCAATAGGAGAGTGGGGAAGGGCAGTTGACTCCTGTAGCGAGCGAGTTGACAAAAGAGGAGGCTGAGAATATCCGGTCTCTTGGTGCAGAGGCTCTGGTAACTGGCGGAGTCGACAATTGTCTCCACGTTTCTGAGGAGAGGGCAAAACGAATAACATCGACAGCCAATGTATCTTGATAACTCTAGTTGTTTAACGTTGGCACTAATGGTTAAAAACAACAGAAGTTTTCTTAATACGGTCGCAAGAAAACAGAGTTTTTATGGTATCATTCACTAAGTTATTCAGACAGACCCAATCCTCTTAAGTAGGCAGGCGCTAAATAAAATGCGAGCAATTGTTGTGTCTAAGATAGACAAGACGTCTTTTTATGCTGTCAAGGCGGAGGCCTGCGTAGCCTTGACGTCAAAGCGACTCCGCTGCCCTCGCCCTCTACTCGTCTAGTTGTCACTTTTAATGAGAAAGTACTATTCCGTCAAGGTCATCACTACAGCACTCTCACAAGGCGACACCGAGACGGTGTGAAAAAGCGATGCGTTTTTCCAACCAGGTATGCATGTATATATTATTACCCTGCCTACTGACTCATTTCCTCTGTGTGTGTGTGTGTGGGTGGGTGTGTATGTGTGTGCCCTTGTCCAAGAAGCAGGACACACCGCTTGTCAACCAATCACAGCGCTCCTCATCTCAAGGTCTGGCATTGCCAGCTGCGCTACACACATGTCCGCCATAGACGACAGAGTGGGTTTCGCAGTCAAAATTCGTGAGACCAAAAAAAGAAAAAAAGAAAAAGAGGAGGAAGGACATCGAAGCCCACATTGATGGTAGGATGAAGGAACCTGGAGCTCACGACTAGGGGGAGCCAAAGTGAACCGTGCATACCGGAGTGTTGAGACCCCCCTCAGGTGTCACGAGTCGGCGCAGGCTAGAAAGACAATACGCCCACTAGGTCCTCTCAGTTGTCAAACTGTCTGACTTCGTCTACAGTCCAACGCTGAGTAGGCTTCGGTAGCTGTGATTTCTTCCCCAAAGTCCAGTTAAGGCCATCCTCTGCCGAAGGCATGATCCTTTGGTGGCTTTGACTTCTCACATTGCGAAACCCCATCAGAACTGGGCGTTTTTTTAGCCTCTAGCTGTCCACGCAAAAAAGCGGCTCAAGACTAAAAACAAAGTTTGCCACAAAGTCATGTCTCCGTTCTGGCGGGTTAAATTATTTTCCCCGACTTTTGCCAGTAAAGTCGCAACCAATCTAAAGTAGCAATTTACCGCTTCGGGCAGGGGACCTGTGTTCGATGCGAAAATAGTAAAGCCACTTAGACTTTCTTGGGAATTGAGGCGCCGTCGCCCCCAAGGCAACGCATCAATCAAAGGTCGCCAAAAATAATAACTATGGATTAAGAAGGGCTGTTTTGGGTAGTCGAAATGAGTCTTTTGGCCAAAGACTGTCGTACTGATGGCAGTACTGTGCTTTCCTCTTTTCGGCACTGAACGCGGCCTAGGGGATCGCCCTCTCAATCATCCGGTGCGAAACACGTTTCCTTGTGGTTTCGCACTTCATCGTCAATAACCGTCAAAATTTGGCAAGCAATGGCATACATAAGGAATGAGTGCTTCTCTTGCACAGTTTCGCTAGACCACATGCTACTCGCGCTAGAAGTACTGCCCCGAACTACGTGAGAAAGCTCAGCTTGAAGACTATCACACACCGAATTCTTCGATCCGCCAATTCAATTCAGCGAATTCCGTCCCCCTGATTTCCTCCCCTTAAACATTCAGGTCGCATTTGTCACTAGTCTCATGACCCCCACACATTTGCAATAAAGCCGTTTTCAGATCCGAACACCTCCGAACGCTCTTCCGCGAAAATCGAACTCTCAGATCAAAGGCAGTTTGACTGATGGCTGTGCAGCTTTTACCTTGAATTCCGACAGTTAGCATTCAATTAACTAATGCTCGATATCACTTACTTTGCTATTTATATTTCACCTCTGGCGAGAGAATTGCGGATAAAAAAGATGGTAAATTTGGTATGTATGCGACTTACTATGCAAGATTGAGGAATACGCCTTCCCTACATTTTTATTTGCATGCCACGGTAATAGGTAACGCATGTCAAACCGCGCCTTTTCGAGGGGCAAGGAAAGGTTAACAAAATACCATTTCAATGCGCTATAAGATGCGCTTATTCATGAAAGCAAGTCCTGGCCCATTTGCGATTTTGTTATTGATAATTTATTTATTCATAAAAGTATTTCATCCACCAACCATTCTACTCTATAATTCACGAATGATTTTAGCGATTTAACAAATTGACCTACCGGAAGACGTAGGAGAGGCAAGCGTCGGCCAATTGTGGAGTCTTCAAATCCACCGCTGCTGTCAGAATAGAGCAGGCGTTCTGCACCGAAAGGACTCTCCTCAGTCTCTGTGACACCAATTTAGCGAGGTAGGGCATCTCGAGCTGAAGGAAGTGCAAAACGTGAACCATAGAGTGCTTCATCCCTCAAGGCCACGAGTTGTCGCACCCGAATCTTCGGCAGTTTACGGTGACTGTTCTTAGATTTTTACATGTTAGGCGTGTCTTATCACTCTTCAAGGCACATAGTCTTGCAATTCATCTCCAAAGTTTGCCTTTTTACAGTTGTTTCTGAGGGACCAGGTGTAACTCAACGTGTGTGAGTAGACACGCGATCAGTATTCCGCCGATGTCAAACTTGCAAATGAGTAAATAAGGAAAGAAATTTGAACTCGAACAATGTAGGGTAGCGATAAATTGACATGCAATCTATAATTTTACCAGCCTAGTATAGTTGCTATTCAATTAAGGCGGAAAAAATGTTTTGACGTCTGCACTTTCTGGATAGAGTGTATCCAAATGTCAAAATAATGAGTGTAGCGAATAGCGAATCATACTCATAAATCGCAGATATTGAGGGACCTAGGTCTCCAAGGCAGTTAAATCTGGTTCTTTTGATGGTCCAGGGTTTCTCCAACACTCTAACTTGCATTGTTTCCCGCAAATGGGTGGATAAAAAGTGACAAGTTGGCTGTTTTACAATTAGCCGACGAGAGTTGGGACCTTGGAATAACCTTTAAATCGCCTGTTCACCAATCGGATTTCGCAAAAGCATAACCATTTGACATGTTTACCGAGCGTCTAAGTGTATCTTTCCAACTTTAAAAAAGCATTTCTCATGGTTCCCTAACAAACCTCTCATCCTTCAGGCCCCCTAGTTAAGGTTGCTTTGAGGCGCAAAATTTTGCCAACAGAAAGGAGAAAATATGGCTTGGTCATATGGATTGTACCATCAGACTTCTACGACAGACCAGAATGACAGGATGAGGGTTGTTGCTCGCAGACTACCACAAATTAGCCTCTTCACTTGTCTTCCAGGTTCCATGATGCTCTGAGCAAAGTCGTTTCAACGTTTCATCGACCCCAGCGTTACATTAGTGGCAGCGTTGGTGAACCTTCTCCGAAGTAGCAATGAATCCCATCCTGGTCATGAATAGCGTCTACGCCAAGGATGTCAAACCTGCATCAACTTTAGGCAGTCAATTCTGTGCTGTAGTGGCACTACAGTTAACCAAGTTCAAATGGTCATCGGTGGTCTTCTCTCGCGAGAAAACGGTTAGTAGCGCCAGCAAATTTCCACCGAGGGAGAGGAGGAAGAGGGCTAGGAGGACGACGCTCAAGAGAGTTGAAGGAACTACATAAAAGGATTATGTTTGACATTGCGGTCACCCACCAGTCAGCCTCCACGGCACCGGTATCGAGCGTTGATCTAGCAGTTTCCTGCCTATGATGAATCAACTTGCAGTCTCGATTAGTATGCAACGGTCTAGGAGGTGACTCAACCACTCTCCTGTCGCTCTCCAATGGTGCACATTTAAATGCAAATTTCTTTACCTGATATGCCAGCCGAAGGAGGGAGACGAATTGGGTGTGGCTCACTGTCGGATCAATTCGATGGGTGTAGACGTAGCGCAAAAAAATTGGGATCACGTCAGGCAGGAGGCCAGAACCACAAAACACAAGTTTCTGTCTCCCCTCGTAAAGGTGGCCGTCGTTTGTGGACGAAAATATTCGCAACAGCTTTGGCGACGAGGCTAAAGAGACAATGAAGGCGTGAGGCAGTTTGAGCAGGGATATAACTCTGTCTTACCATTAACTAAAGTGTCACATTAACTAAAATGTGGCTTTGGAAAAAGTGTTTCTTGACATTGTGAATAACTGGTAGCTGTTTTGGTTGTACATTTGACTTTGCGGACCTTTTCGCTTATACTGCTGGTCTCTTAACCACTCTTAACATCGATGTCAACTCTAAATCCAGATTTGTATGGTTATTGGGGCTACAGAATTGGAAAAATCGAAATAACTAAAGCAAGAAGTTTGTGCGCTACTTAAACAACAGCTTCACATTTCAGTAGTATTTATCCTCTTTAAAACTGGAGGGTTTACCAGCCTTAATTAATGTAACTGGGTCCAACCATGTGATGGCGTAGTGATGACAGCTTTTTATCGCCCAAGAAATGGTCAAATTTACCAGCTAGTATTGCCTTATGAGCGTAGAACTCGAGTGCGCCTTGAGTCGGTGTCATGCAATCACTGCAATCGCAGGCTATGGGGCAGGAAAGATTTGGAATGTCGACAAGAACAGTGCCATCACACTTCTGCTGCGTTGACGTGGCAGCCACAGTAACTTTGACGTCAGCCAGACGGTTGGAGAGGAGAAGGCGTTCGAGGTCGGTTTGTAGGTCTGTAGACGTCGACACTTCGGGAGGGCAATCGCAATCGTCCATGAAATCAACACTGGAGGGAATGTCTTCAGAGGCGGAGGTGTAGATCTCCTCTTCGATCCAGAATATCTATTGTGGGGGGAAGGGGTACAATTAACGCATTCTCAAGAACGGATGTTTTAGTTGTATACGGTGAAAAGCGGGTATCCGGGAGTCGTGATGGCGGAATGGAGGTCACTTCACACCACTCGTACTGCGGGTCCCGCAGAATTTAGCTATCTTCACATCAGTTTTATAGCACTGTCAGGACGCAGCCTCTGAGATGATGCCTAGTTTATGCGATTTTGGTTCGTAGAGAAGCTAATTCCCTCCACATCTTCACGTCTAACAGAGAATGCAGTGGATGAGAATCCCATCTTTGATTCTACCTTGCATTAGAATAATCTTGAGGAGCGCCGATGAGGGACCTACGGCCTATTGACTCAAGTAGATGGCTGACAACGTGGGACAATAAAAGGAGACGCAAGGAGAGTGAAATCAGAGCCAATGGCACAGAGATGCACACTTTGGTCACCCTTAACCAATCTGTGACGGGCGGACCCATTAAGACGTGATCCATGTTTCTGTCGCCCAAAATGTTTTTAATTGCCTCCACCACCATGGTTATGAGTGATAAAGAAATGCAGACGGTCTAAAACGGATCATTTGAAGCCTCCGTAGATCGAACCCCTTAGCATATTTCCCAGACGTGTTTGCTTTATCAAATAAAGGACCTGGGAAGCATTGCGTTTGTATTTGGTTGTAACAGCGATGCCTCCCACAGCTCTTGCTTCACCGATCAAGAGTGAAACCAGTTAAAGACCATTTCACCTCTAGATGTGAGGCTGTTTGTGTATGTGGAGGCTTTGTGAATCACGCGACCAGCAAAACAACAACCTCGGATGAGCAATCCGAGTGATGTTTTCGAAAACATCTGACACCAAAAACGACACACGGAAAATATCGGTGTCTTCGAGATCAAACCGGGAAGAAAAAAAGAACAATGTCCCAAAAGTCGACCTCGCGAAACGGACAACAGGGGATGGAGACGAGGAGGAGTAGAAGAAGAGAAAAACACAAACACAACAAAAGCAACAATCAGGGCGTGGGGAGAAGGGGTCGGAGCGAGGCGGAGTGGGAGGGAGTTGTGGCCTACTCGGCGGAAACTGACCGACCTTGTCGACTAACTGGGTTACCAGTATCTGCGGCATACACATCACATCCACACAAACAACAAGGCGACCCGATCCTCGTTCACGACACTGCTGGTGAGGCAGGTGACCTTGAGACGATCTTCCAGTACCCAAATTATGGAGGAAAACAATAAAAGCTTGTTAGCGGAAGCCGCCTTGGCGTTTGCCTTTTAAGATTTTCAACAGACATGATATGGAGGGAACTTTGCATCAATTCCGGACGTCGGAGGGGGCCTCATCACAGTCAGCTTTGTCGATGCTACGGTTAATCTCCACCTAGCACCTCTCTCGGTTGCCATCTTTTTTATGCAGACATTTAAGCAGTCGCTCAAAGCAGGCTTCTTAACTCATCGAAAGCCCATGGATTCCATCATCTCGCTTCCCTCAAGAAGACTATCCAACTCTACTCCCGAAGTGGCTTCACTGGAGATCCCTCTTGTCCCACCTTTGGGAGGGGAGCAACTTGGGAAATGACAGGCCCTGCGGAGCAGTCAGCGGAAAGCTATCCGAAAAGCATAACACGGTGGTGGAATGAGTGATCGACCTTTGCAATGGCGTAAATCAGGAAATGAGGCTACGCAAATACCTCCGCACTTGCCGCTCATCAAAGTTGGAGGCGCGAGCAGTTAAATTCCACAAAAATGTCATGCGAAAACCCCACACACAAATACGGATCTCAATGTGAAAGGGAAATTGGAAAGAAGAAAAAAAGGAAGTGATTAGCATCCAGCTGGAAGGGGATCCAAGTCGACACACCTCGGCAGAACAGGACGATTTCGTCTCGCCAACAATCACACTAAATCACTTTTCTTAGGGACTTCAAAAATCCTCAACATGAGTTCGGTTTTATTTTGCTCGTTATAGAGTGAATGATTGGCTGAGGCCTACGAGAGGATAGGGAGGAGGACGACTTCAGCGGTATCAAGAAAGGCAACTTAAAGGGATCCACTATTCTAACCTCGGCAAAAAACTTGACTCGATCGCCAGGTCCAACAAGACGATAATCATCTGTCGTCAAGGTTGCGGAGGCTGCAGGTGGACCGTCCTTTTGCCCCGACGTCGCGACACTCTCCGTGTCAACACCCGGCGGTGGGTAGAGACGAGATCGCTCAACAAAACGGCAAAATCCCAGTCCCATTTTTGGGCCTACAAGGTGATACCGTTCTGTTTCTAAAGGAAAAGAAGGAAAACAGCAGTTTAGCAGTAATTAAGGAGTCCGAAGAAACTTCTTATGCACATTCTTTGCATTTTTTGTTAACTTTTTAGGAGTTGTGTCAGTACGATACGACTCTACTGATTGACATTAAGTAGTAGGTGACGTTACCACCGCAATCCGCTTCCTTGGCTATTTCTTAAAGCAGAGCCGCTGATTCATACTCTTTAAGAAGGAAAAAGTGGCCATGGAATGGATTTTTCAACCGAAAAAAATTGAAATTTTAGTTTTTTATATGAGACAACTTCTAGACTTCTTTTAACCTTTCCCCCCTTTGAAAGGACATTTAAGGCGAAAAAGACAGACCTTTTATAAATAAATAAGCAGCAAATTTCCTTCAAAAACATTGACAACACTAATTTAGCTTGAAATACTTTACTAGATTGTCCCGGGTTCAGTAGACGAGTTACAACGGTGGCGCCGAGGATCCACGTGAAGCAAGGCACAATGGCCCACTTCAAGAGTTCCACCTTCGAGCTAAGTAATGAAAGGGCAAATGATTTGCGAGTCTTTTTCGTTGACAAGCTCATGCTTCAACTTCAAAATCTGCATTCTCCACACGATCCAGGTCTAGAGATCGTATCAAATCCTCCGAGGGGAATCTATGTCCTCACACAAAGTAGTACAGTACAGAGGCGTCCAAAGTTCCACAAAACAAGCTGTGAAGCTCTTTGTGTGTAATGCTGTACAGATTTTTTTAAACGAGACTTTACAGAGGATACAAAGAAATGAATAAAGGTGGAGGCAATTAGGTTGGTAGTCAGGAGCCAATAGGATCAATTGTAAACAAGCCAAAAGGAAAGTTAGCAAAAAAAAAGGGGAAAACACAGACACAATTTTATTTCCTATTTCTCTACTTAAGACCTATCATTCCCATTTTAGAAAAAGGTTGGAAACATAAGAGACAAAATATTACTGTACCCTCCTTACCTACCCACCCATCTACCAGCGATAAACATTTGCTGGGTGAAAGACAACGGTCTCGCAAAGCCGCAAGGGCTGAAAGTCATCTCGTCATCATTCACCCTGATTATGGAAGAGGAGTTACAGAAAATAGAAGTCACCTCAGTCCTGGCCCTCCACAGACAATGTTCACACAATAGTTGGGCTAACTTTTAGAAACTGAGAGACACTTTCAAGACCCGACTTGCCTATGGAACTGGGTCAGTGGCAAGGAGATTGGCACCTTGACCATAAAGGTTCTAAACCGACGCGTGTTTGTAGAAGTTTATTCATTTACCAAATGGAACATGTTTGCGTTTGGGAGGCAAGGGATGACGGCTAAACTAATCCAGGACAGCCTAGCCTCACTTCGTCATCGGTGCCGATGGAGGGGCAAAAACTGCCTTGTCATCCGATGGGGGCTGAATCCTCAGAATTGTCAGTATTCATGCAGTGAGTGTGTTCACTGTCCTATTGATGCAGTTAAAAGATTCACCTCTTGCCCAAGTTTACCCTGAGGCAGGCATCACAAGAGTTGGCTGGATGTTCACAGTGGTTGTGTCAGCACTGCAGCCTGGCGCCTTGAAGACCGGTGGTTGGACACATGTATCCGCTATTACTAATAGGGCACACACCTGACGCCGACTACTGCATGCATTGCCACTGCAGCAACAGAGCACCAACAATTCCTCGTCGTTTGTCCAGTTTCGGGCTTGTCAGTAGGTCAGAAAAGTGGGGAACGAGATCTCACCACCCTTGGCGATGCAAGGCGGTCAAAGAGACGCCCACCGTTCTCATGTCTGCGTGGATGACTTCGATGAGAAGGCGATGGCTGGTTTGTTGGATGACGTCTACCCCAATCCCAGTGAGGCGATACTATTTTCCCCAAATTGCCTCGACTACTTCCTAATTAGGCAAGTTGCCCTAGAGGTGAAGTCTCCCACCTAATTTGGCCTACGGTTTCGGCGTTCCTCGAAGTAGTGCGCACTTCACTTCGCATTGCGCTGCATCAAAAGCGTGGTCGCCATAAAAAAAGAGATATAACATTTTGGCACAATGTAATTAGGCGGCTATACCAATTCGCCCTATGCAAAAATTGAAGGGAAGGGGACAGAAAATCAGGCGTACGCAGTCTTCACTGACGAGACGATGGACTCTTGTTGCCTGCAACCGCAAGAACCAATTTGCAACTCGCATTTCAGGCGAGATAAACTATGTATTTAAACAGATTGAGAATTGTGCAAAGACTTAGTCAAGTCCAACAATCTGCTTGCGGTACTTTCTTGTCCCTGTGCGTAACGAAATTCCTTCCTTCGGCAAGTCAGTGAGGAGGCCAGTCATTAAGCTACTACATTGTAATCCAACTCCTGACTCTAATCTAGAGGTTTGCAAATGTCGAGTGCACTTATGCCTCGACTGAAATTTGAGGCTTTCCATCACCGAACCACGATGGCCTTTCAGGAGTCGCCTTTAGCCGTGAAGATGGTCTCGGTGAAAGCGATTGGTAAAATTCGCTACTACGATGACCTAGCAGACTTGGATGGATGGGTTTGATTGTCACGTAGGAACTGGTAGCTCTCACAATGCAACTGTACAACACTCAAATTGTAAAGAAAAAGTGCTTTACAACAGCCGCCTTCTTTTTGAGTTTTCCCTGTGCACTCAATGCTTTGAAATCACATAAAAGATGTCTTCTAGTGAAATAGTACCTACCATTGGTGAAGGCTACCCTGCCGAGTTGATCCAGCAGACTGCACCGAAAGCGGGCGGGAAGGAGGGAGGCAGCAGTAGACGCAGTTTGAGGAGGGTGACCATCTCGTCTCCGCTTTGATTCCATCACCAAACACACAGACACGTAGTCCCGCAGCTCCGGACACTTGCCGTGGGGAGCTACATGAAGGGACCTTGGAGAAGGAGACAATAAAACACCACTTATTTATTCACTCCTCTCGCACTTCCTCAGTTTGTTACCTGAACCATGTACAAAGCCACCGTCTTGCCCTTCTCCCTAGTCTTGTTTTCTGTTTTCTAGGCACAATTAATTTATTTTTAGACTCTCAAGTGTTATACCTCATCCAGAGGTAATTCAGACGCCACTCTTGCGTGTTCCTGTCCATTAGAAATGCCACCAAAGGAGTATATTACTCCCGCCTTCATCTCGTGTGAACAATAAACCTAGGCGGTGCCTTTCTTTTTTTCAAAGAAAGCATCTTTCCTATGTCGGCTGAAGGGGCGAAACCGAAAGATGGGTAAGGAAACGACAGTAAAGGGCAAGACGTCCACCGCTTTAATACCTTTTGGAAGTGACCAACTGTTCGTGCTTTAGAAGAGGAGGAATCTCAATCCTGGACTGACTTTTTTGAAATACGGCAATGAGTTTAACAGGGACGCTGACTGCGATATGAGTAGCAAGTTGCAAGTGAAGGAACATCATATGCGAGTGTAAGAGTCACCCACACAAGATAAAAAGGCGATGCCAGGGAAATGTTTCGCAGCGTGGCCGCATCACCCCCATAAAAGCAATTTTCGAGGAAGCGCAGCATGCGACTATCGAACAGGATGGACAGCGGCGGCCTTTACTACCAGATACAAAGCAACGCCAATGCCAAGCAATAAATTGCTCAAAAGCTCGGACTTTTGATCGCGCATGGCATTGACCACGGAGGCCTTGTTTTGAGGCCGCCTTCCAGACACAACAGAGCCGCGCATGTTTTGTACAGTTGTTCTTACACCGCCGCCTCCGCCTCCTCCTCCTCCTCCCCCTGGCTCAGGCCTCCGTCAAGTGAGAAAGAGCAAAACAAGTAGGATAATTTGAAAAACACCTAGACTTTCACAGATTGCCGTGGAGGTGGTGGTGGTGGTGGTGCGTAGCCTTCAAAACGCGCCAACAACGACGCGCGAGGTCTGTCTGAGTGCGCGAATGTCCAGTAGGTGAGTCAAGGTCGGGGTGCGCGAGAACTGGTTACAGATGAAATGGAAAACACACACAAGCACGCAATTGGCTCCAGCTCCGCTTTTTGAACTCTCGTCGTCTCCCTGTCACCCCCTTCCTCCCTCCTCCTACTAACGTGCACTTTCCCGGGTGGCACAGTTTATACTTTCCTGCACAAAACAATGTAGATATGCAAACACAAGCGGTGCTTTTCCACGGGAACCACTGAATGGATCGGGCAAGCGCTTGATAAAACAGAATAAGAGAAGGAATAGAAGTTGAACAAAGGGTCAAATTATAGTTGGAGTTTGCCTCAAACTTGCATCAATCTAGGTGCTAACACGAACAAACTCCGCCGTGTTTACATCTGCCTCCGCTACCTTTGAAGATTAAAACAAAAGCATCGTCGGCTTAACACGGAACCAACTACATGCTGTCAGAACAGAAAACCGCCTAAAAGGATCTTCTAAAGGGGTCAAGTTCATGAAAATAGGTCAAAACGTGGCTTAAATCGTGCCTCCGTCGACGTGAAATCCAGACAATCCGAAATCTAATGACTATGGTATTTAAGGGAGAAAATAAGAGGCAGGACATAGAAAATCCTTGTTAAGTGATTACACAGAGTAGAATGTCCTCATTTGGGGAGAGTAGGTCCCCTCTTTCCGTGCCAAAACCACACACAGTCACGCGGAGCTGACATTACCGGTTCAAAGAGAGAGATCAATGGAATGTCAACAAGATTCAGCAAATCCCCTCCTCTAAGGTAGGAATTACAGCGGTTGCAATGATCTGTTCAACTTCAATGGGCATTTTGCGGAAAACCACTTCTTCCTTGCCCCAACTGTTGCTGTGGTTTCCTCACAAAGCCCATCGTGGATGGGTTGCGGGGTCCAGGATGGTGTCGGTATTATTTCCCGCCTAGAGATTTCCTGCTGCCAGGCACTGGTGTTCTGGCTAATCCTATTGGCTCAGTTGAAGCCGGGATCCACAGTCTGCAGCTTTGTAGCGCCTACATTGTCGTAAAAAACGTTTTATTCAATGGATAATAAAACCGAGTCATCAACACGGCTTTGCCTACGTTTTTCCATTCCAGTCATAGCACAATGAAGCCCTGTCTAGACACATAAAAGCTCGGTGTAGACAGGCCAACATGTCTCCCACCTCTTTCTCGCCTCAGTTCAATTAGCAGACGATGTCCTGGGACATCCACCCACTTGCAACCCGGTTACCAATCGTTGTATCTCATCGCGGAGGCGAACCGCTGCTTACTCACAAGTGGAACCAACTGCGCTCCAATCCCGTCTTCGGTGTTTATCATCCAAAGAGGAAGTACACAGTGCTGTCAGAACGACTCCACCTGCATCCATTCCCTAGACAGCCGTGTCATTAGCGTTCTAGTGCGAAGCTGGGGAACGAACAAGACGTTTTTCTAATGTGCTTTTACAGAAGGCAGAAAGGATGTTGGTCGGTCTCTCTATCTGCATGTCCGTCGCCTTCTGCCTCCACCATCTCTTGCTCTCATTCCAAGGTCATTTTTTGTGCACCCCCATACGTGTGACTGTCCTTGTACGTCCGTACGTACGTACGAGGTACGTGTTTTTCCGCCAATTGACCCAACTTGCAGACATCTGCCATTTGCGACTGGTGTAGCGCATACCCCCGCAACCACCACTCAAGGTCACTTGTGGGTGAATGTGAGGGCAAGTGACCTTCAAAATGTCTGTTTTGCTCGTCACTCCGCTCGCAAGATTGTATTCCTCCTCCGTGCACCGTTTTGGCATTGTTTACAGATGTCTCAACAAGGAAAAAAAGGAAAACACGCAGACTTCCGTCCTAACTGGCTCACTTAATCTCTGTGTAAATTGCTCTTCCCCCCGTGTACTGTTTGCGTGTGAGTGTGTGTGAACTTTGACCTGGTTTTGTTCGACCTAGCACAGTACATTACTGAGTGCAGGGATTTTCATTCCACACGGACCTATCTCCAATCTAAATTGTGGTAGTTTTTAGTGTCTCGACGGTGAAGTCAAGGCCCGGGGGTAGAGTGGTCAGAGGTAGCGAAACGATGGCATGTCTATCGAGTGGGAGGCTGTAGACACCTCCACATAATTGTGTGCAGTAGACAGCATGATTTGTCAGTCTGATGCCTGCACCACCCATCACACAACGAACGTCTGGTTTTTCGCTCTCTGACGTCATCACAACCATCTACGGTGTAGATAAGTCTGGATCACTCACGCCTCCGGTTTGTCTGCCTTTGCTGGAACGAATGTGAATTGTGCCAATGCGTTGCACAGCCTGGACCGGCGGGCACTTTGAGGAGGCCATAAAAGGCACATAATTTGTGCCATTGGTTGGGGAAGGGGGAAGGGGAGAGAGCGCTTCCCCCTTTCCAATGCCATTAGAACTTTAATGTCTAACTCATAAAAATGGCTGCGCAAAGCGCTACTGCCTCGTTATAGACCTAACAAAGACAATAGCTTTGTTTCCAGCATGACGATTGGCTGAGTGACATCGAGGTCTTCACTGCTCAGTTCTTTCGTTAACCTTTTTTCCTCATCTCACGATTGACATCCTGACAACTAGGCAACTTCATAATCCAGTTAGGAAGCTCAAACAGGAAAACAGGAAGGTCTCCACTAGGGTGGATGAAGTCTCATAAATGCACGAGGAGGAGGAAGGGGTTCCCAATCCACGCATGAATTGTTAATTTCACACAAAGCACTGGCTACAATGACGTGATGTATTGAGAGAAGTTAACGGCTACTAGACCAATAAAATCGACTTTTATTTGCCAGACTATGCCTGTTGTGTCTGAAATTTTTTGGTGCGCACTAAAGAGCCTCACAGTGAAAGTTAACTGCTATGCGTCTGCAGCCTTCACTTAAGCAGCCTCGCAGAGGCTGCTGTGGCACTGCTGTCTCGCATATGCTTTGGACGCTGCCACAACCTCGATGACAGAGGAAAATTTCCTGCTAAGTGCTAGCGAAACAGGTGGAATGGGAATGAAGGCCTCTCACCGTATTTGTTTCTCTCCACCGCCTTTAAGGACGGAGGTAATGGGTGGGGGGGGGGGGGGGGGAGAGGATAATCAGGACACCTTTCCGGATAAAATAAATACATTAGTTGATTTGTTCAAAAAATAAACAAATAAAAAGGAAGTGATTCGCTTAAAATAAACACCCACAACACCTCAGTCCAGCACTGGGCCAATGACGGCCTTAGCAAACTTTGGGGGGAGGGGGAGGGAGCAGAGGTCGAATGGGTTCTGATAGCATTGCCCGCTTGAGTAAATTTATGGAAGAGATTTGACCTCCCCACAATTAGAATGCCAAATAGCTCCCGCGTTGGCTTTTTGGACATTACTTTGAAAAGCACACGCAATTCTGGATGTTCTGTTCCCCTCCCTCCCCCCCCCTCCCCTACTCGTCGTAAATGGCATGATTTGATAAGGATAATGTGTGGGCCACTTTTGATCAAAGAGCGCAGGTTTGTTTTACGCAATCACAGTGGACTCATTGTGATGATTTTCTGGTCAGCTATCTTTCTTTATTCTCTATCAGAATTCACACCTATGGGGTGTTATGTGATCAGTTCAATTGCTTGGTGGAAAACGAGCGATTTTCACTCCCCTCCGCTCCCCCATGTGTATGGCGTGATAGTGACAGCCTTCCTGCCTCATGGTTAATACTGCTATCTCAAATTCCATTAAAAAAATGGGGGAGGAGAATGCGATAAAAGAATGAATTGAAATCAATGGGGCCAATTTACCACACATAGCCCTTGTTGGCATGAACTGGGAAGCTTTGCGACACCACCGTCTCACCCGGTGCAGCAACGGACAGACTGAAGTTTTCAATGGTCCATGTGAACTCGAGTTTTTTTGGACAAATCTGAAATTAAAAGGGAAGAGAATGAATCCAATGCTACCTTTTTATGAAAATTGGATGGGTCAACCGCCTATCCTCAGAGCATGGAGGAGGGGAACAAAGAGGTGACATTTCAGCCCTGTACCCCACATCAAACATTGGTTTGCGCTTTGATTAGGCAATGCAATGCTTATTTCTTATGTTGACCATCTATGGGTGTTTTGCTAGGAGCCTACTCCGAGGAAAATAAAAACAACCTTGTGATCAACGCTATTTTGTGTGGCAACGTCGACGGTGGAACAAGTCTCGCGACCGTATTAAGGACGGAAATGTATGTCCTTCGGCCTTTGACATAAAAGTACCTCTTTTGGTTAAGCAAGGAGACAAGTTTACGCCTTAAAATTACCTATTCACCTATTTTTCCCAGATTAAATCAAGCGAGTGTAGCCGCCAATGTTGACGAAAGCATGGAAGTAAGGGTGGACGCCAACAAATCCGGGGGCAAGTACCAATTTGACCATGAATGGTAAATATCCCCCAGAATACAACATTAGAGGTGCTGACATGTAAACAATTAGTTCAGAGGGAAGAGCCTTTGAATATGCCAAAGCTGGACGTGCGCCCTGCCGGTTCGCATGCCCGGCCGTACTTGAAGATGGTGTGGGTGTGGGAGGAAGGGTAGGAAATGCAAGTATAGGCGAAAAAAAACTGCAGAGGCCTTTGCAGTCGTCCGTGTATTAGGACTTTGGATGGAAACTCACCTGAATGTTGGGCGGACCCAGTGCTGTTATTTTCCATAATTCGGGTCGAATATGCTCATGTTGACTATGCCAAAATTGGAGCGCGGTAAGCTACCCAAATGTAGGACAGTCAACAGTCGGAAAGAAGGTCTTAGAAAACCACTTTGCAGCAAAATGACAGATAGAGATAACGATTAGGTTTATTTTAATAACCCTTCCTATTTAAACTTAGAAAGGAATGGTTCTTGTCTGCATAGACCCCGAAGATGGAACTTGACACGGCTAGACGATTAACAATTCAGCTGTATGCTTCTGTAGCGGTTCTATCAATTGCCGTTTAATTGGTAGGGAATACCACAGCACAATAAGATTTGGTTGGAAGGAAGAACGATCTGCGCTTTCAGCATTGGTAGCGATCATATGACACAGCCACTTAGATTTGGACTGACCTAAACATCGTATTTCGAAATTGAAATGAACGGAAGTGAATTAGCTAACAACTTAAAGCACTAAAGCCAAGATAGTTCGATTTTGAACCATTTCAACGTCCATATCGTTTAATACAACTTAATTTTAGTGCGTAGCCCAAACTAAGGTAAATTCCACAGTTCTTAATCTTAATTTCATCGAAAGAAATGTAATGAACGATAAGTGATAGAACGTAAAATAACTTTTCGACACTTTCCCTGGACTGAAAACATAAGATTCCGGAAAGCAGACGCTAGACCAAAAGCAGAAATTAAAGCATCATGTCTGCGAGCTTTAGCCTAAACTCATAGTTCACCCATTAAATGGCATTTAACCACCAGGTTATAGAACTAAAATATGAGTTTCAATGAATAACAATTAATCAGGTGCTTTGAAAAAGTTGAACAAAATTTAGGCGCTTTAGCGAGTAGGTGACCGGTAATTGAGTCCAGCAATCAACTGGTTAAAGTACTTAAAATTAACGAATCTATTTGCATCGGGACAAATAAAGAAGCCAAAATTGATTATTAGTAACAACCAAAATCAGAACGCCCCCAAATGCTGCTAAAAACTAGTAATTTTAAGGCGATCACAAAAGCACAGTGACCTTAAGCAAATAGAAGCATAGGTATTTATAAATCCATATTCAAAAGGAACGGTGGGTATAATTTGGCACTCAAAAGCCCACGTTAGATTTAAATCACCAAACAATGTGTCATTAACTACAAAAATCCGTTTCTAACAGCTCAACATTTATAATCTAAAACGCTAACCTTTGTATAGCACCAATGCGCCGAATTTAGTGTATCATTCAAAGGTAATGGAGGCAAACATAGACCCCCAGATGCAACAACCGCAGCCGCAGGTGAAGAATCCAGCATGTGTTTTGAGTCACACTGAGCCAAAGGCAGACTCAACGAATCGTCCTGATGGTGATATTTTGACCTTCGTTCATCGTAGAAATTCGGGGATAATTTACGCTTTACGCCTTTCAATGGTTGAGTGATTTCTTTAGAAGCCTGTGAAAAGTTTGTTCTGCATGCTCTACTGCTATGAGAATTATTATCCGGGAAAGTTAGAAGACGCTCAAGCGTCGTGTTATGCAGCATATTATCGAATATTTTACAAGTTCAAAAAGGAGCACAGTGACCTTAAGTAAACATCACAAATTGTTCTACGGATTAAAACAAAGCGTGAATTTTAAATAAGTAGGCTTGTTATACTCTAAAATTTTGTTTATTAATAAAATTAGCTAACAATAGCTTTATAAAAGTTACAATTACTACGTTTCTGGGTTTTATGCGACAACATTTCTTTTCTACCAGATGAATCTTCAACTTCATACTTTCGCCAAAATAGCGCAAAACATTAGTCAAAAGTGACTCTTAAGCTATATTAGCAAAATATTGCAGCTATAAGGTAACACACTGTTCAAATCACTGTGTTTTACCCTGAGTTAAATGGGAAGAATTGTAATGCAAGCTCATATTTATAACAATTATGACACAAGACTAGTCAAATGAACTCTACAGTCCAGCATAGTTTGCTTAATGTAACATCACAGAGCTTCCTCGAAGGCAAAATAAAACAGAATGCTAGGGTAGAACACATACGTGCATTCAACGGGGAGAGGAAAATAAGCCGCTGACATGGCCGAGCGGTCAGCCTACACAGCTAAAGCAAGATGGCCACCCCTGTAACCTTTACCGAAAACCGGTAGTACAAACAAACCAAGTATTACATTGCTCCTGTCCTCTTTCGAGCGTCGTCCCTGACGCGCCTCTCTGTACACCTCCCACGTCAGCCATCACAACGTAGTCAGTGATGCAACAAGCACCCACGAGCTAACCATGCCAATCACCGACATTCCACGCGATTAAGGCGATGTTTGACACCAACGTCACTGATCCCTCTTGACAGTGCATTGGACTTCCATTTTTGTTTGGCTTAAGAACAAAGTTCAGCATAAGTGGCTCTGCCGACCATCAGTATGTCCGTAGGGAGACGCTAGCACGCCGATCTCCTTAAGCAAGTATATTAAAGGTAATCTTCGAAACGAAACTTTCCAGGTGGTTCATGGCTAGTGTCGCTTCAGTTGTTGATAGCTTTCTTGTGGAACACGGAGATGGGGTAAATGCCGGAGGTGGGCGTCGTTCGTGGCCCATCCGTAGCGCATGCACTTCCTTCGCACCGCTGCAACATGCCACAAGCGGTAGAGATCGAGATAGATACCCTACAGAGTCGGATCCGATTTCCGCTGCCACCAATGTAGCGTCCCGAGGCTTCCTCGAAGGCGAAAGAAGGCAGAATACTAGGGCGGAATATATATATATATATTCAACGGACAGAGGGAAATAAGCTGCTGGCATGGCCCGGAGGACAACCTTCGCAGCTAGGGCAATACGGCCGCCTCAGCGACCTTGACCGAATCCAGTAGTTCCAACAAACAAAGTACTACAATTAGTAGACTTTGGTTCTCACGTAATAATTAGCTATCTGTGTAGTATTTGTTTGTTTGAACTATCGGTTTTGGTTAGGGTTGCAGAGGTGGCCATCTTGCCCCAGCTGCGTAGGCTGGCCTTCGGACCTTACGAGCAGCTTATTTTTCTTTGTCCGTTGAATATATATATATATTCTACCCTAGTGTTCTGCCTTCTTTTGCCTTCGAGGGAGCCCCGGGATGCTACAATCTGAATGAATAGCCTCAGCATGTTTCGTTCACTGGGTTGATTAATTCACCAAAAATATTTTCCCAAAACAACTTGAATGAAACTTGACTTGAAACCTGTCAAGGCCCATAGTCTTCGTTACCCTTTATAAGTGGTTTTTATGAAATTGTGCATGAACGATGGTGGAGAGAATAACGCAAACATATCAGCACCTGCGAATGCCTCTGGTTGGACCACATTGAAAAATGCTCCATGTCAAACCTCCTTCCAGCTACAGTTGTACTACTTATGTTCTTTAGATGTGTTTGTAGGCCATAGGCGGGACGCCGACTTGAACCTGGTTGCAGAGCAGCGTGGTTACTCCCAAGGGCGCGACACATCCCCGTTCTTAAATCTTCTACAAGATCCCTTTGTACCCCCTCTCTTACTCATAATAAAGATGTCAAAGCGTACTTAGACTTCTAGTAGCAAGGGCAAAAAGAGGGAAGTAAAGGAACCCTTCACGACGGTGGCCTTGAATACAAACGTCATTCTGTTCTAAAAATCAATCCTATAGAAGCATTGTACTAACGACGTTTTTACCTTTGCATTTGATGTCCTTATTTACGCTAGATAACGAAAATTGAATAGTTTGATTAAGAAAATATATTTGAAGAGTTCAACCCCATTAAACATTGATGGAATTACATTGTCTGTTTAACAAATAATAAGATTCATAGTCCAATTTGCATTATTTAGCGTTTGCAAGATTACATGAGTAAAAAAATTTCCTGAAAAATCTGCCCTTACAAACTTTAATGATTGAAGTCGCTACATATAAAAGAATTTAAATGCAATTGATCAAACATTAAAAATTGTGTATAATTTGCCAAAATTAGGGCTGCTATACATCTTCAAGGCATTTGCAAATCAAATCAAGAAAATTCTAATTTCAAAGCCCAAAAATGTTAGTGAAATTACGCATGAGACAAGGGCACAACTATAAATATCGGGAAGCCAACCGATTAAAATGTAAAAAAAAGATGCGCCAAACCAAAACAGTATTTTTAAGAAAACCCTATATTAGTTGTAGCGTCCCGAGGCTCCCTTAAGGCAAAAGAAGGCAAACTGGCGGGGTAGAATACATATATTCACCGGACAGAAGGGGAAAAGGCTGCTGGCATGGCTCAGAGGCCAGCCCACGCAGCTAGGGCAATATGGCCACCTCTGTGACCTTGACAGAAACCGGCAGTTCTAACAAACAAAGTATTACATTGCCCCTCTCCTCTTTCGAGCGTCGTCCCCGACGCGCCCCTCGGTTATCTCCCGCGTCAGCCATCACAACATACTCAGTGCTGCAAGAGGCACTCACGAGCTAACCATGCCAGTCGCCAACATTCGACGCGATTGAGGCGATGCTTGACACCAAAGTCAGTGATCCCTCTTCACAGTGCATTGCACTTCGAGTTTCGTTTGGCTTGGAAACAAGCTTCAGAATAAGTGGTCCTACCGACCATCAGAATGTCCGTAGGGGAGGCGTTAGCGCGCCGATCTCTTTCCGGGTGGTCCATGGCTAGTGTCGCTTCAGCTGTTGATAGCTTTCTTGTAGAACACGGAGAAGGGGTGGATGCCGGAGGTGGACGTCGTTCGTGGCCCATCCGTAGCACGTGCACTTCCTTCGCACCGCTGCAGCATGCCGCAGGCGGTAGAGATCGGGATAGACACCTATAGAGTCGGGTCCGCTTTCCGCTGCCACCAATGTAGCGTCCCGAGGCTCCCTTAAGGCAAAAGAAGGCAAACTGGCGGGGTAGAATACACATATTCACCGGACAGAAGGGGAAAAGGCTGCTGGCATGGCTCAGAGGCCAGCCCACGCAGCTAGGGCAATATGGCCACCTCTGTGACCTTGACAGAAACCGGCAGTTCTAACAAACAAAGTATTACATTAGTAGTCAAATTTTGGTATAAAAAATACTTTTGTTAAATGGAATGAATGTTGTTTGGAACTAATAAAACCATCTCGTAGCATTAAGCAATTTCGTACCACTAAAAGAGCGTAAGCTACCAGGAACAAAAGCATGTTTAATCCTTAGAAAACAGTACATAATAAGTCAAAAGATCGTGCTATGTAAGAGTCCTAAACGCTATTTACAACCACCTCCCCACAAATCACGCTGACATTCCCAATATCAAGTTAAGTTAGAACAAGAATTTATGTATCCATGGGATCAAAGTGCTATGAAATCAAAATAGCATCGAGGGCACAAATGATAAATGGATCTGTAGCGTCCTGAGGCTCCCTTAAGGCAAAAGAAGGCAAAGTGGCAGGATAGAATATATATATTCACCGGACAGAGGGGAAACGGTTGCTGGCGTGGCCCAGAGGCCAGCCCACGCAGCTAGGGCAATATGGCCACCTCTGTGACCTTGACAGAAACCGGCAGTTCTAACAAACAAAGCACTACAGGATCTTTACGAAATGGCAAAATCCAATTAATCATTAGACACGGGTTGCGCAATTTCGCGTCACACGGTTAATGGTAGCCATCCTCAACGACTATCTATCAACCATAGATTGAATATTTTTTAGTAGGATAGAAAAAGCAACCAAACTGCAAGGGGATTTTGTATTAGTTCCCTCACATAATCTGCATATTAAAAGATCTTGAATGCCATTTTACTTACCTAAATTAATTAACAATTTTGTCACTGCCGTTCAATTTTTATTATTTTGTTTTGCATTTTAAGTGAAATGTTAATGAGAGGACTGCTACTATTTTTTGGTTTTGTTCTTTTTGCTTAAGCACGTTTTGTGGTTAACTTCTTGAAAATGCCAAGTTACGTTAAGGTCAAAATTTATAAGTTATTTTTGCTTGCATTTAATGTGGTGGGCAAAAATTTTTTGTAAGTTGTTTAAACATAGTTTTTGAATTTAGTTGTTTGAGTTCTTATGAACCCTATATCCCGCGCCTTACAGTTCGGTCATAAGCATGGCTGGCACGGGTCGTATGTCTCTGAAGCGCAAGGTAACGTGCATGGTTTTTACTTTTTCATGGCTTGGTTCCTTAATCGTTTGTGTAAGCACGTCTTGCTGACTGTAGTTTGTGTCCGCTGGAGTATTCAAAGCAGAATTGGATGAGTTTCTTCGTCGTGAACTGGCTGAGGATGGATATAGCGGTGTCAAGGTTCGCTCAAATGAGCGTCGCACGGAAATCATCATTTCGGCGACTAAGACCCAAGCTGTTCTAGGAGAGCAGTCGCGCAGGATCAGAGAACTTACCTCTCTCATCCAGCAGCGGACTCGTGCGCCGAAGACTATTGAGTTGTTCGTCGAAAAGATGATGGCTCGCAGTTTGAGTGCTACAACCCAAGCTGAGTCTCTTCGATACAAGCTTACAGGCGGTCTCCCTGTGAGAAAGTAGGGAATTCTATGTTTGCGTCTACTATTTTGAATAGGGCGTGCTACAGTGTGTTGAGATTCATTATGGAATCGGGTGCGCGTGGTGCTGAAGTCGTTGTTTCCGGAAAAATAAAGGGTCAGCGTGCAAAATCTATGAAGTTTTCTGACGGGCTGATGATTCACTCCGGTGACCCGGTTAACTACTACATCGATCGCGCTGTTCGTCATGTGCGCCTTCCCCAGGGTATCCTTGGTATTCGGGTAAAGATTATGCTGAACCACGACAGCTCCGGAAACACTGGCCCCAGAAAACCCCTCCCGGACTTTGTTTCCATACTCACCGCAAAGGACGAGCCCGTGATTACGGAGCCCTACTCTGAGGATAAACCGCAATAAAAAAATAAAAGCGGGCCTGTATTGGATATTTATGTATTGAACGCTGGATTCTTTACTGTGTTTAATACTGACTTTGGTTCCTCCCCGTTGGTTTTGTCACTATCTTACTCGGGACATATCAGTAGCCGGTCTCGAATCCGTGTTCGCAGTGGGTACCAGGTTTAGGTGGGCGCGTGGCGCTCCTGCTCCACCTTGAACATATGACGAATGCTAGGGTGCGGGAGTTTCGCTGCGGCTCTCTTCAGCGTCCTAACGACCAGCCTGGTGTCGTCCCTAGTCTCTGTCCTGTCCTTCCACTCGGGGAAGACTCAACATTTCTCGGTTTTGTTGATGCTTTGTTAGAAGTCTCCACTCTAGTCATATTAGGTCTGTAGAATGTTGATTCCGGTGAAGCCTTCATCCGGTGAATTGCCGGGGCGGTCGCGATGTGGTTCCGTCCATGGTCATGCCTGTGCCACCTATCTAGCATTCAGGTGCTCCGGAGCGCCGTCTGTCATTTATCTGTGGCTCCTGTGCCCACGCTGGGATGAGTAAGCCAGATGGGGAGTTTTGTCAGCTGTTCCGCGCAAATCCCCTTTCTCCAGTGGGCCTGCCCGCCCAACCAATTGCCTCGTCCCGCGTCTTTGAATCCACTCTCTGGTGAAGTGTCATGCGATTGGTCCGTTCGGAGGCTACTGACTCAGCGGACTCAGACGTTGCGGTGGTTGTTGGTTGGCGCAATCCGCGTGGCACGCGCATTTCCGGGAAAGTGAATTATCCTGTTAAACCTTACCTTACGCACACACACACTCATGAATTTATTAATCTGGCTCTCAATAGGTCCATCATTGGGAGGTGAGTCGGCAAAGTTGGTGAGAAGCGCATCAACTGCGATAGCTCGCTTGGAGATCACCTTTTGCAGGCATCTGACCCTCCGCGTGAAGCTTATGCTTCAATCCCATTCAGGTCTTCGGCCGTTCCTAGAAAAGGCGTAATTGGATAATACCTTTTGAGGTGAAATTAGGCTAAGCTCACCCGTAGATTGAGATTTAACTACCAAGCCGAAATCCCTTCTCACGAAGCTACTCCGTCTCAGCAACTGAAGTATTTCTAATTGCCCAAGTTCACAGAATATTGTTTGCATCACATTACGAGCCTAAGTGGAGAGGAGTGACAAGATCCAGGTGGCGTTTAAAATGTCGTTCTGAACATCGAGACTTGATTTGGAGTGAATAAAGGTACCTATTTTGGATTATCAATCTACCTAAATGAGAGTTGGAGGGATGTAGTGCAGTTGGTTTTAGAACTGGCTCATACCGTCACTGCGACATGAACATCTGATGTGTGAAGACTGTCACGCAAAGGGGCGGCGTGTGCCTGCCTTCTAAACCTAACAATGTCATTGGTTCATTTATCATTATCGCAGTTAGCAAGATTTTGATTCGTGCAAAACTTTAATGGACCCATAGCATCACCAGCAGTGGTCCGTGTCGCCTTCTTTTTTGTCCTGCCGAAGCGGCAAAGCCCACAGAGCACAAAACAATCACGACATCCATTACAAGCTTACTTTTTGTGCAAAAAAACACCAGTCGCATTTGTACCAAGTAATTGAGAGTCTTTTTTACCTTAGTTTCTATTGTCCCGCCATTTTCCGACAGTTGCCATTTCCAGTTATTTGATTGGTTGGAAGAAATTGCCAGTAATCTAGCAAATTCATTAACAAAATAGTTAACCGAGTGGTCATTGATAGATGGTGGACAAGGTGTCGATTTGATTAAGGACGAGGTGCCATACCACACGGCTCTTATCGATTGCCCACTATCGGTTTATCGATCCACCGCGAAGGGTGCAATAATATGACCTCATTTTTTGTCCAATCAAAACTCACACCGGTTTACCCACCGCCTCAGCATGAAATGTGTGCCTTTAAACGCCTCTCTCGCAAATCATTACTCCCAAAAGGGCTAACTTTCTTGCAAAGGATGCATTTCAAATTTCGTACTGCCTATCAACCCAGGGAATATGTTCTTTTATGTTTTTGCGAAAGTTATTAATTTATTCATCATGCTTAAACGATTCTCCTCCCTCTTTGTAATCTATTCTTGGTTTTGTGTGAAAAACTTGCTATTAATGTAATGTCAATGTATGTGTCAATCCTGTCGGTGGCGTGTGACAACTTGAGCTGCATCGCCCTATTAACGTGGCCATTTCTGGCCTCCTATACCAGGCCAGAAAATAAATACATTAAAAAATCAATGTTTTACGAAAGTGAGATACTAAAATCTCGATTATCTACAGTTAATCAAGGCGCCTTATAACAAGGAGAGAAGGGAATAGTCTAACAAGTCACCGCTTTTGGCCTCGTATAAACTCACTGCTCTCTGAAGGCCACAAAGGCTATGCCAGTCTGGAAGTAGCCTTACTGTGAGCGCACAGAAGGATGCTTATACCACCGCGATGTGGCCTAGGCGATGTGACTTATCTGATAACCTCGGGGCTATGTTCTGTTTCCCCTCCCACCCCTCTCGCCCCCTTCCTTTTCCTTCGGGGTTAATACAATTCCCACGTCCCCTCTACGAGGTGTGGCGGAAGAGTCAAAGCTACCAACAATAACAACAGTAGATCACCTTATCAAGCCTCCAACTGTTTGGACAACAATAGGTGGAGTGTGAAAACCCCATGTAACACACCCCTGGAGTTGGTGTTTTTTGCCCCCTCGACCGCCTCGTGCCTTTCGTCTCTTCCATTGGGACAATTGCGTGATTTTTTTGTATAAACCCACTCCAAATTACGTCATCAAAGCCCTAAAAAGATGCCGTTTAGATCACTGTTTCTCGCTTTTATCACCTTTTCGATATACCAAGGCTTTTGTTGGGGATTGCGATGCACTAACTGAGGGTTTCCTTGCGAGAGGTTTGAAAAATGATGTCGCATTTAAATTTCGTATTCGCAGTAGGTTTGTGGCTAGTAATCCCACCCCAAAATTGGTTAACGCAGCTTGGATTTGATTGGTGAAGGGAGGCTCTAACATTTGATCTCAATACCAGACTAAGCAGGCATCGGTGAGTACGTTAACAGGCGGGAAATCCCCTCTTTGGAGAGTCCGTTCAATAGTCAATGCCGGTATAGACCAAATTTTGTAGGGTAAATAGCCATTCCTATTATTTTGTCTTTAAATCAAGTAACTACAGACGAGATAACCCCGGCCTCCTTGCACATCTCATTGTACGGTCATTGGTTGGGCGACTTTTCTCTTTATATAGCACTAGAACGGTAACACAGCCGAAAAGGGAAACCGCAATTGGGTTGAACGAAGACTTCCACCAGTTAAGGCCATTAAACCACTGAAGCGCTACAGGGCCGCGCTTAAGCCTGGATAGATATAGGCGTGGCTGGAAGGTCATGCCGTAGGAGTCCACGCAGCCTTCGAGCGCTCCACCTCCCCCCGGGTCATTGCACTGCCGCTACAGTAACGAGGTCTGGTGTACACCACGGGTGACCACTAACTGGACTGGAAATAACACGAGGAAATCACATCTTAGGGCTAAAAGGCGAACTAATATGGAGCAAAAGTCGTGTTAGAAATGGTACCAAAACTGGCTGACGCCTTGCAACAAGCATGATACGTATGTCGTGTGCTTTTGTGGTGACAGTGGTCAAAATAATCAACATTAGAAGGGGGGGTATCGTACCCTCCAGCGATGATGTAAATACTGTTGTCTGGGAACCAATAGGAAGCCTCTCTTTGAGGTCGCTTGCGATTCGTTGAAACTTAATCTCGCTTCACCGTAGATAATACATAACAATTAAAATTCGTGATTTGCCAAAATCAGAGGTCGGCTTATTTGCTCCATGGTACGCTTCAGTTGACATCTTCCTCCTACAACAGTTTGAGTTGGTGAGAAGTCTGTGGAATAAAGGTTCGGTTACTGTTGCCACCACCGTGATAGCCAAGGCACCCCTGAAGCCATAATGAGGCAAAAAAATTTTTACTGCGTGGGAGGTCAAAAGTTTATAAATTAAATAAAGCATTTCTAAAATAAAAAGGTGTAGATGTGCTTATTCTTGTCTCTATGTCTTATAACGAGAGCGGTTTCTGGTGGGCAATTTGTTAGGCCAAGGATCCCATCATTTTATTCCCAGTTGTGAAATCGTGGCAGTTTTTTAAGGAATTGTTAAATATTCCATATAGATCCTCACTTTCCCTTTTTTAACACCCGTTTCCTTTTAATTAATGTGGAGGAGGCTCCTCCCTCCTCACTTCAAAACGCATTCCGAGTAATTCCATGTAATGATGTATTAAATTAATTTTAAAAAATCGACCACCTAAGGGACAGACATTTGTCAGAACCCCAAGAGAAGTCTAAAAATAGCCTTCTTGGAACTAAGCCAGTGATCAACGATAGAAAAAAAGCAATTATTTTTGTAAAAACCAACCCCTATGAATTATTTTTTTCAGAAAATATATTATCGAGACAATCTGGAATCGCTATGTAGGAAGAAAATTGCACTTTTTCCTCCTCCTCTTCCTCCTCCTTCTCCTCCTCCCTCTCTTCGTATTAATCGTACTGAGCATGCAACTCCCACCATTCACCTCCTCCTCGTTGAAAGTCTTTGGATTGGGCGAGGAGTATTATGCTAATCCTTGAATAAGTTAACATTTAGGTGGCCCTTAAATGCACCAAAAAGCATCCTTTTATTGGATGGGCTTGTCTGAAAGCAAAAAACTCCGAGATGGGAAATCAGATGTGTTCAAATGCAGCCTCTTACCTCCTTCTAACATCCGACTTGTTGAATTTTCCTAAAAAAAAGGAAATTTCTACAACATTCCAACGCATTAATTGAGTAGTTCATCGTAAAAATTCATTTCTTGTTAAAAATTTTAGGCTCAAGATTGGCTTTGGAGAAGGATTAGACCAATTTTCTCCTCCAATAGGTTAGCAATACACAAAATCACTGCAATCCCGGTCCATTGAGAACCAACCAGTCAAGCGCTCTAAGTGGCACTGTTAAATTAAAAGATCTCTCCATAAAGTATGGTAGAGGTCGCGCTAACAATGGCCTAACTGTACAATTGGTCCAAAGTAGCAGTTGCCCCAGATACCCAAGAATGTCCGACTATTTCAAGGAATTATCACTAATCCATTTCGAAAGCGAACATTACCGTCTAGACGACCAATTAGTAAACTGGAAGGTTAGAAATAACAATCGTGCTGTGTGCACGCTCAATGACTTGTCGCTGTTGACCAAAAAGTGTCAAAAGTCTTGGTATCACACATTTCTCTCGAAGTCATCTTAGTACGTGTTCACAAGTCAGTTAATTTTACCAAAGAAAAAAAGAACCAAAGAAGGGAAGTGAAGTTGCTACCGACAGCAGTAGAAGCAATGACGACACCAAATCATTTCACCAGCTGATGAAAATAACCAACCGGCTTAGTCTTGTAACCACACTGGCATCAGGCGCTTTCGATGCCAACGACCTGAAGTTACATGCATTTCATGAATGGAGGCGTGAAAAAAAAAGGAGTTGCGGATGATACATGCATGATGAGATGACGTGAGTCCAAAAGTCATGTCACCTTCCCACAAAACGAAAGGTCAAATAGGTTACTTGAAACCTGAGCCATCAAATACCACTTTGTGAATGCAGTATTTGATATTTGAAAGGCAACCCAACAGATAACCAGCCTCGTGGAATCGCTTAACCACCGGCAATGTGTTCAATCACGTCAAAAGGTCACTTCACCGAGAACGTAAATCTTTGACATCCTCGACTGCCAGCTGTGGTATTTGGCATTTTTAGTGCAAGATCCTCAGCATTGAGAACATATATTGCTACCTCGTCATCAAAACATCACAAAATTGATTTAGGAGTAGGTTTGCCATCTGCGTCACATATATGTGACGCATGAACTTTCTTATTTTACCACCCATATCACATGTTTAAAAGGGAAGGTTAGGAGAAAAAAACGAAGTATCAAAAAGTTATGGCATATTTTGACAAGAAAGGACCTGGTTTACAATGCTGAATTGGCCCATGAGGTTGAGAGCCTGTCAAAGTCGGGTTTGCCTTTTGTCTTATCTACGAAACTAGTCTAATGTACGCTTGACTGCATTGTCTGGACCCACTTTTAGGCAGTTAAGCATGACCACGTGCCTGCCCTGGTTCCGTGTATGTCGGTTAAAGTACACATAACAAAAGGACGAATCATGGCCTGTTCTTGTTGTAACCACTCCACCTCCATTCCTTTTGCATTTGCAGACTGAGAGAGGTGGAAAAAGCGCCAATGTTGTTTCCTTTTTCCTTTTCTTCTCCTCCCCTTTTTCGTCTGCTTGTTGGTGTTGGTGTTGTTCCCCGCCGCGAGAAGTGACGCACAAGTCATCCTGATGTGAGGCATTAATGTGAAAAGGCATTTTCCCTGTACCAGTGTGTGTGTGTTCAATTAGCCCAGCGCCTTACCTCTTTGTAAATTAGGTTGTCATGGCGTTTTTTTTGTGTGTAATGCCTACAAGTTTTAGTCTTTCATTCAAAGCATTTCTCCTTTTTACCAATTTAGTGATAAGGTTAGGGGTTGCGGGGATAGCTGGTGCGATGGGAGGCCACTGGATTGTTTTCAACTGTAAAGGCGGAGATACCGGCACGAGGATCAGGGTGATCACACCAAGAAGTACACTATCCGCTACTGAGGTGATCCATGTGAGTGCAACTGTTGCCTAGTGTGTTAGAATCGTCAAGGTCGCTAAAATGGGGGCAAATTTTAGGAATCAGTCGATCCAGCTTCTTGCCACAGGATTGGGGAAAGTTACGTGAGATCTACTAAAGTTGATACCTTATTCCCTTTTGAAGTAAATAACTTCACATTTGCTGCCTTACTTAGCTCATTGAGGTGATATATTCCCTTGAAGCTGGAATCAACCGAAGTTGGTAAGCTGGCTGAATTTAATTGAACCGCTTCTCAATGGAATGCGGGAGGAATACCTCTTATAGTTACTTCTTACGGTGCAGAAGAGGCAGATTTTTGTGATAAAGTGGCTCAAATACCTCTCATACAGCAACATTAGGTATTTATAATCATCATTAATTCAGCGAATAGGTAATTTTTATCGTATTGTGTGCTTAAAACCCTCCGAAATAGGTGTCACATATATGTGACACACTCTCTCAATTAGATCATCATAAACGGTTGCACCACATTATGTCACAAACGGATTAAGTGGATTTGAAACAACAAAAACAATGTGCTTAGTGCTTCTAGTTTAAGAATATTTCCTTTTTTAAGTGTTTGCTGCTATCTTTTTTGTAGTGACCGATTTGCCTGAGAGACCACTGTTTTGAATGTCTTCTATGGCCAGAGTCGACACCTGACACTATAGTAATCTTCAGGATTTCATCTACCATGCTTGAGATTACATTTCCCTTCTAGCAGTCTTTAAAATGCTCGGTTTTGAATGGTTACCGATTAAGCCATAACCATGTAGCGGTCAGAAATAATCAGGCTGGAGTTAAGAGACCAGAGGTACGGTTTATGTCTGTCCACATTTTCTGTTTACAATCACCTTTTAACTTCCTAAGCAGCAAATATTTCTCTCAATATGTTTTTCTTTCTTTGTGCTAATTTCGCTATTTACTAAAGGATGTGAGCGACTAAATCACCTTTCTTCCTTATCCCCCAAAGGCGTTAAGCTGAATCATTTAGCCACTCGCAAATTAGGCCTTGAATGAAAAAAAGTTAAATATGTTTATTAATCACAGGTTTGTGAACTCCCCTAAATTCATTTCACCCAAAGGTCACAGTAGGCGTGACCCCCTTAAATGACTTTGTCACTGGGACAGGGGAGGTGGGCAATTAAAGGTGGATCACGTCCTACACAAAGCATTGAAATGTCTGTCACAGTAGTTGAGATTGTGAAAAGGCGGCGTTCCTTGATTTTATGTCGCGGCTTTGGCTATTCAATGCAGGTAGACCCTCTTGATAGGTGTTTGTACTCTCTTTATGGCTACCCACACCACGCACACGTGCTGTCAAGTAGATATCATAAAATTCCTACGCTTGTTGAGCTGATGACATTGGTGGAGTCCTCACTTCAAACAGTATAATGTCAAATTTCCGCCTCTTTGTAAACTGGCAATCCAATTCACATACGACAAACACATACACACACAAACACACACACACACACACACAAAGATACATTCGTGAATACGAGGCTAGAGTTCACACCGCACATAAAGCCAACGCCAATGTCAATCAGATTGGTGCGTTTTTTTTGCCTTCGACCTTCACTCCAACTTCCTTTGTAAAATTCGCTCGTCTAATGTTTACCCTCCCCCCTCCTCTCCCCGGCCTCGCCTCACCACCTGGCCGATGTTAAAACCACTTAATCCGTCCGGCGAGATGTTGACTCCATCTATCGCATTAGTGTTTCCTTCCTCGCCGGCTGAAGGACCTCCCTCCTCATCGATTCAGATTGTCAATCAACTTATTAGAAATCGATGGGTAGAGGGAATGCAGCTTCATGAGTCATCCCAACGACTATTGCTAAATCCGCCGATTATGTTGACGGGAGGGGTCGCGTGAAGCGCTGATGGTTTGAAAGCCGAAATCGTGGTTGGTCAATAGGGGCATGCGATTTTGGGTTTCCGGCCTAGGCTAGGCAATTCTGACATCTAGATCACTTCAAACACTACCTTCACATAAATTTAGTTTACTTTCAATACAGGTGCATAATTGGATCCATTCTAAGCTGGCAAGATACGTGAGATGCCTCAAACCTAAAAAATGTTGGACAGTAGTCGCCCTGTGATACGAATTTAAGATGAAAAGGGGGAAGGGGTAGCACAAAGCTGAGTGAAGGCGGCACCATTTTACCCTCCCTTTTTCAAAAGCACACAAACTGATGTCAAACGCAGATATGTGTGGGGAAAAACTTGGTTAGGCGGAGTAAAACATACTACTCATTTCCCTTACAAAAGGCGCTAATACAAACGTGACTTTACATTAGCGCCACTCACTTAACCAATTGCATCGCAGCACTGATAAATCGATAAAATCGATTCGATGTGAGCGTGTGAAACAGTTAGGACTATATAAAGGACGCCATTACAATGATAGGCCAGTGGGCGGTTCATATGCGGTGTAAAATTAAGGGGATCATCCAGTATTGAGGTGAATGGCTGCTTACACAAAAAAACAGGCGAACAGTTGACTGGCCCATAGAATAGTACAAGTGAACTCCACTTTGCAATGACTCATCCACACTGCGATTTGATTAATAAGGCTGGAAAATGCGCCGACTTTTACTACTCTCTCCCCTTTTTTTTTAAAAAAATACTCACAGCACTTCTGCCAAAGTCAGGAGGTGGATAGTGTGAGTGCGAATCGTTGAGCAAGGTGTGATCGACTGACGTTCACAGGCGTTAGCCGGGTTTGAATTGCATTTCATCAGATCGTACGAGTTGGCCTTACTAACCCCAGCTTGGCAGTAACATCGCCATTTTCATCGCGATCGCAAGTATGCACGCATATCACCATTTTTAATCACTCAACATGAACCCATACGAGAATACGACTGTGTTAACTGCACACACACAAACACAAATTTCATAGTCAGAATGTTTACTTCTCACATCCACTCTTGTATCGGATTAGGCATAGACGCATTGAGTGGGCGTGGAAGTGTATCGAAGAGAGGGAACCGCGGTTGGGTAAACTTACTACTGGGCGAAAGCGGTATCCAATTTCGGGAAGGGAAAGAGGAAGGGGGGAGAAGGGCCTTTACCATTTACTCCAGTGTCGATGATTAATGTGTGTGTCTGGGGCTATTGTTTAGAGGTCAGGTACTGCAGCTGGATCCATCACCATAATCCGTTGGCAAGGTGATGATGCGCCACGGGTTTGGGAGCGGCTGCTTCCAAGGGGGGTAAGTGATTTGCGGATAAACTTGATGCTTTAGTGGCCCATTTCATTGCCAGAACTTTGGTTATTATGCTATTAAAGAATAGATGTAAATAGCGTCACTTAGTTCTACAGTCAGTTGCCAAGGTATGAAATTGGAATAAAAAATGGTTTAGTTTTTCCTAACCCATAAATCAGGACGGCGAGTACCCAAATACATGAGGAGAGATTCACATGTCAGATAAATGTTTACCTGGAGACATGCAATCTCATTATGTTTTCGTTCCCCAACTGGCACGAGGTAGGAAAAATTCGACTACTGGGATTTAACACCCTCACTACCGCTTTTTGTCGACTCCATGACTCGGAGGGGCGTTTCAACCACCGTTGAGTCACATAGGTCTCGACTATTAATTAATTAACCAACTAGCAACTCTCTCTCTCTTTGATTTGCAGCAGATTTATTTCGTTGATAATCCTCTATTGGTCGTTAAAATTATGAGCATAAACAGCATTACAAACTAACTGATTGCTAGGACTTGGTTTACACGGCAAACGAAGCGGGGCGGGGCGGCAGCGGCAGCGGCGACGAAGACGACGGCGAAGACGAGGACGACGCAGTGTGGTTAGAATGCCCCTACCGCGATTAATGTTGGCCCTGTACCTCTCCACGCCTAGCAGTGTCGCTGTTCGCTGTGGCTGCAGCGCGAGGTGATTTACGACAAAGGAGGCCCGTATTTTGCGCTTACTGCGAAGAGGTTTGCAAAACCCGGGAAGCGAGCGCGATAGCGCACGCATGCATGCATGCAAGCAGGCACGCACACACATACGCACACACACACACACATACACACACACACCGGAAAGCGCACTTGACGCGGATGAGCTGTCAGTTAGTAGTTTGCATGTTGCGTGCGTGTGTCCCCTTCCCCAAACTGCCTCGCCCTAATGAATTGCATGCCTGTGCGAAGTCCGCGTGCAACCACGTACGCACGTACATAGGCACGAATGCACGCACGCACGCACGAGTGCATGCGTACACAGTCAAATCAGATTAGTAGGCCAGACACGCTTCCAGCGTTCCAGCTATAGGACGCCTGCATACGCACGCTTAATTAACGTGGTGTTGTAGTGAGGCAGACACACAAACGCCCACACACACGCACACAGCCAGCCTAGCTTCGCGCGTATCCGTATAAGCGCTATAATGCGATTGGTGCTGGCTTATTCGCGCGCAATAAACTATCGACGGGGGAAGCTAGGTGTTAGCCAATCAGGAGGGCGTAGCACAACAGCGTGACCCAACTAGCTTTCAGGTTGGCTGAGGCGAACGCGCTTGTAGCTAGCATTTGTGCTTACGCGCGGTATCATTCATTTACGCGAGTGATGTTAGCCGCGAACGGGTCTGTGGGGTCGCCGTCCTCCAACAATGGTACAGCTTTACTGACTGTGAATGGGATTATTCCGAACCAGCAGATTAATGGACAGCAAGGAAGTCGTGCAACTCCCATTCTTACTCCTGCCTACTTTCCCAACACTGCATTTGCATCCTTCCCTGTTCCTTTTTCTGGCCCGACTTCAGTTGTGCCATGCATTACCTCACCACCAACAGGAACAATATTTCAAAGTCCCGGGGGACAATTTCCTTTTAGCATGGCCGGTTCTATGCTTGTTGCCCAACCGCAACCGGTTATAAGTGGGACGCCAATAAGTTATTCGTCTTTCAGCCAACCGGTGAGCGTAGCGAATACCTCTCCCCCTGCTGCAGCAGCCGTGGTCTTGACAACACCAATAACCACAGACGTGTGCATTACCTCTACTGCCTCATTACCTGTTATCCAAAATGGTACAGTATCGATCGCCCCCTCGACATTACAATCAGCAGCACCAAATCTGAACAACACCATGACTGATGCTGCACCATCTATTAAATGCAAACCCGAAGTTAAGCCGGTTGTACCCTTGGGCTCAGTTATACCCAACACTCCAACTCCAGAGGCGAATATAGCCTCTCTGGAAAAGTGCAATTTCAATCGCGATCTCATCCTCGAGGCAATTGACAAACTGCGCGACAGAAAGGCCCGACCCGACATGGAACGCATTTCATGCCTCCTCCGACGTCAACACAATATCCCACCTTCTGACACACAGATTTGTCTTAATCGGCTGGCGGAAGTCGGAGCTGTCGTATGTGTTGACTATAAGGGAAATTTGAGCTACAGAAATCCTACCAAGTGGCGCAAGACAGCAACATCAACTGGAGCTATAACCAACCGACCAAATATCACTAAACGTCTCATTGATGCTGTTCGCTCTCTGATTCCTGAGGGTGGGGATCCTAACCAAAGTTTTACCCTATTCCAAATCGAGCAAGCGCTAAAACAGCTGAAGCCTTCTGTTCCATCCGCTACCACCTCTGGAGAGAATGAAGGAGACGTCTCGTCAATGGCTGCCCCGATGCCCGAGCTGACCGGGTCAAACCTTCGAGTGTGCGTAGAGCGAGAGGCGATATTTGGAAAGCTCGCTAAGCTGTCTGATGGACGCTTTGTTTTGGACGAAAACGGAGACAGGAAGCGCAACACTGGACCTGCACTTCATTTCAATCGACGACCATTTTTAGGCAAGCTACCACCTCAGGGCACATTTGGCAAGCCACCAATAGCTCCAGCACTGGATTCAATTGGCGGAAAACCGTACAATGTTCTTTCAATCGCTCCCGGTCGACCGCTAGCTCGGAGACCTCCGTTTACCACCGGAAAAAGAGGTCGGCCTCCCAGCATTAAAGCGAAGAAGATGCTCACCTCCTGCTCGCAACAACCCATCCTGCCTGCTCCGCCGGACAACCTTATGACTCCTCCATTGGAGAAGGCAAGTCTCCCCCATTCATTTTCATCTCAGCCTTTTTTTCCTCCTTTTCCTGTGTGTATGCACGCAAACACATTGCTACTTTGTACCATCTCTATCTCGCACTGTGCTGCTGCCGCTGCTAGCAGCGGCGATGGTGGTGGTGGTGGTGGCGGTAGTGGCGCGATAGTGCCGCCGGTAGTGTAAAATACGAGCCGCTGGCTTGCCGATTTGCCTGCCTATGAATGTGTGTGCGTGCATGCGTTTGTGCGTGCGAGACATAAAGACCGACTCCTTTTCGCATGCGATTGGCGGAGAGAGTAGGAGACTACTTTAGAGGCGGGCGTGCGCGTGTGTTTTCGTGGGGCGTGTCTCCCGCCCTCATCTCCCCACCCCCTTTCCCTCCATCCTCGCTCTCTCGCACTCTGTCGTCGTCCCCAGGCCAATTAGGCGGACGTGCGCGCGTGCGTGCGTCTACGGGGACGTGCGCGCGACACACGTACCCGGTGCGCGAGCAAACGAACGAGTGATGGCAAACTGCCTGTCTCCGGCAATGACTCACCCTACCCTTGCGCCACAGCACTTCGCTATTTGTGTGTGTGTCGTTTTTCAAGCTGTGTCTGCATTCGTGCGCGCCACATTCACGCACCCGTGCACACGCACGCGCACGCACGTACGCACATCGTCGCATATGGTGTGTGTGTGTGTGTATGCGTGTATTTCCCAATCTCGATTATTCGATTTTTAAGCATCCTTTCCGATGCTCTCAGGTGGTGCACACTTGTGGGCTAGTGAACGTCACCCCAGATGCACCGCCTAAGTTTTAGCCGACCCGCCTAACCACCAAACTGTATTCCACTTTTTAAATACATCTCAGCCAGTTTTTTGGCTAACCTAACGCCTTAGTGCCTCAAGGTGGTTAAACCACGCCTTTGTTGTCTGCCTGAAGCATTTTGTTCTCGATGTCACCGGGAAAAATTGATAGGTGCCAAGTCACTCCCGACATGGGCAACAATGGTTCCCTTTCTACTTTATCCTCTTTTTTGACAGCACAAGCTTTTTGTTAGCATTGAACTATTTTGTGGAAAGGAAAGTGCAAGCCCCTAACACGACACCAGAATAGAGGTGCAGTAGACAGCCTTGTCATTAATCACTCCGGTCGTGGTATCGAATCCACCGCATTTAAGAACAAAGAGCACTTAAAGTGACCAATTTTCAACCCACCTTGTCCACTACAAGAAAGGAGTTGATTTGGGGTGTAGGTATCGGCCTCCCTTATTTGAAAGTTCCTTTTTATGTGAAGGACGTTGCTCCCAGTCCCTACTTTCCATCACGATGCATGAGTCACGACCTCGGAAGACGTTTAATGCGTGTTACTTAGCCTGAGGCGCGTGACGAGAGAAAGCGGTTTAGAGCGTGACTGCCCTAATGGACCTCCTCATGCAATGCGTCCACTGTATTTTGATCAAAAATTGCCGATAAAATGCTTAGTCACAATATCAATGTAATTAGGCTACATTTAGATCAAGTTTTAACTTTAAAAGTGTTAAATAACAGCTGTTTATAGTGCTTTGGTAATGCATCATAACAGACGATTTTTGAAGCTTCCAATCTCATTCATCTGAAATTTTATATCAATGCATTGGTATCAGGCGCATGATTGCATGTTCTAGCACCTCTAATTATGGCCGATTCATATCTGACCTTACCATCGCGTCGCTAATCGGCTTACAGACGGCATACTGGCTCGTGTAGTTACTTTTTGTCCACTGAATCCATGTGTGTTTTTCTAAGCCTAGCTGAAAGCTGTAACGTAAATTTATATGCGCACGGTTCAAGTGTAACACTTCGAATACCTTTTGGTAAGCCTCAGTTCTCTTCCTCACTACCTGATGATGCAAGCAACCAATGGGAGAAGAGTTGCGTTCAGTTGGCAAGTTGGGTTCAAGGTCACTTTGCTCTGTAAACACCGATACTCATTTATTCATTCATCCATTCATCCGCAAACACGCTGTGCATCAAACGGCAGTTTACTTCGTGTGTGTGTGTGTGTGTATACGTGCATTCTTCAAACAATGCAATCATCACTGAGACAATAAATATTATCTAGAGCAATTCTATACCGGTTTCATAAATATTCCGTTCCTATACCGCCGTTCAGCGTTTGAAGATCGAGACGGTTCCAGGAGCAACACCGACGACCACGTTTGTCCCGCTAGATGGGACAGTCATGGTATCCGCAACTCCGATGCCGACTCTTTCTCTGGCACCACCACCACCACCGCCGGCCTCTTCAGGAGGTGCAGCAGGTGCCCCAGCCGCCATGATGATGTATCCGGGACTCTACAATCCCACGGTATTCGCTGTGGCTCCTGACACGATGGTGACGACCACCTTCCAACCTGATACGAGCGCAGTATCGGCAGTATCAGCAGCAGCAGCAGCGGCAGCAGCAGCAGCGGGGACGGTGGCAATGCCGGCACCTGCTGTAGCCGTCACCACCACTGTAGGGACCGCTGGTGTTATCGCTAACCCTGTCGATGGTGTAACAGAGGCCTCAGTCACATCCACCCCTCCAGCAGTAGCCGCCGATACCGCAAATTCCAATTCTACATCTGCTCCGGAGGCACCTAAAAAAGAGCAGGTTGAGGAGATTACTATGAGTAAAACCGATGTCTGTTCGCGTTGCCATCAAAAGGCGCCGGAGAATGCGGATGACAAATTCCTAGTCTGCAGCGACTGTGGACTAAAAGGTAACTTCCTCTCCTCTGAGTTTTGGATTGTGTCAGACCTTTTACACGACAGGATGGATAAGTGGAGTGTGTGTGTGTGTGTGTGAAGTATGGTGGTAGAGAGGGCTCTAGCAGGCACCTGATGTCTCCCGCATTCAACCGTGTACCAATCTCGTTCTTTATTGATCAGACTGGACACGTGACATTTGAACAACGTGCTAACTACATCCAAATAGCCAGAAATCCTCTTGACAACTCCGTTTGGCCTTGTCAAATCCTACTCTTTAATTAGGACCATTTCAGGAGAAAAAAAAAATAAAAAAAAACTATATTTGACACGGAGACCACGGTACTCCTTTCGATACACGTTAGATAAATCAGTTAGACGAAATTGTTAGTTTTTACTGTTTACATGACCGGGTTATCCGCAAGTCATGTTAAAGCATTTTAAAATCAGATTGCAAACAGGTAACCTGTGAAAAAAAACCACGTTGAAGGTATTAGCAAATGTCTTTCAAACGAATTTAAATTATTTACAAAAATTGATTTTTTTGCTTCCCTATAAGACCACTTATTTAATGAAAAAAAATCGATTTAAACTTACCCCAGACCTGTCACACACTCCTCCTTGCGTTGGACAGTTTTTTTCGCTCTCTCCCCTCCAAATGAATCAATATGACCGCCTTGTAAGCACACACGTGAAGTGTATATCGACCCGCTTTAAAATTTAAATCTGGCCCAATCGATTGATAACTGTGATTAAACGAATCAAACAGCGAATGCTTGGCTTGGAACAAAAAGCGCAGTCGTCGACACGTCGTTGTCATGCCGCTTTTACCCACAAAACGGTGGCTGGTGCGCCGGCCAGGTCGGAAACAAGTGGGAGGCAGGAGGAGGTCTTGAAGACCTCCATATTTGATGGCATAAAGCAACCTCGATCTGCTGCGTCCACTATGCCGACAGGCGTGACACCAAAGGCTCCAGCGCCCTCTCCTCGAGTGGAGTTGATAAACGCCATCGAACGGAATCACAGACAGGCGCTTAATTTGCTTTTGCGGCAGAAGCAGGGCAGGCAGACTCACATACCGCCGCTGTCTGTATCCTCCTCCCCAGTGGTGCAGTGGAGTCAACAAGCGGCAAAAAAAATTCCACCTACTCCACCTCCTGCCGTCTCGTCCACATCCAGCGCGTTCACCGCCTGTTCTGGTAGTGTTCCACCTCGGGCGAATAACTCCTTGTGCATTCTTCAATCAAGAACACTGTCCACACAACGATTTCATCCGTATAGCACGCCTATGCATCCAAGGGCAGCTGTACCAAGCAATCGGACAGCAAGTATCAACACTTCAGCTCCTATCCTACCTCAGGGACGAAGGAAAGTTCAGGCGCCAGGGCCTTTGACTGACGGACTAGTTGGCTACTTCCACCCGGAAAGTAGTCCATCTGAAGAGTACCTCTGGAGTGCAAATTTTTTTGGTCATTCTTCAGTGTCCCAGCTGACCTATACGCTGGTCTACCTGTTGGGAAAGATTTTGTGCATCCGATCTGGGGTGGAGTTGCGAGCAATGCATCTATGGAACACCCTCAAGCTGTTCCCCATGCATAAACTTCCACAACACAATCAGAAGGTTGTAATGGAGTACGAGTTGCACTACACCCTACCGCCTGATCCTCTTGTGCCTCCTCCAGCACTGTACGAGAACAGCAAAAGACTCCTTTCACTCAGCGAACGTGCTAGGGGCAATCGGTTTCTGGTCATATTGGATCATATTCTTGTCAAAACGCAGAAGGGTTTCGTGATTAAGCACAGTGTTAAAAACAATCACCAAAGGTGTTTAGTCTGTTTGCACGCCTTGCTGTTGCAGAGACGAAGCTGGTAAGTTATCCCACGGCCACAGTCTTGTTTGCCTGCTTTACTGAAAGTTGAGGGAGAAGTAAAGTCTTAAACTGACTCCCATATCCACGCAGCTCGAAACGCGCCTTGAGAATGGATGACTACTTCCTCGCATGGGTGGACAATTCACCCTCATCGAGGTTTCTTACCGATCCACTCAGCGATGTAGCTCTTGGTACCATTGTTCACGACATTCGGGTGGTTTTAACGAGCCTTCAGCAGTACATGCAGCGTGGATTCTTCCCTCTGGAGACCAATTTGTGGAGTCACTTTATTCATGGACAACAATTTAGAGTATCCTCACTACATCAGAGTAGACCAATACTAGCTGGGCGTGAGGAGGAGGAGTGTAGTGTCCCACTGGACCTCAGTGTTCGAGGACGAGGTAACGAGTTCTTTTGCGATTGGAACATTCAATTTCCATCCTCGAGTCCGTGTTCTTCCTCTTTTTTCCTCCTCCTCCTCTTATTTGTGTGAATGTGTGCGTCTTCAAACCAGTTTGATTAGGTTTCCTTTTTGCCCTCTTGCCATTTTAGCCCATCCCAAATGCCTCGACTTTTGGCCAGAAGTTGCCGAGCGTGCAAGACACGGAGGAGTTTGGCAATGTGCTGATTGCAAATCTTGCAGTGTCTGCAAAAACAAGAAAAGCGAGGTGAGATTTTGTGTTTACCTACTCCCAATTGCACCTCCTCTAACAACACACAATCTCAATGTGGCGCCGTTATTTATTATTAAGGGGGGAGGAGAGGTGAAGGGAAGAGGATTTGATGATTCAACTTAGTTTCAATCCTTTCCCCACTCCCCCCTCCCTGCCCTAATCATGATGCGAGAGTGTTGTCTGACCATCTGCATAACAGGCCTTAGATGCCTGTTTCTCATCCCAAATGGTCATGCCGCCCCAAATGGGGTTGTTAGGCCCTCGTGAGCATTCTCCTTTGACCCAATAATTACGAGTGTCCCTTTCCTGTCTTGTGTAGGCGGTGATCACATGGAAAAGTATTCTAATTGTCAAAATAACCGTATATTAAGACGAAAAAGAGGGGTTACTTTTTCCGTGTTCACCCTTGTAGAGTGTGATTTTAATATGCGACGCATGTGACAAGGGTTTCCATGGCAAGTGCCATAGCCCAGTTGTGCCAGAGAAGAGTGTGGATCAAACAACGCCTTGGATTTGCTCGGAGTGTCAAACTGAGGGTTACCGTGTCCGCGTTGGGAATGTCTCCATCACTGTCCCAGTGTCAACACCATCCTCAGCCGATTCGGGTGTGTCCTCCTTGGTCATTTCAACGTCGGAAGGTGCTATGAGCACGTCGTCTGTAACTTCCATGCCGAATCAGCCTCCCACTACAACGACGGTGACGTCTGCACCTGGTTCTGTGGATCCTCCATCAACTGAACCGACTGGGTATGTATCTTTCGCACTTATTGTCTGGCCTAGTCACCTCAAACGTTGTGGAGGTGCATATAGCACCATCACGAACATCGTGAGCCGGACGTGACAAAAGAGCCGGCTTAGGATTGGCCATAGTTTAAATAGCGTAGGAGGTGCAACAAAGGGATTAGCGAACTGTACGGTGAATCCTATGGCTTGTTTGTGTGATCAATAGATTGACACTTTCAGGGCCTTCATAATTACTATTTTGGAGAGTTAAGGAACACAAAATTTCTCCTTCTATTAGTTGTGCTTGAAACCTAAAAGAAACGTAGAACTATTTGTTTGAAAAAAGATCCAACTAAAAAGTTATTCGTACTCGCTAGAGAGAACATCTACAACTCGTCCACCTACAGAGTAAATGATGTGCATCTATTGCACGATTTCAGAGTTGCTGTTCCAGAGAACTCGGATGTACCCGTACCAGTAAAGGAGCCGGAAACAAGGATCTCTGCCGAACCGAGCTCCACCATTACGACTACAGATCTTACAGAACCGCCACCGATGGAAGTGGGAGAGAAAGCCGGAAGAGAGGGGGACGAGGAGGAGGAGGAGGAGGAGGAGGAGGAGGAGGAAGAGGCGGGAGAGGACGCGGAGGATGACAGTATGCCACCAAATTTGGGCACACCGCATCACGACTCGCCTGCATCTGAGACGCCTCTTCTCCAAGCAGGCAACGGCCGCCCGGAGGATGTTCGTCTCTGGACAGTTGACCATGTAGCTGACTGGTTGCGTGAACAGGGCGGCTTCGAGAAGGAAGCAGAGGCGTTCCGACATCAGGACATTGACGGTACTTCTCTGCTGCTACTGAAGAGCATGAGTCTTCTCACCGGTGTTGGAATAAAAATGGGTCCAGCAATAAAAATTTGTGACCGCATTAAGCATCTGCAGCTGCTTCAGGCCCGTGTGGAGTCGAGGGGTGTTGGATGATTGCCGTCAATGATGAAGGTGATCCTAACACGTGAGTGTAAATATTTGACGATTGCTTTGTCACTGTGTTTAAAAGCAATCAATCCAGTTCAATTCTCAACAGTGTATTCCTCATAAACTACTTCCACCTTCGTTTCTGCTGTACATTTGTTCCCTACCCTCCCTGCAATAGGTGTGACAATACCTCCTCAATAAGATTGTGTTTTAGAAGATGCGTGTTGTCTCAATGTGGCATGCAGTTATAGGTGGACTTTGAGCTTTATGCGGCTGGAGATGAGACTGGTTTTTTACTCTGTTGCATAACGCGTTAGTTTTGGGACCTCACAGCTATAGGCAGTGAAGCTGTTCGCAATATATGCTATTGGAAGGGGTATTGAAGTGCACAAGAACAATAGGGTAAGTTGGCGTCTATTTTATCTAGACTTTCGAATTGCGTGCTTAAAAGGCCTTTGGTGGAACCGACGATTGCCTAAAGCTATGACCACAAAGCCAAATGTTACAGTCGGGGGTGAGGGTGCAAAGTAACATGGCACGAAATGGAATGAATGCCTAGCTAGAACAGTCAATGAACCGGTGGGGTATTACGCAGCAAATCGTGTAATTTTGTGGCGAATTGGGTTACATGTTGTACCTTAACATTGACAATCTTGCATTGACTTTGTAGGTCAGATTCGAGTTGGCATGGCGTGTTAGAGACGTGTAGCAGGCAAAAAAATCACCTCGTTGTCCATACGCATAAGTAGGAGTAGTTGGAGTGAGCGGTGGTGAACTGGAAAGCGGACAAGGTCGATGGTGCTTCACAAGAGCGACCACGTGAAAAGAGGGTTTTCGTTGATACTTGGCTGGAAAGTTAATCGTGAATTGGTTGGTCTGTAATTTGAAAGGACTCGGATTTAATTGGCTGCAGGGTAGCCAATGGCGGAGAAGTACACCTCTGAAGGTGGAAGTGGCCAACCAGAGTCAAGCCTTCAGAAGTGGGTTTGGATTAGCCAATGAAAATGGTAGAATAGTGTTGATTTACACGATGGTGGGGTAACAAGGCTTGGCGGTAATCAAGGCAGCACTAAAGCGGAATACACCTTACTTTATTTTGCAAAATTATTCTCATGCGAAATATGCTCCTGTCAGAAATTTGAAGAAATGGTTTTTAATTTGCGAGCACTCCGAATTTTCACATAGTAATTTAAAGGCACTTATAATTGGCTTGGGTTACAGCAGTAGTTTTTAAGGGACCTGAAATAGAAGTGTTTAAATTCCCCTCTGAACTCTTTTGATAACGATTGCTGCAGGAACATTAAGACATAAGTCGATCATAAAAAGGTTACGTAAGCCGTGTGTAATAAATCAGAAATACGTGAAAGCTGAATGTGAATTACGGAGGCCCACGATCACGATGAATTGGCGCGTTCGCCGAAGTTCGCAGACATTTGTGGGCACTTTGAGTACGTTTAAATGTGTTGGAAAATTTTCACACACTCAAATTACAGGCAGATAACCTTCTCCTCCGAAGATCGTGCATAGACCATGCATTTTCTAAAAACATTTTGTAGCGTCTCTGGGCCGAAACACATCAACTCGAGTTGAGTTGCCATGCTGCTGAAACTTTGTGAACGGAAGCAGTCGCTTCCTTGAGGTGTTGCCTTGGCAATAAAATTTATTTCCAGAAGTAAATAATTGTGACTGTCAATATTCGAAAGGCGTAGCAACGTGTTCTCCACTTTAAGTATCGAATTAATGAGAAACCATCTTAATCGCAGGGTATGCTGCCAGCATTTGAGGATTAGGCAGGAGGAGGAGGTCGGCAGGTGTTTCGAATGAGCCAAATGACCTTGTAAATCGGAATGGAGGGACAGGGGGGGGGGGGGCGTGGCTGCCAGCGGACAGACATATCGACGCCGGAATATTTGGAAAATAATTTTGGATCGCAAGGACTCTCATACATAAAACTAGCCCATTTGCTGGAAGAAAAACTTCAAATTATTTTGCAGGATCCGGGATTCAAACACAACCTGTGCGAAGCGAGCATCAGAAGCAGCATAAAATAAAGTACTAACGAAATAAAAAGGTAGAGTTAAAAAGAGGACAGGGTTGCAGTAGGTTTGTTGTTTGTATAGCTCTCGATTTCGGTTACGGTCACATAGTTGGCCATTTCACCTTTGCCGGGTGAGCTAGCATCTGGGCCATGTCGGTGGGCCAATCCTTCCCATTTACTGAAGATATTCTGCGCGAGCATTATGTCTTCTTTTATGTTTAGGGAATTCTTGGGGGCTACAAGGTACTTTCCTCATCTTGACAGCAAATCTATGCTTAAATGCCAAGTGTTAGATTCCGTGGAGAGCAATAAATATCATTCATCTTAAGGGCTTTTTAATTTAATAAAATTCAACACATAGGTTTGTCACTGGCATAATGCTAATAGTAGAAATAAAGCTAGACTTATACTGCTGGAAATAGCGATAATGACACAAGATACGAACAAAATTTGACGTAATCAAAGTGAAATTCGAGAAGTGTCCAAAGGAGACATGGAATAATAATAATAGTAATAATCCAACGAAGTAAAAGCTGTGTAATTTCTACTAGAACAGTCAAATAAAGGGTAAAAATGATACCCATTAACAAATAATTTTGCGAAGCATACAGAGAAAAGAATAACACAATGGAAATTGAACCCAGATACTCGGATGGTATTTATGGTTGTTTTTGAGAGGTAAATAGTAAAACATCTATCCATTAATAGCTATTATGGAAGGTCTAAAGCGCGGAATGCTTCCCCTCAAAATTACAAGAATTTGACATATTAAATGATACTAAATGCTTAAAAAAAGTGAAGCTAGTAAAAACAGCGTAGTGAAAGTTGCATATCATCTGAAGTAGGTAGAAATTTTATTTGAAATGTGATAGAGTGCGAGTTGCTAACGTGAAATAGAGAACTCCATGGTAATTATGTCACATTTCCGACAGCATGGTTAAAAGGACTAGTTCGTGCCTAGATAAAATGCTTTATATCATTCATTAAGCACATTATAAAACTTTAATTCAACGCATTGAGGATTTTAAGAGGCGCTTGCTTAGCATTAATTGCACTATTCAATTCATTGTTATAAGCCTTCACCATCGTGGCACTTTTTTGAGTGGTTCCTGGTGTTGATTTAGTTGATGGCCAGCGCGAAAGTCGAGCAGTGCATATCATTTCATGATGTGTCATATTCCGTCAGGACTTATAAATTTTACATTTATCCGTCTGGTCATGTAAAGATATTGCATAACCTAACGTACGTCGGGATTCCTCTATCGTTTTATTCTGTGATTATCCCCCATTTATGTGTTGTTTTGCCAAATTGTACACGTGATACTTAAAGTCATTTCTCCGCTCACCTATGCATTTTTAGGGGCTGTAAACTTATTTTGGGCCACTGAAATGGTGCTCATATTGTTTTCGGAATTCTTTGATGAGTAGGCGCTATTTTGGTGCATTAGCCCGCAAGTTTTATGTTTCCAGTGGACCTTCTTACTGCATACTACCAGCTTACTAGTACACAATCGCTTTCTACCTTCTTTTCTCGTAGACTTAATAAGTTGCCATCAGCTCTGACATTATTTCACGTGCATATTGTTTGGCTATGTGCAGTCTGCATTAAAACTGTACTACATTTGTTTCAGCGCTATCAATGCACTTTTACTATTGTCAACATGCAATAAAACCTACTCATTGTTTCACTTTTTCTTATTTTTTAGAGGAATCATGAAACCTGGGATTAATGTGATCATCGGGCCAACTGGTTGCGGTAAAACCACGTAAGAGCACGCGTTACTTAGTTGAGCAGACTCAAACATGCATCTATAAGTGTTTATTTTCTTCAGATTTTTGGACGTATTGGCTGGGCGCAGTGATCCTTCCTTGGTGTCGGGAGCGGTTCTCATAAACGGCAAAGATCGACCGTCTAACTTCAAGCGCACTTCGGCTTATGTTAGTCAGGTATGCAATGCCGCCTCGCATTAGGAGAGCTCCTTTGCGAACGCCTATTTTCCTCCTTCATGCATTTTTACAAAACTGTTTTGCGCATGGAAGAATTCATAGGAAATGAGACTTATTTGACCGAGCGCCAGTACTAGCTTATTTTTTGCTACATCTCTTACCTATTCTTGCTCGTTGAATGAATAATGGTGAATGGATGGTGCTTCAGAACTATTGCTCCAGTTTTGGGCAGCAAGGAAAGCTTTTGAATTCTCCTACAAAATCCAAGGCACAAAGCTAACTGATTTTAGCACACGATACAAATCCTCTTTGTGGTTTGTTTACTTGATGTTGTGAAATGTTGTAAAGCATGGAACAGCTTACTCTAACTAATTACCCGGTTAGCTCGAGTTGCGTGAGAACAGGTGGAATTTCGGAAATTGCGGGAGCTGTTTATGTACTTGTTAAGGTCTTTCTCAACGTCACTAAAGTTGCCAAGATTAGTCACATCCTTTGCATGACAAATCAGTTTCCGGTTTTAATATGCAAGGAGTACTTAATTCTTATAATCTATAGCTGCGCAGTTGTGGAAGGGTTACAAATGGTAGTCGGAAGCTGTAGTCGTACAGATTTCAAGAAAGCACTACAGTTTCGGTCTGCGTCTTTTGTGAAAACTACCACACAAAGGGCAGTCTAATGTGGCCGTAATAATTATCTAAAATTGTCATATTTAATTGCAGCGTGGAATTTGGTACAATCAGTAGCTGCTTACCAGCGGCGATCATAGAGGAAGTTTTTGTGGCTCTTCATTTGCAGTTTTAGGCTACAGCATTGCGGATTTTTATAGCGCAAAAACTTATCCCTGAGAGTTTAACATGGATCAAATTGTAAGTTTCAGCAAAACTCTCCACCTTTGGCTTCACTCATGTTTTCAGAACAACTTTGCAGTGGAATCACTTACTGTCCGTGAGAATCTCTACTTCTCAGCAGCCCTTCGCCTACCTGCCTGGGTATCGCGCAAGGAGCGCGAATCTCGTGTGACCGCTCTCCTGACAAAATTGGGCCTCAACTCTGTTGCTGATGTCAAAGTGAGTGGATAAGGCTACTTTGTTACTAAGTATACTTTGTCTTAGTGAATGAACGTCTTGTGACTGCGATGTCTAGGTCATTTCTAATCGTTACCGATTTTTGTGGTGGCCATCGCATGAATGAGTTCTTCATTTCTTTGAGAGGACACTAATCAATCAGGCTGCGGTAACACTTATTTGTTATTCCTCAGTTTGATGGTCTTCAGCTCACCCATTTTACAACATCTGTGTCTCGTTTGTAAGGTAACTGAACTGTTCGTCGTATCTTTCAACACCAATTTGGTAACTCCTGGAGGAAACAAGTGCCTGGAGGTGTGAATAGCTGCGTTTTAAGCGGATAATCACAAGTGCAGGCATTTATCGTGGAAAACTCGAAAGAGTGCCTTTGTATGAATAAATTTTGAACAACTGGTCAATCGCTAGACTATGATTTCAATGATCGTTTCTAAGGTTTTTGAAAGGGAAGTTTTTACATGCTTGCTATCGGCTGAGTTTTCAACCGGCAAGTGCTACTGGAATTGTTTCAACCTCATTTAGATCATACAATATTAGAGGTTGGGAGGCCTATAATTACTGATTACGTGGTACTCAGCTAGTGAGCACGCTTTATTTATAGATGGCCCTCATTCAACGTTTATGAGGCTCTTCACGAACATTTTATAAAGCGCTTGTAATCTACGCATGTTTGTTTGACACTTTGACCACACTTTGATCATCATTTTGATGATTTTTTACGCTGGATACCCCGATCAAGTAAGCGGAAACCCTTCACAACTCATTCGAATGAAGGGCTTTGTGAGGGGTTAAAGTTGCTAGCCCTGTGGAACAAAGGTAAAGGGTATCCCGCAATTTCAGTAGAAAACACAGGTTCATAGTCGATAATTGTAAATTTTTGTAAGGAATAGCAAATGGGGTGATTGGCTTCCACGACTTTGCTGGCACGTCGACACACCCTTTTGATGAAACTTTCCATGACCGTTTTGCATAAACATGGCTGAATTTCGTTGATACAGCACTCGATTTCCTTCCTCAAGACGTAGGTAGTCGTGGACTTGTTGGTATGAGCCATAGACTTGAAAAAATTTCAAAGAACAAATCCAATGGCATTAAACAGGATGATCTGGGCAGTCAATTCCGATCACCAAGACGGGGAATTACACGACAAGGAAATGACTCATGCAGTGATTGAGTTGTTTCCGGGATTGTATGACATGTAACACCGTCTTGGTGAAAGCACATGACGTCCACATCCACGTCTTGCAATTTGGGCACAAAAGACGGGATTATTTTGTCGCGATTGCGAGCACCATTAAATGTTGTCGCCTAACCAGCCGTATTTTTGAAGATGCAGGGTCCGATTATGATGTCGTCAGTCAAAAACCCGCACCAAATTGTGGCGCATTGTAAGTGAAATTGTTTGTCAATAATCACTCATGGATCTCCCGAAGCTCAAATGCCATCAAGGTGGCGATGAGCAGCCTCACCGGTGGTGATTTTGCTTGAAAAAAAAATTAGCATTTATTCAACGAAGCCTGTTTGCTGTGCGTGGTCAGTAGGCTTCAGTTGTTGAGTTAGTTGAACTTTGCAAGCATTTCATGCCACCGTGCCGTAGAGAGCTTCTCGAAGTGTCCAACTCTTGACCACGGTGTTGAATTGATGCTTCTGGACCCTCAGTATCACTCTCACGCGCTGGTTGAATATTTTGCATTGAAAAACAACCATAATGTTTGAGACCGCTATTTACTTCAGTTTCTTTTTCTACTTCTTTTTTAAAAATCAACCTCTTCACAGTAGATGAATTTGCCTCACTATTCCGATCATATTTTGTACGAAAATAGCTGCCAAGCCTTTAGTGTGCTTGGAATATAGCTCAACAATGAAAAAGCATTGTTCTCCCCTCCAGCGTTCTATTTTTAAGGACCCCAAACTGTCACCCGTCAAGCTGCTTTTTTCTGCTTTTGCTGAAATCACTTTACCACATGAATGGCGCAAAATTCGAGTCTCACGTGGGTTTTGGGCCACCCTCTGAAGTTAGACGTGCAAATACTTGAATTTTGTGGGTGCGAGGCCAGGGATGCAAGCGTCCCTCTGTGGTAGACGTTAGTAAAGCAGCATACTCTTCTTATTAGCTAAGTTTAGTACATTTGGATAGCCAATAGATAGTGGATTCAGTAACTCCTATTGAGGTCTTATGATCATTCCTTGTTTATTACAGGTCATCTTGTCTATTTTACTAGCAGTGACCGCCTGGTGGTAATTTTGGGGCAACTACCTAACTAAAACCTACCTCACTTGGTATTAGAGGCCACTATTGTAAATGTAGCCGAGCTACTTGTGACTATTAATGTGTTTGAAACGACATTGTGTAGAGTTGAGTCCCAACTTAACATTGGTGCAACGTCTCAGTAGCCAAATCAGTCCATGTGGTCTCTAGCGTGACCACGATTTGTGAGTTTCTTATGTCTTTTTGTCAGTTAATGGGTTGACACCTTAACAATCTAATCGGCTGTTTAGCCGGCCACAACATACTTATATTTCCTTACCATAGGATAGAATTCATTTGTCTCTGACCAGGCGACCGAATGCACTAGATTTGGCTTTCCTTCCTTCTAGTACACATTTCACACACGCTTGTCCATGTATTTTGGTTCCACTTAAGCCATGCAGATCCCCTTGACCCAGCGAAAGGACCTTATTTGAGTGCATGGAGAGTAGACTTGTTGGCTTTGAGAGAGGAGATCATTCAAGAGGCGTTGCTGGGGTTGAATGTTGCGATTTAAAACACATTACTAGCTTTGATGTGCATTTTCAGGTTGGTACGGAGATGACGCGCGGAATTTCTGGCGGCGAAAGGAAACGCACCAACATTGGCATCGAACTGATAACTGATCCATCTGTGATATTCCTTGATGAGCCGACCACCGGTTTGGACACTCACACTGCCTCCAAGCTGATGAAACTGCTCAAACGGTGAGTCCACTCGTCATCTCCCATTGTCCCCGAAGAGCCTAAAATGGGTAAAACTTATTTTAAACTTTGGCAGTACAATGACGGCTTGCTTATTTCAGTTGAGTTGAAATTTGCATTGAATGCTGCAACACTAAGGCAAGTAGTCTGGAATTGCTTACGGTTATGGCTATTCCTTCTAAGCTTTGGACCTAACGGATTATGTTAAATCGAAGAGGATAGGCAGAGGTTACGGAATCTACTAACAATAGGTTGTGCGTTGGTTCGACATTCAAACAAAGCTGCTGTAGCGACATGGGTGGAGGGGAATCAAAGCATGAAATGGGCGTGATTACGGGTCTTCCTGATAGAAACTGTTGGAGGTTCTTTTTTTTAAAAAAAGCGTGCTTCAGGAAAGCGGAAGTGGGTCCAGTGTGAATCCTTACAAACAGTGGCTTGCATAGGGAAATGCTTTATTATGAATTGTTGCCGCGAGGCTATCTGAAGAACCCAAAGTCCGACCGAAGTGGAGTTGATGTAACAGCCCTTCAATGCCAAAACCTACCAGGTTTTTAATACAAGATAGAACTAGTTGCGGGCAAAAGGACGAACCAAAGAAAGTTTATTTTGACTGGAATCGCCCCAACCCACTCTCCATTTGAACCTTAAATTCAGCCAACTTCTTCGAAATGGAAGAGGCCAGCTAGTTAACTGTCGAGATACTCATGACCTGAAGACTGAAAAGGTCCTCATTAGTAATGAATGTCACTGTTCCCCTGTGCCACCAGCAAAGTTGGTGCTTTGAATCCTTCTAATCGGCTCAATAAAACTAAATTTGACGTGGCAATTACTAATTGCACTGCTTAACAAATGGATTCCTTGGATTCAAGCTCATGGTTGTTTTTCTCTCGATGACTTTACTTGGTCATTGACATTACTGTAGACTGACAATTGACGGGAAGACAATTATCGCCTCGATTCATCAGCCCAACTCATCCATCTACAAACTCTTTGATTCACTCACCCTTCTCTGCAATGGTCGAGCGATCTACCATGGACCAGTGGCTGATGGTGCACCGTTGAATTACTTTAGTGGCTTGGGTAGGTCCTCCCCCTTCTCCTCCCTCATCCATCTGTAGATTTGACTTACCAACATCCTTCTCACGAGGATAATTTTATCAACCTAACAGAGCTCATTTGCCCACCCTTCTTATCCCATCAGTCTGGTGTGGGTTATAATTAAAAAGTAACCAACTTTAGATGTCTCCTTTATATCTTGTACCCCACTTTTGATGAGGCGAAATCTTGCCGTGTGTCCCGCTTTGGTTTTAAGAGTAAACAATCGGCGAGGACAAGGGAGTGTCTCCCCCACCTCCAACGTTTGAATGCATTGGCTATTCAACTTCTCTATCCCACTGATTTTGTATTTCAAATTAGCTACAGTGGAATTCATCACCACTGTGCGTAGTCCTGTCCACTCATTAAGATCCAACTTGGTTGTGGCTTCCGCTGGAGCGTTTTGCATCCATCGGGTCGGTGAAGGTAGCTTTTACCTTTTCAAATCACTCAGTACGTCTATCGACATCACCCAGGGTCCTTTCTCCCTCTTGAAGAATTCGCCTACGGGTTCAGTGTTCACCGTCGCCCTTTGATGGCAGTTCTCACTCACTTTGACAGGCATAAGTAGTCATATGTCACATACTCCGGTGCAACATTTTACAGTTGCCAAGACAATTAATAAAGGCTGTGAAAGCACTTTGATGTGCTCCATACAACAGTCGTAAAAGTACTTATTTTCTACAGCGACCTGGCTCTACTTTCATGGACTTAAGAAACAAGGCGATGTGTTACAAGTTTTAAATGGAATTCAGGACTCAGCTTTTATGCACTTGAATCAACAAGTTTTTTTGGTTTCGCATTCTTCCTGCTAATTCTTCCATTTTTCCTGCCTATAAACGTCTTATTTTTAGCACACCCGAGTAGATTTCACCGTTAGCTTAGCATTCAGCGTGTTGCATCTGGATGCTTCTGAGAGATCTTGGCCACTGTCAAGGCAGCCGCATGTTTACCACTTTATGCCTGTTTTTGTTGCAGGTTATAAGGTGAGTTCACGCGAGAACCCCGCAGACTTCTTCATCGATTTGCTGCATGAGGATATTCCCTCCAAGGCCAGGGATCGTCTTCCACCAGCAGAAGGCGACAGTGAGCCAGTGCCAGAGACATCTCTCACAGGCAGGTCCTGGGCGAAAGGGCCTTCTTTCGCTTGTCAATATTTTTTTCAGAAACGGGATCTAAGTTAACCTTGACGATGGAGTAGGAGCAATTCCTACTCAATAAAATCCAGCCTTGCGATGCAGAGCTCAAGGTGGGGGGTAATTTATAAGACTGGATGTAGTTTAGATAGTCCTTTTGCTTTTACTCAGGTGCCTTCATTGTGTAGTAGCTAGTCGACGAAAATAGAACTGCTGTTCCTTTGGAGGGGGGGTTTGCCAATGCCACCACCAATGTGGCGCCTCAGTTTCCCTTGGAGAAGTGACGCGGAATAAACATCTAGAAATAGCATTATTTGCAGCAAGTATCACAGTGCCTCATCAAGAAATCACCATCTCGTCATCCTGGGCGGTTTAAGAGGGCTTCTCCATAGAAACGGACCTAAGTTTAGGCGGATCATTTCAGTAATCACGAAATCCTACAGAGACTCACGCTCCCTTGAGAGTGTGTCAACCATGCGCTTGAACAATAGTATCAGTGGGAAAAGCAGTTGTAAGCCCATTTTTCTTTAACTCATGTGCCGATATCACTCGTTGATTGGCATGATTGAAGTCCTCATTTCCTCTTTCACTGCAGCTATCGATGATCCAAAACCGGTGTCAATTAGTCCGGCACGAGCTCAACAACTTCAAAGAATCTTTGAGGCGTCCACGGAGTGGTCCTCGTAAGTGGTCATTGTTGTCACATTCTCAATTTGGACCTGGTAACGTGCCGTTTGTTCCATGCAGTTAGCTCGAATGATCAGGAAAAATTGACATTACGTGGTAAAAAAGTACTGACAGATCTAACTAAAATTGTTACCCCTACGGGGTGTAAGTGACTGTCACTGCGTGTGTGCTGGAAGCACAGAGCAATCGCTCTAGGCATATTTACGTGGCGATAGGGGGTGAATTCCGCCCTCAAAAGTGAAGGCAGCGCTCAATGGTGCCTTCCCAATCACCAATAGTGACGGAGCACAGAATTATTACTTGTGAAATTGTTGACACAGTCTCATGCAATCACCAGGTCTTCCTTCCTCATTTTCCTGCATTTTTTTTTCTAAAACAACAAGATTAAAGTTAAGGATGTGATAGTTCGGTTACATGAATGGGACGGTGAGAGCAGTTAGCGGGAGTTTGAGTGATGCACATGTAATCCGTGCAGATTGCCCTTACACAGAGGGGGGGGGGGATGATAATGACAAACCCTGACAGCTACACACGGTCTCTAGTAGAGAACTCCAGAGAGTAAAAGCTAAACTTCCACTCTGGCTTAGCTTCCTAGTCCGAAAGTTGACACCACCCCCACCTGCTAACTTGTCACTACTGGGTGGGAAATTTGTCAGCTAGGGTGTATGGTGTGATTGGTTGACTTGTAATGGTTTAAACTCCAGTTGAGTGTGATTGAAATGGTTGCCTTTTTGGCTGTTACTTTCTTTTTGAAGTAATTAATGTTGTAACTGACCTTCATTCTCATCCTTCTGTTTTACCTAGGCTACTAACTATCCTTAATAAGTAGCTTGGTTGTATTTTTTATGATTAAATAATGGTAACAGAGGGTTCAAATGAATGCTGAATCGTACTTTTATTTCGCAATTTAAGACTCGGTGCTTCACCTGTATTTCCTATTGACTGGAATAGGTCTGTGTGAAGTTATCAATTTGGAAGTAGTGCAGCTATGTCCAGATAGAGCCTGGCGTTTGGGAACGTTTTTCACTCACAAAGGAGAACATATTCTTTGTCTTTTAAACCGAACTGTGCAAGTAGTGCGAAGCCGAGAGCAGTACAACCTCGACACCACAGTGCAAACTCGGTGAGGCGGCCTAAATAAGGCAACCTGATTACCTCAAATTCATACTGATTATCAAGCATCACAGGTTCTGTGTGTTCGATGGTTTCGTCTCGCGCACTTGACAATCACTACTTCGCCGGTGCCTCACACGTCAGCTTCCGAATTCATTTCCCTCCTCTCCAATTAAATCTTTCACCCCGTCTCAATTGCTCGGCGATTTTGTGTATGAAAGCTTCCATTAATCAGTGAATCGGCATTCCACTTCTTACTTTTTTTCCAATCGTCTTGACACCCCTCAGCACCATCTTCCACGCGACCCGAAGGCGACTATGCAGTGTATGGAGTAGCTTTTTGAGTTGTCATGATTCCCAGAAGGCAGAAGCACAGGTGGCTGTTATTAGTTGTCATGAAATCGCTCACTTTATTGTCACACTTCATATGGCCTTACCTGCCCAAGTTGTGTCCCATTTGACGCACTTCGGACGCACCTAGGTTGGAGCTTACTCCAAACAAGTTCCACTTCATAGACTGTTAAATGTTTGATCCCTACTCCTCCGAAATTGCACATCTCCTAACAATGAGTTAAGGTGTACTGATATGAAAAACAGAACGTAGTTTATTTTTTCTTTAACACGATTTTTCAAAATCTTTTTACCCCCTCCTGGTGTGCAGCACGTAGCCTATAGCGTTGCAAACATGAATTCACCGAAATGCCTCTTTATTGCAAATATAAAATGCCTGTGATAGGACTATATTACTCATAATAGGACCAACTTGCGTACATTGTATCGTTTTAAATCGGCCGAGTCACGATTTGTTGTGGTTAGTAGTCATGATTGAATAAGGCACACGTGTCACGTATTTGTGACGTCGAGGTGAGGCAAGAAATCGGGTCCTTTTAACACATACGAAACACCAGTAGAGAGTGTGTGCTAAACCGTCTGGCAAGTTAGAGGCAATATCACCTCTTTCAGGTGTTAAATGTCTTTGCATTGGTTTTTGTAACAACTCTTTACATCTACTCCTGTCTCTCAACTCAAAGGTGGATTAACGAGGCGAAGGCCATCTTCTCTATGTGGCATAGCCTTCACAAGCCACCGAAGCAGATGTCTCGTGAATGCTCCTCCAACCACTTTCACAGCATCAGTGGCAGTGAGGCTGAACTGAGTCCGCTGATGATCAACGCGAGCAAACTCAAGTACGTGCCTGTGCCAACCCGACTTCGCTACTCACAACTTTATTAGTAGCATTGTGACAACTGAAGCTTTGACAACTGTCACTGCCCTTAAGTGGGTCTGAGTAATCGAGGTGACATTTCTTTCTGTGATCTGACATAGACTTTGGTTCTATCTGGCTGCTTCTTGCTTCCAGTTTTTGCACACAGGAAATAATCTGAGTTCTAATTATAAAATCGCAAACTATTAGAGGGTTGAAATGATTGCTGGCATATTGCTTCACAGTTCGGACCTACCTTCAGATTGTCGCCACTCGTGTTATATTTTAGGACGGTGGAAGGGGAAGTAACTCAACCGTGTGACCAAGAGACTCAAAACATGCCCAGAGTCTATTCAGCCTTCTTTGACGACATGTTTGTTACCTGCACGAGAGATCAGAAATCGTTGAATGCGAGCGGAGAGAGAAGAGACTATGATGTGGAAAAGTGGGGCAAAAAGTGGTACAAGCCTGTGCCACTGCATCAGCAGTTTGGAGTCCTTGCCTGTCGTGGATTTCTCGATACATTGAGGTGGGTTACTGATGTGCCGCGTCAAGGTGAACGGAAACGGCATACTTGACTTGATCATGTTTATTTAGAAATCCGAATGGAGTCGCCGTGCCCTTTATTGGGGTTGCAATTTTCACTCTTATTCTTGGAACCGTCTACTATCAATTGGATTTATCAAGTGAGGCAGGCATCCAAAATCGAACCGGTCTATTCTACTTTGTCTGTCTTGAGTTGGCCTACTTCAATGGCAACGCTGTGGACATTTTTATTCGGGACCAGGCTCGGTTTAAGTATGATTCCTTCCCTAGTGAATTAGCATCCTCCTATCTATTCATGAATGGGTATGTGGAGGTGGTTTTCTTTTGCCTTCAGACACGAGCGCGCGTGTGGGTTCTATTGCACTTCGATGTATTTCTTGGCCAAGGTGGTGTGCGAGGTGCTGCCAATAAAGCTGGGCCCCATTTTATTCTTCTTTCCAATACTCTATGCGATGACAGGCCTCCGACGCAGCTTCACAGCCATGCTTTTCTGGGAGGCTGCCTGCCTCTGCATGGGAGCGGCGTCGACCGCTCTTGTCATTTTTTGCATCCTCTTATTCAACCATGTTGCCCTGGGCTATGCGGTTTCGGGAATCCTTTTGTCATTTATGATGGTAAGTTTTTTGTTCGCGTGTCCGTTGAGCCATTCACGTGTTGCAATGCTGACTGCCTAAAGCGACAGCAATTTTCTCACCTTTCAGACGTTTGGCGGTTTCCTCTTGAATGTCGTCTCAGCATGGTGGCTGGGCTGGTGTCGCTACTTCTCAATCTTCTGGTACGCTCTCTCCGCGATGTCTATCAACGAGATGCAAGGGCTACAATTTTGTCCCAAGGTAACCACTTCACTCCTCCCGTCCCGTGAGGCATTCACAAGCCCTTTTGCAGGAGGCAATCTCACCAAGTCGTCCGCATGGTACGTTTTGCTAATATAATTCCTACTCTTATTTTAACAGTAGGTGATTTTCTATACACTTTTGGTGACAGTACACAGGTGCGAGGTGCGGTTGCTTTCCTTTCTAGTGTTGATGGCAACGAGTTTCTGCGGTCACGAGGAATGACATTTGACAGTTCTTGGCAAGTATGGAGCAATCTACTAGCCCTTTTTCTCATCGCTTTCATGGTCTTCTTCTTGTGCTACTTTCGGCTTAGGTTTACGAAGACCTATTAAGCCCCCCCCCTCTCTCTCCCTCCGTACATTCACAAGATTCTAGATTATTTTTTACCACCATCTTGTTTTCTCTTTTTACTCGATACATTACTGCTTTTTAAACATTATTTTTTGAGCGGCTTTTGTCTCAAAAACTTGGATGAATGACTAAGAAACTAATGGGCGTGGTGATGAGTGGTGGTGCTCTGAGCTCTAACGTGTTAGGTCTTGCAGTTTGATGGCCTGCGGTGAATATGAGGTCAAGAGTGGTGGCAGAGGGAACGTCAGGACTCTCACGATATTTTAGCTTTAAATAGGCAAGTTAATAAACATGGTGGATGCGTTTTTACGTACTAATAGGTGTCGGCTTTGTGGTTTTAAAAGCGATCCACCGACGGATAGTTGGTGTCAATTTGTGCACGTTTCGAGGGAAGGCACGATCGGTTGTTAGGGTTTTGTGTGGCTAAAGCTGAGTATCACGGTGTGATCATAGACCCAGTCAAACACGTTCACGTCGATGTAAGAGCGGTTGCTTAAACTTGCAGGCGTACCAGTGGCATACAATGTTTGTGCCAAGCAAGTACATCTGAAGAAGCCAGGTTTGGATTGGGAGTGGGCTGATTTTGTCACGTGCGTTAGTTCATTAATTGTTTTGCGGGTTTCAAGTACATTTTGTCGACACAATCGCGTATCAATTAAAGCAAAGCAAACACCAGTCGCACCAATGCTAGCAATTGATTGAAGCATTTCGACAAAGCATTGTGAAATGTGGAATCAGAGTTAAATGGTCCCCTTTACTTGTAAAAATAATTACGAATGTAGGATGGCTTTTAAATTTAGTGCTAAATGTTTAATATAAGTATGAGAATTGAAGCTTGCAGTCGTCGGCATTGGTCTACTAAGGCACAACTTTTATTATTTTTTACCTATTTTTGAGTTGACATCTTTATTGTAAGAAACATCAATTTGAAGATAATCGAGTAATTTTTCTTCCAATACGATGAAGACGGTCCTCTAGCAAGTATATTTATTTGTCTGGAGGTGAAACTGCTAGCCCAGTGCCTAACAAGAAGGCTGTTTTGGGCGACTACAACTCCCCGCCCCATAAAAGTTCCACTTTACCTGGCAGCAAATCGAATTAAAGATGACGAAGGAATTCTAGTACCACCGCAGTGACAGTTGTCATGACGGTGATTTCGCATCCACCCAAAGCGGTATACCCTCCAAACCCCACGAACTACACCCAAATTGCACTTGGATTTCTTTTTTACTTTGCATAACCTGCTGCCAAGCTGAGTCGCACCTGCAGACTGCCTTTTCTCGTATCGACCTGGTGGATGTTTTAGTCTCTAGGCAACAGCAAGTTGGGGTCAAATTTATGCTTCAACAACTTTGCGGTGGGTGTAGAGGGCATGTGCACTGGTGAGGCTGTTGGAGGGCGAGCAAGCGTGCTCCAGCCACCGTGGGTGGTGAGGCGATATCTCGTATTTCCAATTGGCGTTCAATTACAACCTACAGAATTTGGTTTCACAAAAATGCAACAGTCGATTTGGTAGAAGGGCAGGAGAAAAAGTATTTGCGAATTAATGAGAGCGTTTAGTTATAGTACACCAAGGAACGTTGAAGTATCCAGTTTGGTGGGGATGAGTCATGAACAAGTAGAAACTTGAATTGCTCTTCACATTGACACAAGTTGTGGGGTGTGTGTGTGTGTGTGCATGGCTCGTGGTGGAGCATCGTCACTGTGCTTGAGCACCACCCCCGTCCTCGGTTTGAAACCCTTCATTTTGGTTCTTAAATGCACCAAATCGATCTGCTTGAGCATCTACTTCTACCTCTAGAATCAAGACTGGTTTGAATCCAAAGCCGCTTCGATAAGGTGTCAACATGATTCTGTTGGATGGTGATGTCTACACCCAACCAGACCTTCGGCTGAAGGTTGACTTTACAAGTTTTAAGGGTAAAGGTGGTCTCTACGAATGAAGTGGCTTCATTTATATCGTATGAGGGCGAGATGAGCTAAGCATCGCTCCTCCTCCCAACAATAATGCCTGTTTTTTTTGTTTAACTCAAAAATACCTCTAATGAAGCACATTCTCAAAAGTATTACTTAAGATGTCATTGCCTAAAGTAACTGACATATTAGAACTTGGCGACGGAAAGTCAATCAAAGTTGGGAAATTATTTTCCCCAATTTCCAAAACACACCCTCACCTACAACGCTGCCACGGATTGGGCAGTGAGTGCCAAATCACACGCACACGCACACATTCACGAGGCAAGTATCGCATGACATTGTGTGCTATTGGTTCATAATTTCTGCTTTCCTAACAAAGTGCCAACGATATGGCCTAATTGAGCGAGCTATAATGCTTTGACCATTTGTTTAACTCTTCGTTTTGAGCCATATGATCTGTGGACCATGCCAATGGCATTCGCCTAGTCCTTCTATCCTAGTACTGTGTCTTCAGGAAAGGCATGAGGCGGTTCGTTTGAGCCTACAAAGCTTTGTAGATGCCTTTATACAGTGAATAAACCTGAATTATGTAGAGAGAGAGAGATCAAAACCCGATCGGTATCACTGACTTTTAGGCAATTGGCACCCACGCATTTAGTTGACAGTTAAGTCACTACGAGACATGGATTGGATAGAATCCTTGCAATTTCTACATTGCTTTGAGTCACAGTAGGCAGGGCACTAAGCCGGGGCCGACAATTGCAAGACTACGTAAATTTGACGGCAGCCAAGTCCTACTGTATGAGTCCGACAAAGAAATACGTGCCTTAGTCATTAGTCCATATAAAATAAAAATAGGTAAGTTAAGCATAACCCGATTAAGGTGTTTCACCCAGTGCGTGGGTGTCTAGCGCCTTCTCCACCCAGAAAACAAGAAAAAGGTGTCACCTACTCACCCACTCAGGATATTAGGCTCCCTCAACACCAAAATTTACAGTCGAAAGATGGGATGGCTGCTATTGCCACAGTCTTCCCATCTATTAAACAGGCACCTTTTAATCGTCTCTTTGATGCATGACATTTAGCACTTTTGAATTTGTAAAAACAGTGGAATATTTGAAAGGAAAATAAACATTTCATCCAACCTTTCATGCAGCTATTAGCAAATGAGGAGGGCAATTGTACAGAGTTGAAAGGGATTATTAACTGACATTTTTTAAAAGGCTGTGACATGTGTCTTCTCTGCAACTTCAAACTCTTCATCGTCCTCTTCTCTGTGCTTGAAGTCCTTTTCACAGATGTAATACACAAAAGCTGTGCAGGACAAGTGGGAGAAGACAATATTTCCTGAGCGCAAACGATCACTACAGGTGAAAATAACTTTCAAGTCAAGTTATGAATCAAGTAGAGGTTAAGAGATGTGCAAATTACTCACTTAAGCCATTCAACAGCGTAGAGAAGAGAAACCGTCCCTGGATCCACACCGATGGAGTTCAGAATCGTAATGACAACAATTACACTGGCACTAGGAATGTTAGGCAAAGCGGTGACATAGGCAGTTGCCAGAATGCTACAAGACAGGAGAAAGTTGTGCTAATTACGCCTCAGCATCTGTTGGGAACAAAAGTGTTGTTACGCACTTACATTACAATAACAGCTTTACCAATATCAAGAGTCACATTGATTGCTTGAGCAACGTAAAACACTGCGGCTACGATAAAAATAGCCGAGGCGTCATTCTTCATGGTGCCAGCTATGGGCAGTACGAACCGTGAAATGGCTTTTGGTATGCCATAGGAGTCGCAGGCATCGTAGCACTTTGGAAGGGATACAATGCTTAAGGGGTGAGGAAAAGCACGACATAAAATGAAACGCCAAATGCCTATCAGTTTGTTCACAACTGCTTACGTCGATGTGGTCGCAAAACCGACAAAGTAAGGTGGAAGGGAGAAGCGAAGGATTCCAAATGGATTTTTGCCCAGACAGAGCAAAGAAAGGACAACAAAGATGAGGTGAGTGAATTGCCCCACGAAATTGAGAGCGACAAAGATTCCCAGAGACCTGAAAGTGTCTTGCAAATTGTCCACATTTGAGATGGCGCTCATGACCATGAACATCACGCAGACAGGTGTGATTCTAAAGCCAGACACCAGAAAAGGTGAAAATTAAAGGAATTTCACTAATCCCTTACTATTGCCGATTGGCTAGTTGACTTACAGAAGAAATTTCTGCATAAGAAGCATAACGACCTCACCGAGTGACGCAAAAAAATTCCTAAAAGGAATGCCCTTCTCCTTGGCTGCATTGGTGGCCAAACCGAATGCGACTGAGCAGAAGAGAACACCTAGGGAAACGAATGAGAGGAAATTATGACTTGATTCAACCACGTAGATACAATTTTGTTCCACCGAGAGGATCATTACAATCGTTGAACAGGAGAAAATAAATGAGTGAATAAAATTGGCACCAAACTAGTGAGAGTTAAAAGAGAACTTACCAATCATGTTAGTACCGCTGATAGGAATGCTGATATAGTAGGTTTGATTCTTACTGTTTACTCTTGGATGATCGAAATCAGTACCAGCCTGTAAGAAACAACGACCATGTCAACAGATCTACAAGTATTTCTTGCAGCTCTCAAGTTTAATGAAATAAAGGATGTCAAGAGTGTCAATGATTACCTGACAGAGGGTTAGGTTAATAAGGTTGTGCGGAAAGATATTCCTGAAGTAAAAAAGGGAGTACGTGAATTTTACCAATGCACAAAGGCACCTAGGTAGGCCTCAAAGCTTTCGAGGCAAGACAACTCACAGTAGAAGGTCCCGAAAAATGTAATATATCTTAGTAGCCTCATTGGCCGGGGCTCCACCAGATCCCGGAGTCGCGTGTGCTGCACCTTTGTTTTAGAAAGTTAAGCCGGTTTTCAAATGAAGTTTTGGTGACCTTAAAGAACTTGATGGATATAAGAGCTGCTAATATAGTATTGCATTCTTAAACATTTCAAATGCTGTCTCGACACGTTGGGTTAGTCAAATTGGAAGTAAAAGAATGACATGCCTTCTTACCGGGCTTAATTAGGAGGGCATAGGTCAGTCCAATAAGGGAGGAGATGAGATTGAAAGCAAAAATGTAGGCAAGCGCAACACCACTCATCTTCTTATTCGTCCTCGGGTTCAAACTGGCAAACACTAGGGAAGAGGGACGGAGCAAACAAAGCCACAGAGTAATCAAGGAATAAATAAAATTGTACCTGTGATAATATTGGCCACAATCATTGGCAGAATGGTGAGTTGAAGAATACGAATGTACAGTCTACCTGGAAGATCTGACAAAATAAAAAGAAAACAGATCCCAATGAGTAAATGTGAAAGTGTATCTCTTAGATGATAATGGACTCACCTAACCATACTTTGCCTTGTTCATTTAAATTGGCCTTCTGGAGAGCAAAGCCAACGCCAAACCCTATGATGACACCAATAATAGTGGTAATCATGAACCAGTTGTCAACAAGGATCTGGAGGCACTTTCCCCTCCAGCCAGTAGACCTAGCTGCATGTTCTGTACTCTTGGTAAGTTGGAATGACATAACACAATATCAGCTTCTACAAATTAGCCTATTCTACTAAAAAATGACCTTTTATGCATTCTCCTAGCCAATTGTTGGCTCCTATTCATAGAGTAAGCGGTTAAAGCCCACGACGTGGCGATCCCTTAGCACAACCATTTACCATGCATGCACTTGAGACTGCTATCTAACATGCGTAACTTAATCTCAGCAATAAAGAGCTTAAAGGTGTACATATCGACTAAAATCCGGTTCTTATTACAAAAAAAGGCTCAACAGTCATAGGCACAAGATCTTCACAGGCTACATTTCATGGCGCATCACATGATGCTGCTATGAGTGAGTAAATAACACGCCAAACAACCATGCATCAACATTTATGCGCCTTGACTGAAATGATGGATTCGATGTCCTCTTTACTGGAATGAGGAGAGGTGAGGGCACGTCTGTAACCACCGTGTATACTCAGTAAGCTTCCTATTAAAGAAGAAAGCTGATGGGAGTAACTATCCCACGACTGCATAGGCAGACCTTCTTCCAACTAATCACTCCCCATCAACGTGTGCCATTCCTGATTCGCATCGCAATCCCTCTCTAACAACTCGTTAGTGATACTGTCAACTTTGGCATTAGAAGATGTCGATGTTACGAAAAATTTGCCTACTTTGCGCATTGTCCCTTTCTAATAAACGACAAAACAGCAGTACCGATAGTGAGTGTAAAGAGTCAAGTAATGTAAGGATGGGAACAGAAAACGTGTGGAAGAGAGGCACGAGCGATGGCGTCATGTCGTCTCTTGACCACTTAGAGTAGCACTTCAATAGACTAATAAGTTCATCCACCATGCCAAACATCATTCGATGATGTGGTCCCCTTCGAGGAATGACGTGATGCTTAAAGACTATCCATCCACGTGTACATAGGACAGTACTTCAGGTGAAGCACAGTAGAGGAGCACCAATTGAGGAATGTCACCACCAACTCTACTGACTACTTTGTGAGGGTGGCTTTGCATCGTCCCCTCATGAAGTGCATGTATTACCACTAGTCTGCAACATCGAGATCCTGGGCATAATCTCATAAATGTAGGTCTATCAATGGTGCAAGAAATGTACTGTGGGGAGAGCTAAGATGCCACTGACGCATTCCGATGGATAAAAACAGCCTAATAACCTAAAAACGACACATAATGTTATTTGTTGTCTTGACAACAACACAACAGTAATGCCTCCAGAATTCTAGGAGGAGTAAAGCGTTTCACCCTAAGCACAAATCCTTCCCATATGCACGAATAAAACGAGCTAAAGGCAACAGCAACTGACAAAAGCGAAACACGGGAACGCGGAATCACAACCAGATGAATAGGTGGGAAACAAAGGACACGCACTTCTGCAGACGAGTATTGCCTCCTCGCGCACACCCATTGAGGACATTGCCATCACGAGACCGCTCCCTCTTGCCATTTGTTCAATTCATTAGACTCACCTACTGGTTCAACACAAAAGGAGAACTACTAACATCAATTCACACGGCCTAATCTTCCATGCTACAGAATACCTCACGACAATTTGAATACTGCCACTGAATGGAGGGAGGGACATGGAAAAAGGCGAGATGCCTAAAGGCAATGAGTGCAGATGGCTGTAGATGGCCTGTACTTTGATGACAATCAACACTTTACCTTCCCATTGTCACCTCATAAGAACTGTCGACCGACAGGGCATTGCCCTGCTAATAGCGGCACGCAAAGAAGCCAAGTGTGCATTAAAAGAGTTTATTAGAAAGTGGTAAATAAATACAACTTGCCTCATCGAATCAATTAATCATGAGTGCGACATGAGGGAGAAAAACAAACGCGCAAATGATGCAAATTTTGGAAATTTCATTACATATTTTGGGATTCCTCGCCCCATTCATAATATTCCAGATCATCAACACCTTCTTCCTTGACCACATCCTTCTCCGTTGCGTGGTAAGTAAATGCAGTACAGTATATATGGGAAAGCGCAACACTACCCGACCTGAGTCGATCACTGTTATAAACAAAGAAAAAACAGAAAAAATACAAAGCCAATATCAATAAAAAACACCAATTACATTTGGAAAAGAAAGAGAATAAGGACATACTTGATAAACTCAACGGCAAAGAGCAGAGATGCACCCTTCTCATCCACACCAATGGATCCCAAAATTGTCACCACAGCCACCACACTGGCACTCGGAATGTTGGGCAACGCTGTCACGTATGCGAAGGACAGAATGCTGAAAGACCACAAAAGCCACACATGGGTCGACGGTTAAGCGGTACGCGCAACATGATACCCATTGCAAAGTCGTTGTGCTGAGACTCACATCACGATGACAACTTTGCCAACATCAAGCTCTTCGTGCGCTTGTTGAGCAACGAACAAACACGAGGCCGCAATGAAGATGGCCGACGCATCACTCTTCATAGTTCCAGCAAACGGCAGCACGAACCGTGAGATGCGTTGAGGAATGCCGTATTTGTCACAAGCAATGAAAGCCTTCGGTAGGCACACCACACTGTCGGATGGAAGCACATGACAAAATAACAAGTTATGACCCAATTCAATGAGGGATACATCCCATTGCAAAAATTAACTCACGCGCTTGTTGTGGCAAATGCAATGAAGTAGCTTGGGAAGGAGTATTTGAGAATGTTGAAGGGATTCTTGCACAACACAACAAGACTGAGGATCAGGAATATGAGGTGGGTGATTTGACCCACAACGTTGAGGAGGACGAAGAAACCGAGAGAGATGAAGGTGTTGGTGATGTCTTCCACCTCCGCAATCGAGCTCATCACCATAAACATCACTCCCACTGGCGTTACCCTGTGGGGTAAAACAGTCGTCACTTCAAACCTCACCCTTCCAATCTCACCACTCCTTCACTAGCACATTTGATAGCTCTCATGCCACACAATTCCACATTTGACAAAGTTGATTTGCATTCGAGCAAAATGCAAATATGCACTGATTTGGGCTGCAAGAATCACCACAACATTAGCACCTGCCACACAGGCTCCTCCTCGTCGAGGGGACAAGACGCCTAGCTCTCTACCAGACAAGCGCTCTCCTATGACTCATGCCTCATGCTACATGCCTCGTGCAATGAGGTCTGCTGAAGGAGGTATGGTGAAATGCGACTTACAGAAGGAACTTCTGCATCAACAGCATTACGATTTCACCGAGAGATCCGAAGAATTTCTTGAAGGGTTCACCTCTCTCCTTCGCGGCGTTTGCAGCGATACCGAAGGTGAGAGAACAGAAGAGGACACCTAGGAAGGTGGAGGTGGTAGTGGTGTGATGCAATGGCACTATTCGTTCATGGTGTAAAATGAGGCCTGCCATCTTGTAGATTGACTGTGCTTTTGTGCTGACACTATGGTGGAGGTGTTGACAACCCTAAATTCATTCCCGTTCCGCCTTTGCCTCGACATCGCACACTCGCTCGCCGCCTCCTTATTGGTCGCATTCACACACAGACGGACTAGACGTGGTTCGATAATCACTCAAGGTACAGAGGAGTCAATCGACGGTCCGACTACGCCTGACTAAGACTGTCGAATGACTCAGTAGTTGGGTGCGCATCATTAAGCGATAAACATGCCTGCAGCGATATTTGTCCATTCCATAGAACTTGACGACAGAGTTCATAACACAGAAAATGTTTGTGACACAGCTAAGTGATGTGTGCGAGGCTCTCGACGTGACATTGCATTTGCGTTTATCGACTCAGACCAGGGGGCAAAACGGAGCAACGATAAGAGGGAGAGGGAAAGGCCAATTTTAATAGATGGCATCCTCGCTTACCGATCATGTTTGTTCCATCCATAGTTATTGAGGGGTAGGTAATTTCGCCTTTGCTGTTGTTTTGTGGCTTATTAAAGTCAGTGCCTGCCTGACTTATCGTCACACCGATAATGTTGTCGGGAAAGATGTTTCTAAAAGCCAAGTTTACATTAGCCAAACCACCACCAACACCACCACTTCTAGGTCAATCGACAGTTGACGAGGGTGAGCACATGCTACATTGAGTGTGTTTGGAGGTGAGGGCAACTTACAAAAAAAGATCTCTGAAGATGTAGGAGATTTGGTTTCCTGAATCCGTCAGATTATTCGATGGAGCTGGTTCGGGTCCTGGTTTTTGATTTATCATCTTGCCTGTTTTGAGGCACAATAAAATGGAACATTGAGCCAGAATGACCATGTAGTAGTGCAATCGAGTATGTGAGGTTTGGAAAGTGAGACCTACCTGGATTGATGATGTACGAAAAAGCAACTCCAATAAGTGGACTGAGAAGGTTGAAGGTGAGAATGAAGCCGAGGGCAATACCACTGACCTTGCCGTTCTCCTTCGGATTGAGGTTAGCCATGACTGAAGGAATCACAAGTGGGAAGACAGTGAGTAGGAGTTGTCGTGTGGACCGTAGGTGAGCAGTTGACCAGTGTGTTGTGCTTACCGTTGATGATGTTGGCCGAAATCATAGGAAGAATGGTCAGCTTTAGTATCCGAATGTAGATGATGCCAGGCATCGCTGAAACAGAAGATGGGATTCGCACGTACATTATTCAACGCCAATGGTAGGTAATGTGACGTAACGTGGTGCTACTCAGATCAGCAGAGTTAATGTTTCTAACAATGATGTTGTCGAGGACGGTGGAATGGGAAGTGGGGAGATGGATAGAGTACGTTGAGAAGGCTTGACTCACCAAGCCATGTTTTGCCAGTTTCACTCAAGCCAACCTTTTGAATGCCGAATCCGACACCGAAACCGATGATAACACCGAGAATGGTGGTGATCATGAACCAATTGTTGATGAGACATCCAACGAAACCCTTCCTCTTCTTCTCTGTCACCATAGTTTCGTCGCTAGTAGAAAGTGGCTCTTCAGCAGACAACTTTGAATTCCCCATCCTTTCACCTCTTCTTCTCCTCCTTCACACGATAATGCAGACTGGGTGCAAAATTTGGTGCATAAATACACGTCTGGTTCAGTGTAGTGACCTTAGGAGGCTTAGCTCTTGGCACACGATTAATTACTTGCCCAATGGTAGTACGAGCGTGTACTGGGGCGCCTCACTCAGTGAACACGTGCAACCACCACCAAAAGGAATGAATGGCGCGCAACCTGACACCCTCAAACCGTCTCCCTCTACTCCCCTTCGATTGGTGACTTGACATTATTCTTCATCTCCATGCAACCGGGATGCCTTTTATCATCTGTAAAACAGATGACGGCGCACGTTGAAAATCAAGCACAACATGCAACAAGTGTGAGGCTAACGAATTGACAAGTGTCGGCACTAGCAAATCAATTGGGATCCAATTTGGATTGATTAGTTTCGATGAGATTTGTGTGTACTTTAATGCACTAATATTTCCCTGTTGGCTATCAAATCTCGGAGTCAATTTAAACACCCGTGCTATGATGCAGAGTTATTGCAACCGATGGCGTGATTTGGCAGTGTAGAGGTAAGTCGGCGTTAAACTTGAATTTGAGCACCTACAAGTGCACTAAGCGGTCAGCGACTCCACATGGCATAGCACTCATAACTGACTAACTCCTCGTACCACCGTGTAGATGTCTTCTCTAACAAAAGACAGGTGAACTGCGGTTCTTGGCGTGAACCAGTGTGTACATTTGCGTATGCACAGACGCCATGTTGACAGCTCAAGTGACGGAACTACCCCGAAGTGAACTGTGTCCCGTTGCCGATAACTCTTGTCTTTGAAAGTGTGTTGGCTAAAATTACGGTACACCACTTGTATCGTCATGCTGGCCGTGACAGAGATCACAGGTGCCATCTACAGTTGAGCCCGACTGGCCCACATCAAACAGAGAAGTAGGTTGGGAGTTTCCTGAAGGCTAACTAAGATCAATAGGTTGCAGCAAGTACACGTAACTAAAACCACTGATAGGCAAATTCACACACAAGGAGTCGCCATTCTGCCATCGCCAAGAACGCGCACAATGACCCTATCCACATTGGTAACTCATTGTGTCGGCAAAAGAAGCACCGGTACTTCAGACTTTACCTATTGATGATTCGTTCAATGACTCACACGGATCCAGGCAACTTGCATACATATCGTCCAGTTTATAAGCATTGACGACACGGCTCGAGTGAAGCAACGCACTACCCTGACACTAGTTCCAAAGCACAATAGTGGGTTCACAGGTAAGATAATTTGACCAGAATGTGGAAGGGCCTACTTGATCCACTCAACAGCATAGAGAAGAGATACTGGTTCCGCGTTCACACCAATCGACTCCAGAATGGTAATGACTGCAACCACACTGGCACTTGGAATGTTGGGCAGAGCTGTCACGTAGGCGACAGTGAGAATTCTGCAAAAGGAGACACGCGTACACGAGAACGATAGGCGCCAATAAAAGTACGCGCAGACAACAGACGGACAGAGAGCCAGACAGCTGAGCAGACGGACAGGCAGAAGTGGAGCAACCTACACAACAACGACAACCTTGGCGGCGTCAAGTTCAACGTTCTGCTGTTGAGCGACAAACAAACAAGAGGCGGTAATGAAAACGGCTGACGCGTCACTCTTCATGGTTGCGGCAAATGGCAGAACGAAACGAGAGAGTGGCCTTGGAATGCCGTACGCATCACACGCCACAAAGGCCTTGGGGATGCTGACCATGCTGAAAGAAAGGAAAGCATGCGTCGATGGGGCAGGTCGGAAAGGGAGGGAGCGACAGGTGATTGGATTTAATCTGCACTAAGTGGGAGGAGTTGGTGCCCCCAACCGACACAAATGAGATAATCGGTGTGTCACTCGTTTGTACTCAATCAACTACATCGTTGTTGAAGCAACGCACATTTGTAGACTCACTGTAATACTTACGTTGTCTAGAAGTGATCTGGTAGGTGAGAGGTGGGAGGACACTTTAAGCCTGGTTGTGGACGAGCGAGGTCGGTCTCTGGACACCTAGATATTCTCGTCCAACTGTTCCGGTTTCGCCACCGTATATCCTCTGTGTGATTGTAGTAAGGGTGTCTAAAATCACCCAGCCCTTTCATAGCAGAGGTGGTAAAAAGGAAGAAGAGGTAAAGGCAGAATTGCCTACACTCACAGTGCAAGGGCCGAAGAGACTAGGATGATTGAAATTAGTAGCAGTCTGCTGATGATGAAGGTAGGGAGTGACCATCCACTGTGTTATGTATGTAATCCTTCTTATTCTAACAAAGTGATGAAACTTAACCAACTCAGTGATATGGAAAGTGTTATTTTAACGGACCTACAAACGGTCATTCGTCACGCGTAGGCTTAATGGAATGCCTAGAGTCGAGAACCAGGAGTCCAAGAGTAATTAATCATCTAAAGAAAGGTTAGTAATGTTTAGCGGGAACAAAGTTGCCAAAGCAAAAGTCTAAATAAGCAAAGTACAACAATGCAGAGGAGCAGTTTGGTGGACTCCTGCATCTCGCAGGTAAACAAATTAGGGCAGAAGATTCCGAGAATACAGAGTAACTAAATACCTCATTCACAGAGGAGTCACAGAGATTCATTAAACCACACAGTACTATGATGTTTTATCGAAGTAAAGCCAACAGAATTTATGTAGACAATGCAAATATTTTAATATAGACAAAGAAGTAAACAAAGAATGAAGGAAAATTGAAAGGGAGCAATGTGTGAAGAAGCACGTTAATATAAAAAGCAGATTCCAATTCCAAAAGTTTGCTTATGAAGCATGTTAATAACGGTCTAACAGTCTGAATTGCACTGAAACAAATGGAAGTTAGCCATTAAATGAAACTAAACCTCAAGAATAAGGGAACTTAAAAGCTGTAAATCTAAAATAAGGGCTTAACCTTACTTCAAAAACGTGATCAGAAGGAATAATCAAAAAAGCATTAGCGAATGCACTTCATGGTACATCACGAAGTTATTCGAGTGGACAAACAACGCTCCAACATTCTCGCATTAGTAATTATGTGCCTTGACTGCGATGGTGGATGTGTTGCTCCCTTTACCAAAATGAAAAGAGATTAGCACAAACCTGCAACCACAAAGAACGCTCAATAAATTTTTTTAGCAAAAAAGGCAGCATATTCAGCACAAAATCTTACTGCAGTATAGGCAAATATTATACCCGCTGATTTTATGTTACCTCGTGTGTAACAACTTTTTAGTGATGCTGTCAACTATGGCATTAAAAGATGTCGATGTTATAGAACCTTTGCCTACTTTACGCAGTACAGACGTTGTGTAGTGGTGTAGTGGGGAAAGGGAGGCAGGAGGAAAGGTGTCATGTCTTCTCTTGGCCATTTTAAATAGCACGTCGATGGATTAATGGGCTCGAACTCCGTGCCAAATATCATTCGATGATGTGGTCGCCTTGAGGAATGACGTGATGTTTAAAGACCATCCATCAACGTGTACATAGGACAGTACTTCAGGTGAAGCACAGTAGAGGAGCACCAATTGAGGAATGTCACCACCAACTCTACTGACTACTTTGTGAGGGTGGCTTTGCATCGTCCCCTCATGAAGTGCATGTATTAACACTAGTCTGCAACATCGAGATCCTGGGCATAATCTCATAAATGTAGGTCTATCAATGGTGCAAGAAATGTACTGTGGGGAGAGCTAAGATGCCACTGACGCATTCCAATGGATAAAAACAGCCTAATAACCTAAAAACGACATATAATGTTATTTGTTGTCTTGACAACAACACAACAGTAATGCCTCCAGAATTCTAGGAGGAGTAAAGCGTTTCACCCTAAGCACAAATCCTTCCCATATGCACGAATAAAACGAGCTAAAGGCAACAGCAACTGACAAAAGCGAAACACGGGAACGCGGAATCACAACCAGATGAATAGGTGGGAAACAAAGGACACGCACTTCTGCAGACGAGTATTGCCTCCTCGCGCACACCCATTGAGGACATTGCCATCACGAGACCGCTCATTCTTGCCATTTGTTCAATTCATTAGACTCACCTACTGGTTCAACACAAAAGGAGAACTACTAACATCAATTCACACGGCCTAATCTTCCATGCTACAGAATACCTCACGACAATTTGAATACTGCCACTGAATGGAGGGAGGGACATGGAAAAAGGCGAGATGCCTAAAGGCAATGAGTGCAGATGGCTGTAGATGGCCTGTACTTTGATGACAATCAACACTTTACCTTCCCATTGTCACCTCATAAGAACTGTCGACCGACAGGGCATTGCCCTGCTAATAGCGGCACGCAAAGAAGCCAAGTGTGCATTAAAAGAGTTTATTAGAAAGTGGTAAATAAATACAACTTGCCTCATCGAATCAATTAATCATGAGTGCGACATGAGGGAGAAAAAAACAAACTCGCAAAAAAGCCTATTTTAAAAATTTCATTAAAAATTATGCGATTCCTCGCCCCATTCATAATATTCCAGATCATCAACACCTTCTTCCTTGACCACATCCTTCTCCGTTGCGTGGTAAGTAAACGCAGTACAGTATAGGTGGGAAAGCGCAATGTTACCCGACCTCAGTCGATCACTATGGCAAACATAGAAGAAACAAAAAAAATGTTTGATCTTCTGTAACTAAAATCCTACTCCAGAGAGGAAAATGGCAGAATGAAAACATACTTGATAAACTCAACAGCATAGAGTAGCGATGCACCCTTCTCATCCACACCAATGGATCCCAAAATTGTCACCACAGCCACCACACTGGCACTCGGAATGTTGGGCAACGCTGTCACGTATGCGAAGGACAGAATGCTGAAAGACCACAAAAGCCACACATGGGTCGACGGTTAAGCGGTACGCGCAACATGATACCCATTGCAAAGTCGTTGTGCTGAGACTCACATCACGATGACAACTTTGCCAACATCAAGCTCTTCGTGCGCTTGTTGAGCAACGAACAAACACGAGGCCGCAATGAAGATGGCCGACGCATCACTCTTCATAGTTCCAGCAAACGGCAGCACGAACCGCGAGATGCGTTGAGGAATGCCGTATTTGTCACAAGCAATGAAAGCCTTCGGTAGGCACACCACACTGTCGGATGGAAGCACATGACAAAATAACAAGTTATGACCCAATTCAATGAAGGATACATTCCAATGCAAAAATTAAATCACCCGCTTGTTGTGGCAAATGCAATGAAGTAGCTTGGGAAGGAGTATTTGAGAATGTTGAAGGGATTCTTGCACAACACAACAAGACTGAGGATCAGGAATATGAGGTGGGTGATTTGACCCACAACGTTGAGGAGGACGAAGAAACCGAGAGAGATGAAGGTGTTGGTGATGTCTTCCACCTCCGCAATCGAGCTCATCACCATAAACATCACTCCCACTGGCGTTACCCTGTGGGGTAAAACAGTCGTCACTTCAAACCTCACCCTTCCAATCTCACCACTCCTTCACTAGCACATTTGATAGCTCTCATGCCACACAATTCCACATTTGACAAAGTTGATTTGCATTCGAGCAAAATGCAAATATGCACTGATTTGGGCTGCAAGAATCACCACAACATTAGCACCTGCCACACAGGCTCCTCCTCGTCGAGGGGACAAGACGCCTAGCTCTCTACCAGACAAGCGCTCTCCTATGACTCATGCCTCATGCTACATGCCTCGTGCAATGAGGTCTGCTGAAGGAGGTATGGTGAAATGCGACTTACAGAAGGAACTTCTGCATCAACAGCATTACGATTTCACCGAGAGATCCGAAGAATTTCTTGAAGGGTTCACCTCTCTCCTTCGCGGCGTTTGCAGCGATACCGAAGGTGAGAGAACAGAAGAGGACACCTAGGAAGGTGGAGGTGGTAGTGGTGTGATGCAATGGCACTATTCGTTCATGGTGTAAAATGAGGCCTGCCATCTTGTAGATTGACTGTGCTTTTGTGCTGACACTATGGTGGAGGTGTTGACAACCCTAAATTCATTCCCGTTCCGCCTTTGCCTCGACATCGCACACTCGCTCGCCGCCTCCTTATTGGTCGCATTCACACACAGACGGACTAGACGTGGTTCGATAATCACTCAAGGTACAGAGGAGTCAATCGACGGTCCGACTACGCCTGACTAAGACTGTCGAATGACTCAGTAGTTGGGTGCGCATCATTAAGCGATAAACATGCCTGCAGCGATATTTGTCCATTCCATAGAACTTGACGACAGAGTTCATAACACAGAAAATGCTTGTGACACAGCTAAGTGATGTGTGCGAGGCTCTCGACGTGACATTGCATTTGCGTTTATCGACTCAGACCAGGGGGCAAAACGGAGCAACGATAAGAGGGAGAGGGAAAGGCCAATTTTAATAGATGGCATCCTCGCTTACCGATCATGTTTGTTCCATCCATAGTTATTGAGGGGTAGGTAATTTCGCCTTTGCTGTTGTTTTGTGGCTTATTAAAGTCAGTGCCTGCCTGACTTATCGTCACACCGATAATGTTGTCGGGAAAGATGTTTCTAAAAGCCAAGTTTACATTAGCCAAACCACCACCAACACCACCACTTCTAGGTCAATCGACAGTTGACGAGGGTGAGCACATGCTACATTGAGTGTGTTTGGAGGTGAGGGCAACTTACAAAAAAAGATCTCTGAAGATGTAGGAGATTTGGTTTCCTGAATCCGTCAGATTATTCGATGGAGCTGGTTCGGGTCCTGGTTTTTGATTTATCATCTTGCCTGTTTTGAGGCACAATAAAATGGAACATTGAGCCAGAATGACCATGTAGTAGTGCAATCGAGTATGTGAGGTTTGGAAAGTGAGACCTACCTGGATTGATGATGTACGAAAAAGCAACTCCAATAAGTGGACTGAGAAGGTTGAAGGTGAGAATGAAGCCGAGGGCAATACCACTGACCTTGCCGTTCTCCTTCGGATTGAGGTTAGCCATGACTGAAGGAATCACAAGTGGGAAGACAGTGAGTAGGAGTTGTCGTGTGGACCGTAGGTGAGCAGTTGACCAGTGTGTTGTGCTTACCGTTGATGATGTTGGCCGAAATCATAGGAAGAATGGTCAGCTTTAGTATCCGAATGTAGATGATGCCAGGCATCGCTGAAACAGAAGATGGGATTCGCACGTACATTATTCAACGCCAATGGTAGGTAATGTGACGTAACGTGGTGCTACTCAGATCAGCAGAGTTAATGTTTCTAACAATGATGTTGTCGAGGACGGTGGAATGGGAAGTGGGGAGATGGATAGAGTACGTTGAGAAGGCTTGACTCACCAAGCCATGTTTTGCCAGTTTCACTCAAGCCAACCTTTTGAATGCCGAATCCGACACCGAAACCGATGATAACACCGAGAATGGTGGTGATCATGAACCAATTGTTGATGAGACATCCAACGAAACCCTTCCTCTTCTTCTCTGTCACCATAGTTTCGTCGCTAGTAGAAAGTGGCTCTTCAGCAGACAACTTTGAATTCCCCATCCTTTCACCTCTTCTTCTCCTCCTTCACACGATAATGCAGACTGGGTGCAAAATTTGGTGCATAAATACACGTCTGGTTCAGTGTAGTGACCTTAGGAGGCTTAGCTCTTGGCACACGATTAATTACTTGCCCAATGGTAGTACGAGCGTGTACTGGGGCGCCTCACTCAGTGAACACGTGCAACCACCACCAAAAGGAATGAATGGCGCGCAACCTGACACCCTCAAACCGTCTCCCTCTACTCCCCTTCGATTGGTGACTTGACATTATTCTTCATCTCCATGCAACCGGGATGCCTTTTATCATCTGTAAAACAGATGACGGCGCACGTTGAAAATCAAGCACAACATGCAACAAGTGTGAGGCTAACGAATTGACAAGTGTCGGCACTAGCAAATCAATTGGGATCCAATTTGGATTGATTAGTTTCGATGAGATTTGTGTGTACTTTAATGCACTAATATTTCCCTGTTGGCTATCAAATCTCGGAGTCAATTTAAACACCCGTGCTATGATGCAGAGTTATTGCAACCGATGGCGTGATTTGGCAGTGTAGAGGTAAGTCGGCGTTAAACTTGAATTTGAGCACCTACAAGTGCACTAAGCGGTCAGCGACTCCACATGGCATAGCACTCATAACTGACTAACTCCTCGTACCACCGTGTAGATGTCTTCTCTAACAAAAGACAGGTGAACTGCGGTTCTTGGCGTGAACCAGTGTGTACATTTGCGTATGCACAGACGCCATGTTGACAGCTCAAGTGACGGAACTACCCCGAAGTGAACTGTGTCCCGTTGCCGATAACTCTTGTCTTTGAAAGTGTGTTGGCTAAAATTACGGTACACCACTTGTATCGTCATGTTGGCCGTGACAGAGATCACAGGTGCCATCTACAGTCGAGCCCCACTGGCCCACATCAAACAGAGAAGTAGGTTGGGAGTTTCCTGAAGGCTAACTAAGATCAATAGGTTGCAGCAAGTACACGTAACTAAAACCACTGATAGGCAAATTCACACACAAGGAGTCGCCATTCTGCCATCGCCAAGAACGCGCACAATGGCCCTATCCACATTGGTAACTCATTGTGTCGGCAAAAGAAGCACCGGTACTTCAGACTTTACCTATTGATGATTCGTTCAATGACTCACCCGGATCCAGGCAACTTACATACACATCGTCCAGTTTATAAGCATTGACGACACGGCTGGAGTGAAGCAACGCACTACCCTGACACTAGTTCCAAAGCACAATGGTGGGTTCACAGGTAAGATAATTTGACCAGAATGTGGAAGGGCCTACTTGATCCACTCAACAGCATAGAGAAGAGATACTGGTTCCGCGTTCACACCAATCGACTCCAGAATGGTAATGACTGCAACCACACTGGCACTTGGAATGTTGGGCAGAGCTGTCACGTAGGCGACAGTGAGAATTCTGCAAAAGGAGACACGCGTACACGAGAACGATAGGCGCCAATAAAAGTACGCGCAGACAACAGACGGACAGAGAGCCAGACAGCTGAGCAGACGGACAGGCAGAAGTGGAGCAACCTACACAACAACGACAACCTTGGCGGCGTCAAGTTCAACGTTCTGCTGTTGAGCGACAAACAAACAAGAGGCGGTAATGAAAACGGCTGACGCGTCACTCTTCATGGTTGCGGCAAATGGCAGAACGAAACGAGAGAGTGGCCTTGGAATGCCGTACGCATCACACGCCACAAAGGCCTTGGGGATGCTGACCATGCTGAAAGAAAGGAAAGCATGCGTCGATGGGGCAGGTCGGAAAGGGAGGGAGCGACAGGTGATTGGATTTAATCTGCACTAAGTGGGAGGAGTTGGTGCCCCCAACCGACACAAATGAGATAATCGGTGTGTCACTCGTTTGTACTCAATCAACTACATCGTTGTTGAAGCAACGCACATTTGTAGACTCACTGTAATACTTACGTTGTCTAGAAGTGATCTGGTAGGTGAGAGGTGGGAGGACACTTTAAGCCTGGTTGTGGACGAGCGAGGTCGGTCTCTGGACACCTAGATATTCTCGTCCAACTGTTCCGGTTTCGCCACCGCATATCCTCTGTGTGATTGTAGTAAGGGTGTCTAAAATCACCCAGCCCTTTCATAGCAGAGGTGGTAAAAAGGAAGAAGAGGTAAAGGCAGAATTGCCTACACTCACAGTGCAAGGGCCGAAGAGACTAGGATGATTGAAATTAGTAGCAGTCTGCTGATGATGAAGGTAGGGAGTGAACATCCACTGTGTTATGTATGTAATCCTTCTTATTCTAACAAAGTGATGAAACTTAACCAACTCAGTGATATGGAAAGTGTTATTTTAACGGACCTACAAACGGTCATTCGTCACGCGTAGGCTTAATGGAATGCCTAGAGTCGAGAACCAGGAGTCCAAGAGTAATTAATCATCTAAAGAAAGGTTAGTAATGTTTAGCGGGAAAAAAGTTGCCAAAGCAAAAGTCTAAATAAGCAAAGTACAACAATGCAGAGGAGCAGTTTGGTGGACTCCTGCATCTCGCAGGTAAACAAATTAGGGCAGAAGATTCCGAGAATACAGAGTAACTAAATACCTCATTCACAGAGGAGTCACAGAGATTCATTAAACCACACAGTACTATGATTTTTTCCAAAATAAAGGCAGCAGAATGTATGTAAACCATGCAAATATTTTAATATAGACAAACAAGTAAACAAAGAATGAAGGAAAATTGAAAGGGAGCAATGTGTGAAGAAGCACGTTAATATAAAAAGCAGATTCCAATTCCAAAAGTTTGCTTATGAAGCATGTTAATAACGGTCTAACAGTCTGAATTGCACTGAAACAAATGGAAGTTAGCCATTAAATGAAAATAAACCTCAAGAATAAGGGAACTTAAAAGCTGTAAATCTAAAATAAGGGCTTAACCTTACTTCAAAAACGTGATCAGAAGGAATAATCAAAAAAGCATTAGCGAATGCACTTCATGGTACATCACGAAGTTATTCGAGTGGACAAACAACGCTCCAACATTCTCGCATTAGCAATTATGTGCCTTGACTGCGATGGTGGATGTGTTGCTCCCTTTACTAAAATGAAAAGAGATTAGCACAAACCTGCAACCACAAAGAACGCTCAATAAATTTTTTTTAGCAAAAAAGGCAGCAGATTCAGCACAAAATCTTACTACAGTATAGGCAAATATTATACCCGCTGATTTTATGTTACCTCGTGTGTAACAACTTGTTAGTGATGCTGTCAACTATGGCATTAAAAGATGTCGATGTTATAAAACCTTTGCCTACTTTACGCAGTACAGACGTTGTGTAGTGGTGTAGTGGGGAAAGGGAGGCAGGAGGAAAGGTGTCATGTCTTCTCTTGGCCATTTTAAATAGCACGTCGATGGACCAATGGGCTCGTACTCCGTACCAAATATCATTCGATGATGTGGTCGCCTTCGAGGAATGACGTGATGTTTAAAGACCATCCATCAACGTGTACATAGGACAGTACTTCAGATGAAGCACCGTAGAGGAGCACCAATTGAGGAATGTCACCACCAACTCTACTGACTACTTTGTGAGGGTGGCTTTGCATCGTCCCCTAATGAAGTGCATGTATTACCACTAGTCTGCAACATCGAGATCCTGGACATAATCTCATAAATGTAGGTCTATCAATGGTGCAAGAAATGTACTGTGGGGAGAGCTAAGATGCCACTGACGCATTCCACTGGATAAAAACAGCTTGCTAACTAAAAGGGACATTAGACGTTATTTGTTCTTTTGATAACAACCCACCGCTTCGAACCAACAGTACCGGTTCCAGTACACTAGGAGGAGAGAAGCGTTTTACCTCATGCATACCTCCTTTCCATTCCTAGGAACAAACCAAATTAACCGTAACAGCAACTGAACAATGCCAAACAAATAGCAAAACAAGCTTTTAATCATTCCAAAGTAGCAGTATAACACAATCACAACCAGATGAATAGGTAGGAAACAAAGGACACGCACTTCTGCAGACGAGTATTGCCTCCTCGCGCACACCCATTGAGGACATTGCCATCACGAGACCGCTCATTCTTGCCATTTGTTCAATTCATTAGACTCACCTACTGGTTCAACACAAAAGGAGAACTACTAACATCAATTCACACGGCCTAATCTTCCATGCTACAGAATACCTCACGACAATTTGAATACTGCCACTGAATGGAGGGAGGGACAAAGAAAATGGCGAGATGCCTAAAGGCAATGAGTGTAGATGGCTGTAGATGGCCTGTACTTTGATGACAATCTACACTTCACCTTCCCATTGTCACCTCATAACAACTATCGGCTGAGAGGGCATTGCCCTGCTAATAACACCACGCAAAGAAGTGAAGTGTGCAATAAATATAGTTTATCGAATAGTAACAAATAGATACAGCTTGTCTCTCATCAAACCTAAGGCATCCAGTTAATCGTTCAACATTACAGTCGCAACGGACGAAAAAAGGAGTGCAAATAATGCAGAGTTACAAAATGAAATCACTTCATCTCAGAATGCTCGCCCCATTCGTATTCTTCGAGGTCTTCTTCACCCTCCTCCACCACATCCTTCTCCGTTGCGTGGTAAGTGAACGCAGCACAATATAGATGGGAAAGCGCGACATTACCCGACCTCAGTCGATCGCTATAGTAAGCATAGAAGAAACAAAAAAAATGTTTGATCTTCTGTAACTAAAATCCTACTCCAGAGAGGAAAATGGCAGAATGAAGACATACTTGATAAACTCAACAGCATAGAGTAGCGATGCACCCTTCTCATCCACACCAATGGATCCCAAAATTGTCACCACAGCCACCACACTGGCACTCGGAATGTTGGGCAACGCTGTCACGTATGCGAAGGACAGAATGCTGAAAGACCACAAAAGCCACACATGGGTCGACGGTTAAGCGGTACGCGCAACATGATACCCATTGCAAAGTCGTTGTGCTGAGACTCACATCACGATGACAACTTTGCCAGCATCAAGCTCTTCGTGCGCTTGTTGAGCAACGAACAAACACGAGGCCGCAATGAAGATGGCCGACGCATCACTCTTCATAGTTCCAGCAAACGGTAGCACGAACCGTGAGATGCGTTGAGGAATGCCGTATTTGTCACAAGCAATGAAAGCCTTCGGTAGGCACACCACACTGTCGGATGGAAGCACATGACAAAATAACAAGTTATGACCCAATTCAATGAGGGATACATCCCATTGCAAAAATTAACTCACGCGCTTGTTGTGGCAAATGCAATGAAGTAGCTTGGGAAGGAGTATTTGAGAATGTTGAAGGGATTCTTGCACAACACAACAAGACTGAGGATCAGGAATATGAGGTGGGTGATTTGACCCACAACGTTGAGGAGGACGAAGAAACCGAGAGAGATGAAGGTGTTGGTGATGTCTCCCACCTCCGCAATCGAGCTCATCACCATAAACATCACTCCCACTGGCGTTACCCTGTGGGGTAAAACAGTCGTCACTTCAAACCTCACCCTTCCAATCTCACCACTCCTTCACTAGCACATTTGATAGCTCTCATGCCACACAATTCCACATTTGACAAAGTTGATTTGCATTCGAGCAAAATGCAAATATGCACTGATTTGGGCTGCAAGAATCACCACAACATTAGCACCTGCCACACAGGCTCCTCCTCGTCGAGGGGACAAGACGCCTAGCTCTCTACCAGACAAGCGCTCTCCTATGACTCATGCCTCATGCTACATGCCTCGTGCAATGAGGTCTGCTGAAGGAGGTATGGTGAAATGCGACTTACAGAAGGAACTTCTGCATCAACAGCATTACGATTTCACCGAGAGATCCGAAGAATTTCTTGAAGGGTTCACCTCTCTCCTTCGCGGCGTTTGCAGCGATACCGAAGGTGAGGGAACAGAAGAGGACACCTAGGAAGGTGGAGGTGGTAGTGGTGTGAGGCAACGGCACTATTCCTTCATGGTGTAAAATGAGGCCTGCCATCTTGTAGATTGACTGTGCTTTTGTGCCGACACTATGGTGAGGATATTAACATCCCTATAATAATTCGTGAGTCCGACATCGTCAAATGATTTGGTAGATTGGGCGACACATTGAAGCAACCAACATCTGCTTTGAATAGCAGCATAATATACAACACGGGCTAGCACACTCTAGTTGGTGAAATTCGACGACTGAGCACAAAACACAAGCACACTTCTTTTGACAAAGAGGGCAAAGTGAAGGGAGGGGAAAGGCAAGTATATTCTTTAATGTGAGACAAAAATGGATGGCATCCTCGCTTACCGATCATGTTTGTTCCATCCATGGTTATTGAGGGGTAAATAATTTCGCCTTTGCTGTTGTTTTGTGGTTTGTCAAAGTCAGTGCCTGCCTGATTTATCGTCACACCAACAATGTTATCGGGAAAGATGTTTCTAAAAACAAGGTTTACATTAGCCAATCCACCTCCACACCACCAACACTACTTCTAAGTCATTCGACAGTTAACGAAGGTGGGTGCATGTTACATTGAGTGTGTTTGGAAGTGAGGGTAACTTACAACAAAAGATCCTTGAAAATGTAGGAGATTTGGTTTCCCGAGCTTGTCTGATTACTCGAAGGGGGTAATTCGGGTTCTGGTGACTGACTTGTTAGCTTTCCTGTTTAAAGACACAATTGATTGAGAATTATGCAAGAATGTTAAAGTAGAAGTGTGATGAAACGAGTGAGATTGGAAAAGTGGAGGAAGTGTGGCAATACAAACCAACCAGTCTTGATGCTTCCCGAGACCTACCTGGATTGATGATGTATGAATAGGCAACTCCAATAAGTGCACTCAGGAGGTTGAAAACGAGAATGAAGCCGAGGGCAATACCACTGACCTTGCCGTTCTCCTTCGGGTTGAGGTTAGCCATGACTGAAGGAATCACAAGTGGGAAGACAGTGAGTAGGATTTGTCGTGTGGACTGTAGGTGAGCAGTTGGTCAGTTTATTGTGCTTACCACAGATGATGTTGGCCGAAATCATAGGAAGAATGGTCAACTTTAGCATTCGAATGTAGATGGTGCCAGGCATTGCTGGAATGGAAAATGGGATTCACATCTACATTACTCAGCACAGATGGTAGGTAATGTAACGTAATGTGGTGTTACTCAGATCAGCAGAGTTAATGTTTCCATCAATGTTGTTGGACAGGCGGTGGAATGGGAGATGGATGGAGGAATTGAAGAAGTCTTGACTCACCAAGCCACGTTTTGCCAGTTTCATCCAAGCCAACTTTTTGAATACCGAATCCGGCACCGAAACCGATGATGACACCGAGAATGGTGGTGATCATGAACCAATTGCCGATGAGACATCCGACGAAACCCTTCCTTTTCTTTTCTGTCACCACAGTTTCTTCGTTATCAGAAAGTGAATCCTCAACAGACAATTTGGGATTCTCCATCATTCACTCCTCCTTCTTTGAACGATAATGAAAATGAGGTGCAAAATTTGCTGTATAAATAACATTTGGTTACATGTGACGTCGTCTAGAGTTTCATCTCTTGGCAGCTAATTAAGTAAGTGCCCAATGGTAGTACGAGCGTGAAGCGTGGCGTCATACCCGGTGAAACATGTGCCACCACTGTTCATATGATCGAATCACTTGCAACTTGACTTCTGTTTCGTCGCCTTTTTCATCCCTTTTTATTAATGACTTGGAGTTATACTTGATTTCTATGTATGTCCTATGCCATTTGCCTTCTAAAAATAAAGGTAAATGCGCACGTTGAAATTCTACACAATGGGACGATTGTGAGGCCAACACATCGACAATTGAGAGCATTTACCAACCGATTGGGGATTCCATTTGATAGGGATAGGTTGAATGAATATTTTGTGCACTTCAATGCACCAATGATCTTCTGTAAGATATCAAATCTTGAAATCGGTGCAAACACCAATGCAATGACCTTATGCCATTGCGGTTGCAACAACCGATAAATTGATTCGATAGTGTGGGAAGAAGCTCGATTTGAACCTGAATCTCGATGCTTGCAGTTATGAGGAGAGGTGGTGTTGTGGTGGTTTGTGTTGGTACTGTAGAATACCGTGCAATACATGGCCGTCGAGTTCACATCAGCAAAGCACTTATAATTGAGTGACTCACAATGGGAACATGTAGATGTCCTTAACCAAGACAGATGACGGTGAATGCCGACTTTGTTGTGAACCAATGTACATTTGCGTTGGACGTCCCACCAGAGTGATCAGTAAAAGAATCCCGCAATTGATGATTTAATTTCTCTACGCTTGCGAGTGAGCCAATGGAAAGGTTTTTTGAGGACCAGTTTGACTGCTGGTTTTGCGGTGGAGACTGTCGAAGTCTTCTGTTGGTTTCGACCTTAGCCCTACGGGGAGTAATAGCGCATCGAGCGAGAGCGCCATATTCCAGAATCTTAGTTTCTACAATGGTGAACCGGGAGCAGTTTTGGGAGTTAGAGGCACTTTTGACTTCTCCCCGTACAGCAGAAGTTAATAATCACGATTTAAAGAGTTAACTTACAACAAGTCTGCTCTGTGCCTTCGCCCTCCACACCATCGTCTTGTTGCAAACGACGACCTAGACGTGGATCCTTTCCTATTCATCGTAGGATGGGAACCAGTCTACAAATTCCCAATAGTATGTTCATTGGGAGAGCAGAATTTTGTGCTGCTGATTTTGTTCCGTGGCGCAGAAGCAGCACTCGCCTTATCCGCGTTTGTGTAATTGCGTTCCAGCAAACCACGTGACGTGCCTCCGTCGATAATCATAGGAAGAGGTCCGTGTCGGCTTCGCATTTTGCTGAGGTTTCCATAACACTCTCTTGGAGTCGTTTCGTGGACGTGGGACTATTGCAGCGTTTACCAAGCAAGGCTTGCGCCCCATTAGCTCTTCCAATAACGATTGGTGGTTTCCTATGTAACCACTAGGAATTGCCCAATATGCCAGTCGCCATTTCCCTTTCCCCCTTATTATGACTTTGACAGTGTTGACTCAAATGAGTCATCAAATCTTTCTTTATCCTTTGGGTAAGAAAATAAATGAAAAGGAGCAAATTTACTTAACAGAGTATTGGCAGCTCAAGCAACCGAACTACCTCGAAGTGAACGTGTTCCATTGCCGGTGACTCTTGTCTTCGAAAGTGTATTGGCTGAAGTTATGGTACACCACTTGTACCGTCCTTTCAGCCGTGACAGAGATAACGGGTGCTATCTGCAGCTCTTATGAAAAGCATCCACTAAAACGCGGTAAAAGCCGGGGTGAAAACGTAATTAGGGTCTCTCTACCTGAGACTAGGGTTTTTTGTCTCCCATTGGCGTTGACGTTGCAGATAATTTATAAAAAAGCGATAATGTCTCTGTCCAAGCGTGGTCGGTGAGCAAAATTTCACGAGTGAAGCAATTTTAGATGTAGTGACTTTGGCAAAACCATACGAATGCTATACACTAGACTGATTTTAAAGAGAGTGAATCACGGCGGTGGAATGGTGGTTTGGAATCGTCATCGAATAAGATAAGCATTCATTCATTCTTTACGAGGCTCATTGCACTTGCCACTTTCCTGTGGGAGTTTGTGCACCTTTAATTTTGGGGCTATCGTTGGGAGGGTCCAAAGAGCATGGGTGAAGTGCCTAGTCAAGACAACCGTTTTGATGATTGCAGTCGGTTGAGCTCAGGGTATTAGAGCTAAGTACATCTGATCGCAATGTCGAACTAGTCAATGCCCACGAATGCTCAGGCACGGAAGGAAATGCAGCACTGGAGCTATTTCGAGAGCCTGCTTTAGTCAATGGTCATGTCAGTGGCGATTCGAGTTGTTTGGTAGACCGATGGTTTGCCAAGTCGAATCGACAGTTGTTCTTACATAGTAGTGATGTGGAAGACACTAGAAAGCCAAATACACGGAGGATGGCGAACATTCGATGGCCTGTTGCGTTGTTTCAGACAACGTCGATTATGCTGTGTGGATTACAAACTTTCTTGGGCTTCATTTCACTGCGTTTCCCATGCCTATCCGGTGGTGTCATTTGTCCATTAGGAGCGTGTCAGGCCTCGCAATGCCAGCGTTATGATGCACATTCGGTAGGCGTTTAAAAGCCAGAACAATTGCTACGATTGCGATGAAAAGGTGCTGCTCCTTACAATTTACGACGAGAGTCCGTATACCTACCAAGGTAAAAAAGACTGAGGGATGAGATGTGCAAAGCGATGCACAGCAATGCAGCAAAATAATTTGGTAGGCTTTTGCATCTCAAAGCAAAACATTTTAAGCCTAAAGATAAAGGAAAAGTGAAGGCAACTCAGTAAACTCATTTGCAGAGGGGACACGGAGATGCACCACTTTACTTAATTCTGCGTTGCATTTGAAGAGGAAAACAACAAAATTTACTTCAAAATTCCACTTATTATGGCTTGACTCCACGAGTAAACGAAGAATGAAAACAAGGAAAGAGAAGTCAGTGAAGAGAAACATCGATGATCATTGCAACAGTTTAACAGACTGCAATTTATGGTTCATCACATGATGCTGATCTGAGTGGGTATACGGCCCTCCAGCATCCACACATCAACATCCATGCGCCTTGACTGAGATGATGGACGTGCTGTCCTCTTTAATGGAGGGTGAAGAGGTGAGTGCATGTCTGCAGTTACCAAGTGCGCCCACTAAGTTTTCCATTGAAAGAAGGCAACAGATAAGATTATTTATCCCACGACTGCATAGGCAGACCTTCTTCCAACTAATCACTCCCCATCAACGTGTGCCATTCCTGATTCGCATCGCAATCCCTCTCTAACAACTCGTTAGTGATACTGTCAACTTTGGCATTAGAAGATGTCGATGTTACGAAAAATTTGCCTACTTTGCGCATTGTCCCTTTCTAATAAACGACAAAACAGCAGTACTGATAGTGAGTGTAAAGAGTCAAGTAATGTAAGGATGGGAACAGAAAACGTGTGGAAGAGAGGCACAAGCGATGGCGTCATGTCGTCTCTTGACCACTTAGAGTAGCACTTCAATAGACTAATAAGTTCATCCACCATGCCAAACATCATTCGATGATGTGGTCCTCTTGAGGAATGACGTGATGTTTAAAGACTATCCATCCACGTGTACATAGGACAGTACTTCAGATGAAGCACCGTAGAGGAGCACCAATTGAGGAATGTCACCACCAACTCTACTGACTACTTTGTGAGGGTGGCTTTGCATCGTCCCCTAATGAAGTGGATGTAGGACGGCCAGCATACAGCATTGTGGTGAGAGTTTGGGAATGACTGGCAGTAGCCTTGTTAGGCTACACTCAATTCTAAGTAGTTCCATCAGGCAATGCCATAACAGACTGAAGAGCATTTAAACATGACTGACACACGACAAAGAGTGAAAAAGGGTGCGTTTTTTCTTATAAACGCCATTTGACGTTATTTGTTATTTTCTATCAGCATTACTGACTCCTATATATTGGTAGGTGAGAAGCGCTTCGCCATATGCATACTTTCTATACGCGCGAACAAACTAAACCAACAGCAACGGCAACTGGCGAAAGAAAAACAAAGAACTAAACAAGCTTTTATTCATTCAAAAGTCACAGTTAAAACAGAAACATAAACTAATAAATGGATGAAAATTAATGAACCAACACTTCACCATGTGTATTTTCATCGCAAAGCCCTTCATTCTTGCTATTGTTTAACTCATCAAGGTCATCAACCGGTTCAAAACACAAGGAGAACTACTAGCATTAATTCACACGGCTTACTTCCCACTGAATGGAGGGAGGGACATAGGAAAAGGCGAGATGCCTAACGGCAATGAGTGTAGATGGCTGTAGATGGCCTGTGCTTTGATGACAATCAACACTTTATCTTCCCATTGCCACCTAACGACAGCTGTCGACTGACAGGGCATTGCCCTGCTGATAACACCACGCAAAGAAGTAAATCGTGCAATAGAGACACAGTTTAACAAAAGATGATAAATAAATAGAACTTGTCTCTCATCAAATCTAAGATAGTGGAAAAATAAGTCATTAGTACAACCTCAAGAATGAAAAACATGAGAGCAAAATATGTAGGGGTTTAAAAACTCGTTACATTTTATGAGAATCCTCTCCCCATTCGTAATAATCCAAATCCTCATCACCTTCCTTTGTCGCATCATTTTCCGTTGCATGGTACGTGAATGCAGCACAGTATAGATGGGAAAGACAAACATTACTCGCTCTTAGTCGATCGCTAGGTGAATACAGGGTCAGTGTCAATGGGTGAAAATCCACTTCTAGTGGTAACGAAAGAGATTAAGGACATACTTTATAAATTCGACCGCATAGAGTAGAGATGCACCCTTCTCATCCACACCAATGGATCCCAAAATTGTCACCACAGCCACCACACTGGCACTCGGAATATGAGGTAAAGCGGTCACATATGCGAAGGAAAGAATACTGAAAAAAAGACAAAAGTGATGTATACGAAGAAGGTTAAGCGGTACACATTAAAGAAAAAACCAACATCACGATGACAACTTTGCCAGCATCAAGCTCTTCGTGCGCTTGTTGAGCAACGAACAAACACGAGGCCGCAATGAAGATGGCTGCCGCGTCACTTTTCATTGTTGCCGCAAATGGCAGCACGAACCGCGAGATGCGTTGAGGAATGCCGTATTTGTCACAGGCGACGAAGGCCTTCGGTAATGCAACCACACTGTCAAAATGAAAGGATAAGAGAAATGTAAGAAATGCTCCAATATAAAAAAAGATGCAGCCAAAATTTGAGGGGACAACCCACGCGGTCGTTGTGGCAAAAGCAATGCAGTAGCTTGGGAAGGAGTATTTGAGAATGTTGAAGGGATTCTTGCACAACACAACAAGACTGAGGATCAGGAATATGAGGTGGGTGATTTGACCCACAACGTTGAGGAGGACGAAGAAACCGAGAGAGATGAAGGTGTTGGTGATGTCTTCCACCTCCGCAATCGAGCTCATCACCATAAACATCACTCCCACTGGCGTTACCCTGTGGGGTAAAACAGTCGTCACTTCAAACCCCACCCTTCCAATCTCACCACTCCTTCACTAGCACATTTGATAGCTCTCATGCCACACAATTCCACATTTGACAAAGTTGATTTGCATTCGAGCAAAATGCAAATATGCACTGATTTGGGCTGCAAGAATCACCACAGCATTAGCACCTGCCACACAGGCTCCTCCTCGTCGAGGGGACAAGACGCCTAGCTCTCTACCAGACAAGCGCTCTCCTATGACTCATGCCTCATGCTACATGCCTCGTGCAATGAGGTCTGCTGAAGGAGGTATGGTGAAATGCGACTTACAGAAGGAACTTCTGCATCAACAGCATTACGATTTCACCGAGAGATCCGAAGAATTTCTTGAAGGGTTCACCTTTCTCCTTCGCGGCGTTTGCAGCGATACCGAAGGTGAGGGAACAGAAGAGGACACCTAGGAAGGCGGAGGTGGTAGTGGTGTGAGGCAACGGCACTATTCCTTCATGGTGTAAAATGAGGCCTGCCATCTTGTAGATTGACTGTGCTTTTGTGCCGACACTATGGTGAGGATATTAACATCCCTATAATAATTCGTGAGTCCGACATCGTCAAATGATTTGGTAGATTGGGCGACACATTGAAGCAACCAACATCTGCTTTGAATAGCAGCATAATATACAACACGGGCTAGCACACTCTAGTTGGTGAAATTCGACGACTGAGCACAAAACACAAGCACACTTCTTTTGACAAAGAGGGCAAAGTGAAGGGAGGGGAAAGGTAAGTATATTCTTTAATGTGAGACAAAAATGGATGGCATCCTCGCTTACCGATCATGTTTGTTCCATCCATGGTTATTGAGGGGTAAATAATTTCGCCTTTGCTGTTGTTTTGTGGTTTGTCAAAGTCAGTGCCTGCCTGATTTATCGTCACACCAACAATGTTATCGGGAAAGATGTTTCTAAAAACAAGGTTTACATTAGCCAATCCACCTCCACACCACCAACACTACTTCTAAGTCATTCGACAGTTAACGAAGGTGGGTGCATGTTACATTGAGTGTGTTTGGAAGTGAGGGTAACTTACAACAAAAGATCCTTGAAAATGTAGGAGATTTGGTTTCCCGAACTTGTCTGATTACTCGAAGGGGGTAATTCGGGTTCTGGTGACTGACTTGTTAGCTTTCCTGTTTAAAGACACAAATGATTGAGAATTATGCAAGAATGTTAAAGTAGAAGTGTGATGAAACGAGTGAGATTGGAAAAGTGGAGGAAGTGTGGCAATACAAACCAGCCAGTCTTGATGCTTCCCGAGACCTACCTGGATTGATGATGTATGAATAGGCAACTCCGATAAGTGCACTCAGGAGGTTGAAAACGAGAATGAAGCCGAGGGCAATACCACTGACCTTGCCGTTCTCCTTCGGGTTGAGGTTAGCCATGACTGAAGGAATCACAAATGGGAAGACAGTGAGTAGGAGTTGTCGTGTGGATTGTAGGTGAGCATTTGACCAGTGTGTTGTGCTTACCGTTGATAATGTTGGCCGAAATCGTAGGAAGAATGGTCAACTTTAACATTCGAATGTAGATGGTGCCAGGCATGGCTGAAACGGGAGATGATATTTGCATTAGTATTATCCAACGCGAATATTGTGCAGCTTAGTATATTGTAATGTATAGACATATGTATATAATGGGTTTGAGCCAGCTATGAATGGTTGGAATGGGATTGCTTGGCATAGCATTAGATGGGATAGGAAAGAGTTGTATTACTCGTAACATTACTATGCGTATTTCATATTGCGATTTACGAGGACAGTTGTTTGGTAGAATGGTAAGAATAATTGAAGAATGCTTATTCACCAAGCCACGTTTTGCCGGTTTTATTCAACCCGACTTTTTGAATACCGAATCCGGCACCGAAACCGATGACAACACCGAGAATGGTGGTGATCATGAACCAATTGTTGATGAGACATCCGACGAAACCCTTCCTCTTCTTCTCTGTCACCACAGTTTCTTCGTTATCAGAAAGTGAATCCTCAACAGACAATTTTGGATTTGCCATCCTTCCACTTCTTCTTTGTCCTCTTCTCATTCTTTTCCTTGTTCCTATTCGCAAGATAGTGTAGATAAGATGCAAAACGTACCATATAAATACATATTTGGCTCGGTGAGGCATTTGTTGTTTCAAACCTCGGCACTTAATTAATTTGTCGCCCAATAGTAGTAGGAGCGTAAAATGGAGCCTCGCACCAATCGAGCACATATTAACACCACAAAGTTAGGCGAATGGCTTGCAACCTGACAACCCCACGTTGTCTTCTTTTGCCTCTTCGATTGGTAGTATGAAATCATTACTGAATTTTGCCATCTGTAAGAAACGTAAATGCGCACGTTGAAAGTCCTACACAATGGGACAAGTGTGATGCCAACACATTAACAATTGAGAGCATTTACCAACCGATTGGGCATTCCATTTGATAGGGATAGGTTGAATGAATATTTTGTGCACTTCAATGCACCAATGATCTTCTGTAAGATGTCAAATCTTGAAATCGGTGCAAACACCAATGCAATGACCTTATGCCATTGCGGTTGCAACAACCGATAAATTGATTCGATAGTGTGGGAAGAAGCTCGATTTGAACCTGAATCTCGATGCTTGCAGTTGTGAGGAGAGGTGGTGTTGTGGTGGTTTGTGTTGGTACTGTAGAATACCGTGCAATACATGGCCGTCGAGTTCACATCAGCAAAGCACTTATAATTGAGTGACTCACAATGGGAACGTGTAGATGTCCTTAACCAAGACAGATGACGGTGAATGCCGACTTTGTTGTGAACCAATGTACATTTGCGTTGGACGTCCCACCAGAGTGATCAGTAAAAGAATCCCGCAATTGATATTTCCATTTTTAAGAGGGTAGGGAGTTGTAAGAACGGCTAAAGAGCTAGTTGGGTATTGAAGAAGATTGGGCTCACTTGGCGGCTTTGGCCTCGTGAACATGTTGCAATGATTGTCATCGGTGTAGGAAGAAAGACAAAATTAGCCAAGCATAGAAATGAAGAGAAGTAATTTGGTAAGCTTTTGTGCCTTGGGGAAAAACAACCTACGATGAAAGGATTGAGATCATTTTCAAAGAAATGTCCCATCAATTAACATAGAACTAAATTGTTTTCCAAAAGAAAAGGGAACGAATTTATCAAAATATTTCAATGGCTTTAATTCAAACAAGTCTGTAAGTAAAAATATAAAGAAAACTAGGAAAGAGAAGTCAGTGAAGAGACATATCGATGGTGATTGCAACAGTTTAACAGACTGCAATTTATGGTTCATCACATGATGCTGATGTGAGTGGGTACACGACCCTCCAGCATCCACACATCAACATTCAAGCGCCTTGACCTTTTCTGAAAAGTGAAGAGGTGAGTGCATGTCTGCAACCACCGAGTACACCCACTAAACTTCCTATTGATAGAAGGCAACAGATAAGATTAGTTATCCCATGACTACATAGGCAGACCTTCTTCCAACTGATCACTCCCCATCAACGTGTGCCATTCCTGATTCGCATCGCAATCCCTCTCTAACAACTCGTTAGTGATACTGTCAACTTTGGCATTAGAAGATGTCGATGTTACGAAAAATTTGCCTACTTTGCGCATTGTCCCTTTCTAATAAACGACAAAACAGCAGTACTGATAGTGAGTGTAAAGAGTCAAGTAATGTAAGGATGGGAACAGAAAACGTGTGGAAGAGAGGCACGAGCGATGGCGTCATGTCGTCTCTTGACCACTTAGAGTAGCACTTCAATAGACTAATAAGTTCATCCACCATGCCAAACATCATTCGATGATGTGGTCCTCTTGAGGAATGACGTGATGTTTAAAGACTATCCATCCACGTGTACATAGGACAGTACTTCAGATGAAGCACCGTAGAGGAGCACCAATTGAGGAATGTCACCACCAACTCTACTGACTACTTTGTGAGGGTGGCTTTGCATCGTCCCCTAATGAAGTGGATGTAGGGCGGCCAGCATACAGCATTGTGGTGAGAGTTTGGGAATGACTGGCAGTAGACTCGTTAGGCTGCTTTCACAATCCTATGCAGCTTTATCAATGTAGTGCTATAACATAGATTGAGAAGCACTAAAACGTTATTGACACATTACAATAAATTGAAAGAAGAGCCTTTTACCTGATAAATGACCTTTGAAGTTTGTTTTGTCGTTAATACAGCACTAATAAATGTCGTCATAACAGTTTTAAGAGCATTAAAACATGACTGACACACGACAGAGAATAAAATTAAATGCGTTTTTTCATAATAAATAACCTTTGACGTTATTTGGCGCTTAAGCGATAACCCTTCAGCTTCTTACTAATATTACTGACTCCAGTATACTGATAGATGAAAAGCGTCTCACCTTATGCATACCTCATTTCCATTCCTAGGAACAAACCAAACTAACCGTAACAGCAACTGAACAATGCCAAACAAAGAGCCAAACAAGCTTTTAATCATTCCAAAGTAGCAGTATAACACAGAATCACAACCAGATGAATAGGTAGGAAACAAAGGACACGCACTTCTGCAGACGAGTATTGCCTCCTCGCGCACACCCATCGAGGACATTGCCATCACGAGACCGCTCCCTCTTGCCATTGATTAATTCATTAGGATCACTTACTGGTCCAACACAAAAGGTGAACTGCTAACATCAATTCATACGGCCTAATCTTCCATGCCACATCCATGCTACAGACTACGTCACGACAATTTGAATACTGCCACTGAATGGAGGGAGGGACAAAGAAAATGGCGAGATGCCTAAAGGCAATGAGTGTAGATGGCTGTAGATGGCCTGTACTTTGATGACAATCTACACTTCACCTTCCCAACGTCACCTCATAACAACAGTCGACTGACAGGGCATTGCCTTGCTAATAACACCACGCAAAGAAGTGAAGTGTGCAATAAATACAGTTTATCGAATAGTAACAAATAGATACAGCTTGTCTCTCATCAAACCTAAGGCATCCAGTTAATCGTTTAACATTACAGTCGCAACGGACGAAAAAAAGGAGTGCAAATAATGCAGAGTTACAAAATGAAATCACTTCATCTCAGAATGCTCGCCCCATTCGTATTCTTCGAGGTCTTCTTCACTCTCCTCCACCACATCCTTCTCCGTTGCGTGGTAAGTGAACGCAGCACAATATAGATGGGAAAGCGCAATGTTACCCGACCTCAGTCGATCACTATGGCAAACATAAAAGAAACAAAAAAATGTTTGATCTTCTGTAACTAAAATCCTACTCCAGAGAGGAAAATGGCAGAATGAAGACATACTTGATAAACTCAACAGCATAGAGTAGCGATGCACCCTTCTCATCCACACCAATGGATCCCAAAATTGTCACCACAGCCACCACACTGGCACTCGGAATGTTGGGCAACGCTGTCACGTATGCGAAGGACAGAATGCTGAAAGACCACAAAAGCCACACATGGGTCGACGGTTAAGCGGTACGCGCAACATGATACCCATTGCAAAGTCGTTGTGCTGAGACTCACATCACGATGACAACTTTGCCAGCATCAAGCTCTTCGTGCGCTTGTTGAGCAACGAACAAACACGAGGCCGCAATGAAGATGGCCGACGCATCACTCTTCATAGTTCCAGCAAACGGCAGCACGAACCGCGAGATGCGTTGAGGAATGCCGTATTTGTCACAAGCAATGAAAGCCTTCGGTAGGCACACCACACTGTCGGATGGAAGCACATGACAAAATAACAAGTTATGACCCAATTCAATGAGGGATACATCCCATTGCAAAAATTAACTCACGCGCTTGTTGTGGCAAATGCAATGAAGTAGCTTGGGAAGGAGTATTTGAGAATGTTGAAGGGATTCTTGCACAACACAACAAGACTGAGGATCAGGAATATGAGGTGGGTGATTTGACCCACAACGTTGAGGAGGACGAAGAAACCGAGAGAGATGAAGGTGTTGGTGATGTCGTCCACCTCCGCAATCGAGCTCATCACCATAAACATCACTCCCACTGGCGTTACCCTGTGGGGTAAAACAGTCGTCACTTCAAACCTCACCCTTCCAATCTCTCCACTCCTTCACTAGCACATTTGATAGCTCTCATGCCACACAATTCCACATTTGACAAAGTTGATTTGCATTCGAGCAAAATGCAAATATGCACTGATTTGGGCTGCAAGAATCACCACAACATTAGCACCTGCCACACAGGCTCCTCCTCGTCGAGGGGACAAGACGCCTAGCTCTCTACCAGACAAGCGCTCTCCTATGACTCATGCCTCATGCTACATGCCTCGTGCAATGAGGTCTGCTGAAGGAGATATGGTGAAATGCGACTTACAGAAGGAACTTCTGCATCAACAGCATTACGATTTCACCGAGAGACCCGAAGAATTTCTTGAAGGGTTCACCTTTCTCCTTCGCGGCGTTTGCAGCGATACCGAAGGTGAGAGAACAGAAGAGGACACCTAGGAAGGTGGAGGTGGTAGTGGTGTGAGGCAACGGCACTATTCCTTCATGGTGTAAAATGAGGCCTGCCATCTTGTAGATTGACTGTGCTTTTGTGCCGACACTATGGTGAGGATATTAACATCCCTATAATAATTCGTGAGTCCGACATCGTCAAATGATTTGGTAGATTGGGCGACACATTGAAGCAACCAACATCTGCTTTGAATAGCAGCATAATACACAACACGGGCTAGCACACTCTAGTTCGTGAAATTCGACGACTGAGCACAAAACACAAGCACACTTCTTTTGACACAGAGGGCAAAGTGAAGGGAGGGGAAAGGTAAGTATATTCTTTAATGTGAGACAAAAATGGATGGCATCCTCGCTTACCGATCATGTTTGTTCCATCCATGGTTATTGAGGGGTAAATAATTTCGCCTTTGCTGTTGTTTTGTGGTTTGTCAAAGTCAGTGCCTGCCTGATTTATCGTCACACCAACAATGTTATCGGGAAAGATGTTTCTAAAAACAAGGTTTACATTAGCCAATCCACCTCCACACCACCAACACTACTTCTAAGTCATTCGACAGTTAACGAAGGTGGGTGCATGTTACATTGAGTGTGTTTGGAAGTGAGGGTAACTTACAACAAAAGATCCTTGAAAATGTAGGAGATTTGGTTTCCCGAACTTGTCTGATTACTCGAAGGGGGTAATTCGGGTTCTGGTGACTGACTTGTTAGCTTTCCTGTTTAAAGACACAATTGATTGAGAATTATGCAAGAATGTTAAAGTAGAAGTGTGATGAAACGAGTGAGATTGGAAAAGTGGAGGAAGTGTGGCAATACAAACCAGCCAGTCTTGATGCTTCCCGAGACCTACCTGGATTGATGATGTATGAATAGGCAACTCCGATAAGTGCACTCAGGAGGTTGAAAACGAGAATGAAGCCGAGGGCAATACCACTGACCTTGCCGTTCTCCTTCGGGTTGAGGTTAGCCATGACTGAAGGAATCACAAATGGGAAGACAGTGAGTAGGAGTCGTCGTGTGGACTGTAGGTGAGCAGTTGGTCAGTTTATTGTGCTTACCACAGATGATGTTGGCCGAAATCATAGGAAGAATGGTCAACTTTAGCATTCGAATGTAGATGGTGCCAGGCATTGCTGGAATGGAAAATGGGATTCACATCTACATTATTCAGCACCGATGGTAGGTAATGTAACGTAATGTGGTGTTACTCAGATCAGCAGAGTTAATGTTTCCACCAATGTTGTTGGACAGGCGGTGGAATGGGAGATGGATGGAGGAATTGAAGAAGTCTTGACTCACCAAGCCACGTTTTGCCAGTTTCATCCAAGCCAACTTTTTGAATACCGAATCCGGCACCGAAACCGATGATGACACCGAGAATGGTGGTGATCATGAACCAATTGTCGATGAGACATCCGACGAAACCCTTCCTCTTCTTTTCTGTCACCACAGTTTCTTCGTTATCAGAAAGTGAATCCTCAACAGACAATTTGGGATTCTCCATCTTTCACTCCTCCTTCTTTGAACGATAATGGAAATGAGGTGCAAAACTTGTCATATATATATACAAGTCTGTTTTGGTGTGACGCCTTTGATGTTTTATCTTTTGGCAGCTTATTAAGTAAGCGCCCAATGGTAGTACGAGCGTGAAGCGTGGTGTCACACCCATTGAATTATGTGACACTACCATCGATATGAGGGAATCGCTCATGTCAACACCCCTGATAATCAATTGTTACCTATTTCCGATCGCTGATTACACATCATTACTTGCTTTTTACAGTGGACGAATGTGAGGCAACCACATCGACAAATGAGAGCATTTACCGACCGATTGGGGATTATTATTAGATAGGAATAGGTTGAAAGAAGTTTGTGTGCATTTCACTGAAATAATGATTTTCTGTAGCACATTAAATCTTGAAATCGGTCCAAACACTAATGCAATGATCTCGTGTCTCTGCGACCACAAAAATTGATGGATCTATTTGGTAGTGTAAGTTTTAGGCTTAACCTGGATTTACGCACTCACAGTTAAATGAAGAGGTGGTTTTGTTACAGTTTTACTTAACACCACCATTATTAAGCACCCATAACCGACTGACTCACCATGGAGCCGTGTCGATGCCTTTAGCAAGGGCAGGTGACTGCGTACTCCGGGTTTTTTGTGAAACTGCGTACATTTGCGTTTGCATAGAAGGCGTCAGACTTTTGACTCCCATTATTGACGTCTTCATTTGCCGCGAGTACGAGTGAGCACGTGGGTACGGGGTGTGAAAACCAGCTATTTGGGTGGCGGATAGCGTCGGATACACAGTGACTTTAGTCTTGTGCATTTATCGCGTATGATTGACCTTAGTATCACAGTGAGTAATCGAGAATTTAAATCACAGCTATAATTATGGTTTTTAGCCAAAGCGAACGGACACTAAGTGCAAAAATGAGGTATCATCGAAAATCAAAGTGTGCACGTTTTCCGGGATCGTAGGTATCCTTAGCATTTCGGAAATCTAACTTTGATGACACATGTGCATCATTAAATTATTTTTATCTTTATGGGCTCAAACTGGGTAGCATTAAAGACCGATATCCTAGTATTAATGAAGAAGTGAAGTAGAACGTCCATGTAACTTGAGATATACCAGAAAGCGCCGAGATATCAAAAAGTTTTGTGCTACTTTGCTTCATGGACGCTAAATCCAAGAATCCGGGCTTGACATGAATGAACTTCTTACATTTCCAATCCGCGAAATTCGAGTGGTGAATATTATTTTCATTGGAAGAATTTTGGTGGCAAATAAAATTGATAAATGGAAAATTACCAGATTTGTGGATTTGTCATCACTTTAGACAATGAATTTTGCCCTGACCGGGGGAGGTAAGAATAGGGTCATTGTCATTCCTCAGTTTTTACTTCTGCATGAGGCAAATCAAACTTGCAAAGATGCGTGTGATGGAAGGAAAAGGCTGCTCATGTTTTCTTAAAATCCACCTTCCAAGCCACCAGATTCCTTGAGACTCCTCCCAATAGCGTGATAGGTGAATGCTGTGCAGTAGAGATGGGACAATGCAACATTTCCTGCACGTAGTCGGTCACTGAAATAGAAGCAGAGCAGAACAGATAGTACGGTTAGTGCTTGCCAAAAGAAGGGACTTCATCAAGTGCCTTAAGTATTAAACAATATAGGCCTTGCACACCTCAGCATCAATAAATAGAATTTGTAATAAGCCATTCGTATTAATGAAGCTTGATAATGTTCCCAGACCTGAAATAACGTCGTTCGGTATGACGAAATTAGTTAGTCAAGAATAATATTAAATGCTTTAATGAGAACCAAATCTGAGTTTACTTTGATAACGGTAAATGCAAAATGTCAGTGAAAGCCGATATGCTTAGGACTCATTCTCAGAAAAAGCCAAATTAGGTTTTTTAGATAATAAGTGAGAAAAAAACTTTCTGCTATTTCTTAACAAGATCACATTTAAGCAGATGCTAGCAGCATTACTAACATCTAGTAAACTGGCAGGTTAAGAGTCCACCAATAGCAATCGACACGTTTTCTGATGGTTTTCATTACCTGGGTGAAAATCGTGACTGTTAATCTAAACAAATCATCGTCATCCTCTTTCCAGCTTCGTTCATCTGCAGTCAAATCATACCATCCTTAACACCAGTTTTGAAGCATCAATGTGATTCGCCGTTGGGATTAATAAAACAGAATGTGGAAGGACCTACATGATCCACTCAACAGCATAGAGAAGAGATACTGGTTCCGCGTTCACACCAATCGACTCCAGAATGGTAATGACTGCAACCACACTGGCACTTGGAATGTTGGGCAGAGCTGTCACGTAGGCGACAGTGAGAATTCTGCAAAAGGAGACACGCGTACACGAGAACGATAGGCGCCAATAAAAGTACGCGCAGACAACAGACGGACAGAGAGCCAGACAGCTGAGCAGACGGACAGGCAGAAGTGGAGCAACCTACACAACAACGACAACCTTGGCGGCGTCAAGTTCAACGTTCTGCTGTTGAGCGACAAACAAACAAGAGGCGGTAATGAAAACGGCTGACGCGTCACTCTTCATGGTTGCGGCAAATGGCAGAACGAAACGAGAGAGTGGCCTTGGAATGCCGTACGCATCACACGCCACAAAGGCCTTGGGGATGCTGACCATGCTGAAAGAAAGGAAAGCATGCGTCGATGGGGCAGGTCGGAAAGGGAAGGGGGGATAGGTGATTGGATTTAATCTGCACTGAGTGAGAGGAGTTGGTGCCCCCAACCGACACAAATGAGATAATCGGTGTGCCACTCATTTGTACTCAATCAATTACATCGTTGTCGAAGTAACGCATATTTGTAGACTCACAGAACAAACGTCAACCACCAACTCACGCGCTTGTTGTGGCGAATGCAATGAAGTAGGGTGAGAAGGCGTATTTGAGAATAATGAATGGATTCTGGCATAATACAGCAAGACAGAGAAGCATGCATGTGAAGTGGGTAAGTTGTCCCAAAACGTTGATGAGGACGAAGAAGCCAAGGGAAATGAAGGTGTTTGTTATGTCCTCCACCTCCGCAATCGAACTCATCACCATGAACATTACACCCAATGGTGTTATTCTATTGTAAGCAGGATAAGCTAGATAAGTTGCTTAAGCATTGACAGTTCAATGTAAAGCTCATCACTTTAAAACAAGAAAACTTACAGAAGGAACTTTTGCATTAACAGTATGGTAACATCTCCAAGAGAAATAAAGAATTTCTTGAAGGCCTCGCCTCTCTCTTTTGAAGCGTTTGCAGCAATGCCGAAGACAAGGGAACAGAAGAGAACACCTATTAGATCAGAGTTTTATTCTTCACAACGGAAGTTAGTTAATACCACACACCGCAATCCCCTAAAAAGCCCCACCACTCAAATGTCGTCTAAATGAAAAATAATAGGGAGAATGGCGAAGTCATGAGGTAGATTTAAATTTGTGGGCATGAAAGACTTGAAAATAAGGAAGTGTGCGCGTAAACTGATGCATCTTTGTAGCCATAAACATTTAACTTCCTTTTGAAAGCAAATTTTTATACCCTATTTTGAATACGTTTCCTCCTACCAATCATGTTCGTTCCCTTAGCATTTTTTGAAGGGTAGGTGGTCTCTTTATTTTCATTCTTTGACGGACTAGCATAATCGGTTGCCGCCTGGAAAAGGGTCACTCCAATGGTGTTATCGGGGAAAATATTCCTAGAAAGATCAGAAAAAGATCATTTATTACTTCGTTCACTCTGCATGTATGAGGTATATTCAGTGATGAACTCAATGCATACTTGACTTACAGCAAAAGATCTTTGAAGATGTAGGAAATTTGGCTACCAGATTCACCTGTCCCTGAACCAGAATATGGGACCGTACTTGTGGTATTACTTTGAACCCAATCGTCTATATTTTCAAACATTAGTATACAACAGAGCGTGTAAAGTATGCTTTGTTAAACCCTATGAAAAGGCTAATTATGTTGACTAGATTACTTCCATTCATGTAAAAGTAGGTTGCGAAAGTGAACATTTAAAGGCTTTAAATTTTTGGTAGTACCATTCCATTAACCGATGCTAAAGTACATAAATACTTATCTCAACTTCCATCATTAGGTCGTAACTGGTTAATTAGATGTCATCAGCCCACCTGACTTGATGAGGTATGCATACACGATTCCAATGAGGGAACAGAGGAGGTTAAAAAGGATAATGAAGCAGAGCGCAATCCCACTGACCTTCCCGTTCTCCTTCAGGTTAAGGCTCGCCATAACTGAAGAAATTATAAGTGAGTTACCAATCAGTTGATGCTATAGCGTGGACTTAAAATGAGTAGTTGGCGTTTGTATTGTCGGTTAGAACTGCTCACCGTTGATAATATTCGTCGCAATCATAGGAAGAACGGTGAGCTTCAATAGGCGAATGTAGATGGTCCCAGGCATTGCTAAAATAGAGGATGGGAATCACATACGCATCAATGGCACAAATATCTAATAATGCTGATAGAGAAGGATGTGCTTTAGTGAATGGATTGAGTAAGTGGAAAAGCCTCGACTCACCAAGCCATGTTTTGCCAGTCTCACTCAGACCAACGCGCTGAAGACCGAACCCGACAACGAAGCCGACAATGACACTGGCAATGGTGGCAATCATGAACCAATTGTCTGTGAGGCACCCTATTAAAATTTTTCGCTGTGGCTTTTCTGACACTACAATGTTGACCTTCTTGCGTGCTGACTCCATAGCGGGTACGTTCGACTGTGTCCTTCCTCACTCTACTTTATGCATGCATCCATGCAGATCTCTACCTGTTGTATGATTCCTTGGAGCGCCTGTGTAAGGCATAATGTCCAATGATGCAACGCCGCTCCTATTCAGTATTTGTTATCAATAGAAGTACCGGATTTCCCTTCCCACTTCCACTTTTGCACCTGAGATTTTGGGACAAGTGCCTCAATTGTTTTCCTGTGGTTTAGCAAAATTTTTGTGCTGTTTTAAGTGAAAGCAGCCTGCTTACATTCAACCCGGTTTTGAATACTTACTTGCTGATATTGTTCAGTAGGCGGCTGAAATGAAGAAAAACGAAGGCATTTTAATGAATTTATAAGTATATTTGAAAAGTTATGAGCTTTTGAAGTCTGCCTCTCAAAACGACGGAAATAAATGCCACACTTATACTTATTTTGAAGTAACCAAACGCAAAAAACACCTGGCTATTGTTTCAAGGCCAAATGCTAAAAGTTCTTTCAAAATAATCCTAAATGTGATAATTGTATAAATAAACCCAACCCCAATCATAGAGGCACAAACGACGCGGGAGGAGACCTGGTTGCTAATGCGCTACTCGATGGGGCGATAGCTGGGTGGGCGGCTCCCATTCGCTACTTAAATCTGTGGCGTGAGTAACCACTAATCGATAATCTTCTCTTCGATCGATTTGAAATGTAGCCTGAGTTCGCTCAAGATACTGCCGGATTACAAGTCGAGCTTTTTTATGAGTACATTCTGTTATGTGCAGGCATTATTTAAGTGGAAAGGAAGTAAAGTAGACCATGGAATAATTATAATTAAGCGATTGCATAACAAATGCAAATTTCATGTGCACACCACTGTAGTGCCTTGAGTTTACCCTGAAGTCGTGCGAAGTCCTAGTAGCAGTGGCGGCTCAAGTGCTCCGCCCTGTTAGCAGCACAGCTTGGTCTGTGCTGTAGCGCAAAACACGCACGATTCAACTACAGTATTCGCCAAGATTGGTGTGCAATCGAGAAAGTGTTTGGTCTCGACCTAACTGATATAGCCTTGTAATTCCATTAGATCCAAATGGAGGGTGCACTGTTCTCCTACTGTTGAAGACCGAATTATGCACTACGACAAGGCAATCTCGTGTGCCCGGTGTTAGTCGTAAAAAACGGGTTAAAACAGTTCCATGAGCTAATGCTTAGCATCTACACCTCCGTGGCATTTGGTTCGCACTTCAATACTGGTCAGCTTTCATGGAGGTAGAGGAGGTATGACGCAGCAGTTATTTGATTGGTAGAAGGCAGGTGTTATTAGCATTCGTTCAGACGTCTCGTAGATGTCATTTTCAGCCCTTTAGCTAGCAGTCGTCACAGATTTTCTCCTCACCAGCAGATCTCCTTTTTGGGCACGTTAAGGTAGCGACCCGAGTCTTTCCCGAAGCCGAAGCTGCAGATGTGTGCACTGACATTCGTTGACTCGTTGACACGACCTCTGGATCATGTGCATCAGTAGCACATTTTCTGGCATACTACCACTCTGCACTTCCGACTTCAGGGCATAAGAGGGGCGCTAAATATTGTTACAATGAGATAAAGGGTGCAATACAAAAGGTTGAATCTCGAAACAGAAGGTAGCTTTATGGGTTTGCCAAACACACCTGTAATGCAATCAAGCAAAAATTTACCATCTTGCAATAAAACTTGTGTATGAAAAAAGAGAGTTAATTACTGCCTCATATGACGGTCTTATGGGAATGATATGTTTCGCGATAATGAGAAGGCCAGCTTTAGAATGTGATGCTTTGTAATAGAAAAAGCCTAAATTTTGGGCCAATAATTGGCCTTAGAAACAGAGAAAACCACGAGCAATATTAGCTTTTCTTCTTCGATACAAAAATTTGCGAGTGAAGTGATGATATCAAACACTGAAGCCAATCATAAGGCCCATTTTGTGTGCTAGAACTTGAATCAAAAGAGAGTGCCAAAGCTGTCATCGTGGAACCTAATGTCGTCAATCTTATGCCAACCTTGCACAGATGAAATGATACGCCCTTAAAAGAAGCGACTCCGACTTCGCCTTTTATTTTTCAACTGATATGGATTTTGTTAAAATATATAACTTTTAAATGCTGTGATAGTTTAATTACGCGGAAACAATTTGCCGTAAATTTCTATTTCTCTTGGTGAGGTGGGATTTCTTCTACGTCAGTACATTTGCAGTCCCTTCGATATTGGCGATGTGCCCTCTGTCCCACTGCTATTGTAGCGTCCCGGGAATTTCTTGAAGGCAAAAGAAAACATAATACTAGGGCAGAATACACACATTCAGCAAACGGAGGGGACGGGACTGCTGACATGGTCCGGAGGCCAGCCCACCTGGCTAGAGCAATGTGACCACCCAAGTCACCACAACAGAAAACGGCAGGCAATCGAAGCAAATATTACAGATATGGTTTCCTACGGCCTCAGAAACTATTCAAAGTGCTACGTTTTTTCCGTAAAATTGATGCTGCAGGTGCCAAGTAGACAAGACATAAAAACAATTAGTCACACTTAAACTAAAAATGCCTTATGCATTACGCTCTAAATGAGTCATTTATGGAAGGCTTTGTGCTAAAATTTGTGCGTGAAGTATAAACACGTTGACGTTCCCTTCAGTTCTAAGATAAACGAAACCTACATAAAGTTGAAGCTAAAATATAAGTACTGAATAGTACAGATAAGTAGCTGTGCTTCTAATAAAAAGGATTATGCTAGGTTTGGTGATGAATGGCTAAACAGACATAAATACGGATGTAAAATACATGTACGATTCCTCACTGTCCTTGTAAAACTTAGAAAGTTAAATCTCCTATATAGTAATAAAATAAAACTATAGCAAGGCCTTCGCTTATGAGTATAATCAAGGCTTCAGTGGTTCATAGCCAGAGAACGTAACATTTTGTTTAAGTGCGCTTATGGTGTATGCGATTTTACAATGCTTATTGGGGGTGTATGATCTCGTGTAAGATATCCTATGAAGCTAAGTAATCATCCAGCTGTAGTGTACTAAACCCCCAACAATTATGGAAGTACAATTTGATTGTAGTGAGGATTTTATCAAGTACCTTGGGTCGACCCGCTTTTCTACATACGATGCTTTTAGTTCTAACCTTGAAGCATTTCAAAAGGTTAATATTCCTATTCTTAACATCTTCCATTGCCGCTAATAGGCTAGTCATACTTATTTCAAGCTAACAAGCTCTACCCACTTTCCCTTGGAAACCGTTGAACGGCAATTGATCTTTTACAAATACATTCGCTTTGCATGTGAAATGCACAGAAAACCTCTTACAAAGGGCGGATTCGAGTAATTACTGAGGATTTAAATAAAATAGCTTAGTTTTGGTGGGATAGGCTGCCCGGCATATTTTACGGTAGGATCTCGTAATTCTCAGCTTGGTGTTGTTAAATACTATATGGTCCATAACCACGAGGGCTATCCTGAAGTCGAAGCTGCGGATATAATGCCGGAACAATGCATGACTGAAGAGGGTAATTTTTTGTCAATTATAATTTACTGATCCAGATGACGTCGGTGCCGGTGTTGATTGTACAGCAATCTTTTTGGACATATTTAAGGACACAATGTTTGACAGTTTTGCTGAACTGCAGGCGAAAATGGATGAATTCCAACGCATTACTGGTTCTCTCTATGGGAAACGAAATACGAAACGCTTCCCTGCTGAGTCTCCCTACGCGACGACTTTAGTTTACAAGTCCTTTGCGTATGAATGTTACCACTACGGCACGCATAACTGCGACGCGTCTATTCAGCGAGTTCGAAGGTAGATCAGACACTTCTGTTCGCATTCGATATCGCCTACCTAGATCCGCCAAGATTGGCTGTCGCTCGCGAATTCACGTCAGCTGCTATCGCAACAAACTCAAAATCGTGCGTTTTGATGTGAAACACAATCATGATGTTGCGCCAGAACACGCCAAAGCCTATCCTCGTAATCGACGGCTAACACAATCCCAATTAGCCATCGTAGGGAGTATGCTTCAAACCAACCAAGACAGTCATGCAATAAAGGACTTTATTGAGAGTAAGTACAACCCACCTCAAAAGCCATTTCTTAGACACATTCCACACACCATGCACCATGTCCGACGTACGAAACATCAAGGCTAAATTGAAAGCATCCGCACAGGCCGCCGCAGCAGCGGCTGTGGAAGCTATTGAGGGTGAGGAAGAGGAGGAGAATGAGGAAGACGTTTTACCAAATCTACCATCCTTGCATCAAGACACCAGCCTCGATGATATGATAACTCAACTAACTCCTCAGCTGGAACACATTCAAGACCTAGTAATATCCTCTCCCAGTCGTGAAGTTTTTGAGTCTCGTGTGAATTGTCTCAATAGGCTAATTGAAGTCTGGCAGGAGGGCAAGGAGGCTGTAGTCTTGGTGCCTCAGCGTCGTGTCCTAATGAGTACGGGGCGACGAGATGGAGGATCTGGACAGCATACCTTTGTGGAGGGCTCGCAAGTCCGATCGATGCGATTGCAGCCGGCAAAATCCTCTCCTGATAGTCATGGCGACATTCGATATCATCATACCTCATCTGTAAACTTCCTACCCTAATTATGCTGCTGGCCTCCGTGCACCCAACAAACTGTGTGAAATCACCACTCTTTTGAGTGTTCCATCAACTTCGCGGGTGGATTGTAGAGACTTAGCATTTTTGCTCTTTTGTGGGGAATTCGCTTGCGCTCCCAGCTGCACTCTGTGAATCTATCTACTTTTAGCCTTTACTAACGGATGTCACACATATGTGACACACTCGGTTAGGCTGAAATGGATTGTGCCAGAAAGGGAAGTGATTAATTTCATCACCAGAACTGTGGTGACTGATTTGTCTCAGTGAGCGCGGCGTCAAGTGTGTCGGTTGTTATTGGTGGTGTTGGTGTCGTGGGTCAGCTCAAATGAAGTAAATTGGGGGCACTGTCTCGTGCAACGGGCTGCGTTCTGTGGGGTAGTTAGTGTTTGCAGTAGGCATAGGGGGTGCAGCATGGTTTTTTAATCCTCTGATTTGGAGAGGAAATCGGAACTTAGCGAGACGACACTTCAGCGATAAATATTTGTGTTGGTGTGTTTCTTCGAATGAATTGAATTTTACGTCCAGGAATTTGATTGGAGCAGTGCCTATTCAATCTGCACAGACGATGGTGATAGAGATTTTCCCTACTAATCTTTACAGCCTCTCTGCATGACAGAGCTTTCTGGGTTATGTGTCTAATAGCATCGGGAATACCTCGAGCACCACAGCAGTGACATTGGACTGATAAGTTGGCTCGATCTTCATTGACAAACTGGTGAGGGTTATGCTTGTTCAGCTTGAATGTTTCTAGCTTGAAAGGTGTGGACAAGCGACTACGCATTACAGAGCTCCCCTAGTCTCGTTAACCACCACCCTTGGCGCTACCCTCATAGATAGACCGCTAAAACTTTGACCCCATCTTCACTACCGAGTGGTAGTGGACTCCATATTGTAGTGGGAAACGGTGATTGGCCGAGTGCAGAGCTGTTAAGGAGATGACGTGAAATGCATCCTTGCTTCACAAATGATGAAAATTGCAGTATACCCCAGGGGATGGGATGTATCTATAAAGCTAAATTGTGTCGCCTTCTCAATAGAGGATAGTCGGACTTTTTGCTATATCACAGATATTAGAGTTTTTGTGCAACTTTTTATTTAGCAAGAAAGTATCAAAAGGTGATCATTTGGAACTGTGGGACGGCTGTTAAAGAGGATTCGTTTTTGGTGGAGCGTTCCGAGACTTCCTTGAAGGCAAAAGGAGGCAAAATACTAGGGCAGAATACATATATTTTTAGCAAGCAGAGAGAACGGGCCTGTTGGCATGGCCCAGAGGCCAACCCACCTGGATAAGGAAATATGGTCACTCCAGCCCAAAATCGGCAGTTGGACCAAACACAGTAATACACCAGGCATTTATTCCAGGCCTTAATAAAAGTCTTCAGCAGCTTAATCAAAGTGCGATTTGTCCTTTCCACTTGTCGTTGGTGACTTAGAAGCTGCTAAGATCTTGCATTGTTTGGTAAGGAATGAGCATTCGAAATTAGTGCCCCCCTTTCGCTGCGCACTGCGTCGAGAGATGCGTTTTGAATAAAAGCAGCAATTAAAGAAGTCCGAAGAGATCTTGTGCTTGGCAGGTGGTGAAGCACTCACAGCGTCAATACCTCCCCTCTTCCAGGAAACCATGTGGGCATAGGTTTGAGAAGTGAGGTTATTGCGAGGTGAGGTCATTTAAGGCTGCATCAGGTAATGTAGATTCAGCAAAAAATCAAGTAAGACAGGAGTGGTCGTAGATCACCAATACCTTTTGCTTAAGGTGTCCAGCATCGTATTTTTTTCAGCTGGGCATCATCTGCTGGACGGTAGGACAATATTGGTCTTTTAATTCATTGATTCAATCGCTCCACATTCCGCGGATAAGTCGCCTGGGTGTCTTTTTAGTTTGCTCAATGCATGCAAGAATGAATGAAAGCCAATTAGGAGCAAGTGGGATGGGGAAAAGGAAGACGCGCTAAGTTTTTAGGTCTAACTTGAAGATCGACTGATCATAAGCAATTCCTGACGCTTCTTCGATAAGAACTAATATCAGCTCACTGAAAGGGTTGATATTTGTGCTGCTGAGTATTTAACTTATAGTAGGTGGTCAAAATAAATGTGTGAGATAGCCTGTTATCTATACAGCGATCTTGGTCGCAGATAAGCCGCAGAATGCTCGTTCCGATACTATTATCTTAACGATATCGGGAAATACGCAATCCATTAAAATAATTGCGAGCAGCTGTGCAAAATCTAGATGTCAACAGCCAACAATTTTGAGGGCACTTTGTGTAAAACTTATGTTCTTTAAATGTGCTTTGTAGGCCAGAGAGGGGAGAACAATTGGAACCTGGTTGCGGTGCGGCGTCGTGACTCCCAGTGTAGCGTCCCAAGGCTCCCTCAAGGGCAAAAGAAGGCAGAATGCTAGGGTAGAATATATATATTCAACAGACAGGGGGAAATGAGCTGCTGGCATGTCCCGGAGGCAAGCCTACGCAGCTAGGGCAATACGGCCACCCATGCAACCCCCACCAAGAACCGGTAGGTCAAACAAACCAAGTATTAAATTGCCCCTCTCTTCTTTAGAGCATCGTTGCCGACGCACCCCTTGGTGCACCTCCCGCGTCAGCCACCACAACATACTCAGTGCTGCAAGAAGCACCCACGAGATAACCATCCCAGTCGCCGACATTCAACGCGATTGAAGCGATGCTTGACACCAACGTCAGTGATCCCTCTTGGCAGTGTATTGGACTTCCAGTTTCGTTTGGCTTGGAAACAAAGTTCATAATAAGTGGTTCTGTTGACCATCAGTATGTCCGCAGGGAGGCGTTAGCACGCCGATCTCCTTAAGCAAGTATACTAGGGTTAATCTTCGGAACAAAACTTTCCAGGTGGTTCATGGCTAGTGTCGTTTCAGTTGTTAATAGCTTTCTTGTAGAACACGGAAATGGGGCAGATGTCGGGGGCAGACGTCGTTCGAGGCCCATCCATAGCGCATGCACTACTTTGGCCCCGCTGCAACATGCCGCAGGCGGTAGAGATCGGAATAAAAAAACCCTATAGAGTCGGGTCCGCTTTCCGCTGCCACAAATGTAGCGTCGCGAGGCTCCCTCGAAGGCAAAAGGAGGAGAATAGTAGGGCGGAATATATATATTCAACGAACAGAGGGAAATAAGCCGCTGGCATGGCCGAGCGGCCAGCCTATGCAGCTAGGGCAAGATGGCCACCCCCGTAACCCTCATCAAAAACCGGTATTACAAACAATCAAGGTAATACACCCAGGAGCGTGGCTTATCCCCGTCCTGACCTCTCCTACAAGGTCCCGTTGTACCCACCCTCTTACTCGTAATAAAGATGTCGAAGCGTGTCCAGACTTCTAACAACAAGGGCTATAAGAAGGAAGATGAGGAACTCTCTATACTTTAACTAGTCAATGACTTCAAGCAAGAAGAAAATCAATTTTGTTTAATGAACAACTGTTTTTTCCGCGGGAATAATGCTGATGCAATTTTAGCAATTCAATAAGAAACACTTATTTTTAATCCGAGTACCAAAGTATGATACCTGTTAAATGAGACAAAACGAAAATAACTAGGGAAATTTACTAAAATATTTCTGAAAGGAACTAATAATCAAGGAGACTATTTAATAGATGAAGTCGCAATTTGAAAAAATGGAATGAATATAAGTCAATTTGATTCGACACCTACTAAGCATTTAAAAAGTACAGAACATATTTAAATGAACTGGAATAAGTCTTGGCTGGTTGAAGGGTCTGTGACATTGGGGTAGATTGTAAGTTCACTGCTGCTACTTTTGTCAAGTTAATATCATCGAATTGCTTAAGCTGTTGAAATACCAAATGAACGGAGATCAGCCATAGCAAAATTATGTGAATAATGTCCTTAGCCTTTTGTGACTGGCTCCTCATCTATTTTTTAATTTTACTTGTACAGTATAACGCTACCATTATTGTTTATCGATTTGATATTGAAATTGAATTGGAAGTAGGATCTTACTCAATTTGAATACGTTCTACCGTGACTCAAGTAGTGCAGCTTTAACATTACGAATAGTCATTCAGTAGAGTATATTAACTACTTATTCAAATTGTTTTATCGTGTTTCAAGGTAAAGCTCGCTGGGGAATTGCTCTGACAATTCATTTCTTATGGAAGTGGCTTCTTTTAAAGTTCGTTTTTTGCACTTCTTGTCCTACCATTCAGATGTCGCAGGGAGACTTTGATAAAGTACTTGTTTCCGGTGTCACACTTGGGTTTCTGTCTGGCGCCGCCTTCTCCGATTCATTTTATAAGGTACTATAACGTCCAATTTAAGCAATTGTTCTGTTTATTCCCCCTAGAAAGGTTTACTATTGGGTCAAAATGCAAAGGACCAACCCCGATGTCTTGGTAATTCCATGAATTGTGTTACGGTTATTTTTTATTGTAAGAAATCGTGTCCGCTTTTCCCCACCAACTAGGACCAAACACAGTGGGGGATTATAAGTCGGGGTCGGAACTTGTATGTCCACCGAGCCCACTTTATGAGTAACAATCTTTGCATTTAGCGTGCTGTTGGTGTGTACAAATGCAGAAGTTGCAGTGATTCCGAAAGAAAGTTTAGCGTCGACGACTATATGACGATGTCGATAAAGGGCATAGAACTGTTCTTTCTCATTGAAGTTCATGATCCTCTTTCTATTCGTCAAAAAATGTTTCAAATCTGCCCTCTCACTGGCCATATTGATACAATATTTATCCGACCCATCAACTTTGACGTTCTTTCAATTGAGTCCCACATAAATCGGCTCTATGAAACCAAGAATATGGAGGGGTGAGTAATGAGTTTTTTATGTCGTTGATGACTGCTCACACTGCTTTTTTTTATGTGTATTTAAGAGTGTTGTGCAGTAGCGAGGTAAATGAATTAGCGAGTTGTGCGGTTTTAATGGTTACTAATAAAAACTTATTCCAATCGAATAATTTACAGTTGGTGGTGGAGTACCTAAATTTCTTAGCATTTGTTTACTGCTAAAGTGTTCTTTGATCTACAGAATTGAAAGTATAGCTGCAAGTGTACGGAAGGCGTGTGATGAAGTGGAAAAGCACGCTATGGACAAATTGAAGGTAAACAGCCACGAAAGCCTCAACTGACTCTTTTACTACAAGTTGCGCATTAGTTATTCGTTTTTCCTTTATTTCCATCAGCAAACGACCAATGAATTATCATGGACAATGCACAAGATTTATTTAAACAGTAGGTGACATTTTGCATTCCCTTTTAACACGATCTGCAAATTCACTTTTGAGGAATCACACTGTAACAAATCTCTGCTTAGTGCAGTTAATGCTAAATCTATTAATACCGGCGACACCATTTGGTTCCCGTTCATTGAGTGGTTATTGACTCCTCCGAACCCCATGCAAATTTACCAGAGCCGATAAGTTTTCCGCGTTTGTGAATAAAATTAGGTGGAAAATGACGATGGATTGTTGGAATCTAAGCGCTACTTAAGCATTACTACTGCTAACTCCTTAATTTTCGTCTTTTAGCCCATCCCGTCCGGGATGGTGACTCCGGGTGCTCCGAAACTTGGAGTGAGTTCCAGTGACACCGAACATCGCCTTTGTTTAACTTATTATAGTACTTATTTTTTTGTAATTTCAGGCAGGTACGCTCCCCATGTTGAGGCATGTAACTCAAGGAAAGGTAAGTTTTATTCATTAACTGTTTTTTGATCTATCGGCACCTCGTGCTACCGAATTATTTACATTGAATCTCGAGGGAATGAAACTATGGCACACGCTTGTGACTCAAATAAACAGGGTTGGATTAAATAGTAGAATATAATTTCTATAATTGTCTTCTTTAGCCTCATACAGTGATTCATTCACGGGTACCAGTTCAAGAGGTGGGACTAGGGATTACTAAACCCTGTCCTCTTTCTGAGAGGTATAGTAGTGATTTTTTTCATTTCTGGGCTTTAGGTTGGTTGGACAATGTCCATTTGACCTGCAATTTGGTATTGGAAGGTGACTGACTTTACACTTACCAATTAAAGTCACCTTTGATGAAGTTGTTGACACATGGGTGATACTGGGCTGGGGATTACTAGGGTCTGGTAGTTTGTATCAACAATGGGTTTTTTGCCAATCGGTGAGTGGTCCCTCCCCTCAAAGTTACCATCAAGTTGAAATCTACTCTTTCTACCCCGGTTCTATACGATTTTCCAATCTCACTTGTTCAATCAATCATGACAAGCTGCAGACACCAACAAGCGGCGGCTATTTGTCTTGCCCGTAATTATGAGGATTCAAACTAATGGCATGTCTTTTTCTAATTTTAAAGTGCACCTCTAGAAAGAGGTAGATAATGACGCTTTTCGGGGTGTAGAATTCGTTCATTACTTTCTCTTACTTGGATGGCATATTAAAGCAGCTCCCAACTTTTCTCTTTTTTCAAGTAATTTCATTTCTCTCAAGATCCGGCTTCACCCACTGATCGACAATCCGGCTACTTAGTAGTTAACTCTACGGGTACGTCGTTACTTGCTTGGTTTAGTCTTGCAAATCTATATTTTGATGGCTAAAGCTGGGAGTGCGCGAGACAGTATACGCTATGAAATGCAGCCTTACTCTGTGGACAAATGCCGCGCCATTGGATTGTCCTGAAGTACTTTTAAAGGATCATATGACTCCGCAGTCTTGATATTAACGTACTAGAAAGAGCCCGAAAGTTGGATTCATGAGCATTCAGTACCAATATGGAATATTACCACCTTCAGCACAAAGTACGTTATGATTTGAGGCTGCTAGATCGTTATTTAGTGTAAATTGGCCGTTTGCGTTTTAGCGTGGACGGCGAGGCCTTCTAATTAGACAGTACCTGATCCCTTCACTAAATTGGGCTAAGTACTTCCACGAAGTTGAGATTCGCGGGAAGACAGGAGATGTAGTCCAGTAGCCCTTGTTTTTGATAATCATTCACTCCTTTGATTTAAACACCGACTTCAGGGCTAGGCACTGTTAACTGCGGCTCTGGATATGCTGCCTTCTTTGCTCCTTTCTGTATAGGACCGAAGGGGAGGAAGGGGCGTCGAATTTTCATTCCACTTATTTGAGGTTTCGCATCATCGTTAGACTAGTTGTGTAAATGCGGTGAGGAGGTTAGTTTGTGATCGCTTTTTGCCACCGCCTTTTACGGCATACTTATCATTCAGGTATCTTCTCTGCACTCCTTACTTAAGGAAAACACCAGATACAAGCTAGACGATGGGTTTCGAGATATTTTCTACCTGATGTGGCACTAGCACTTATTTGAAGTAACTCGAGCTGCAGTGGCGATGCCTTATCGGCTCCTGGAAGAACAAAGACAAGCGCGGCTCAGCGATTGGCTGCCCACTAACCAATGAAATGCCTGTATTTTGTACAGCTTATCAGATGTGAGCTCTTTTTTCACAATCAGGCGTTTGCTCTGCCATAAACCAGTGAAACGGAGAATGGAATTGAGCAACAATTTGGCAGCTACTTTCGAGCCACCCTGTACTTAATAAGCATGTTTAACTACGCACGGGGATGCCTTTCAGGCAATAGTCCAACAGGGCAAGTCAGATAGTAGCAAGCTTCATCGTGTTTCTATCGCCGTAATTACTGACTGTTCAGCTTCGATATCTCAGTTCAACTTATTACCAACTCTACCGCCGGTAATTATGCTGACTTCATTGTTATATGGATCCTGTTATTAGTCGTGTTGGAGACTATCGTAGAGTTAACGTACTGTCAGCTTAACATCTATAAGATTTCTTCCAGTTCCCCTGTCTCCGGCTAGGTGTGCGAAATAGCGAGTTTATGAGAAACAGTGGTCCTGGCTAATTTTTGTGCCGGCATTTTCATTTCAGACAACTGGTCTCAAAGGCCTCCGAAGGACAGTGACGGTGCGTTTTGGTGTACTGTCGCACATTAAGCGATATACTTGCCTTCCAGAATCCCATTTTGCGCTCTTGTGGATTATTTTTGTTGAAAAATTCATTCCGGTATATCTATCGTTATTTACAGGTGTAGTTAACGAGAAATGGCACGACTGTCAAGGTAACCTTTTTATTGCACTTCATTCGCATCTTCCTTTTCACTTCAGAATTCATTTGCGAAATTCGGAAAACAAAACAATGCTCTGTCATAAAGCCTCATTCGTTTTCCATTAGTAGTCGGTTGTTTTCACCATTAACGAAACTCGTTTTCTTGCCTCCTTAAAAATGGTGCGTAAGAGTGCGCTGTTTTGGAGCTTGCCGCCATTCGAAGACCTTGCTTGGTTGTGTGCTCTTATTTGTTGTGTGATTCCATTAAGTGGCACAATCACACAAAGCCACGATTGCTTGAGCGCTGTGCTCCTTTCCAACTCTACCAACGATTAGTCGTCAATCCCTCTCCTTTTCTTTTTTGTAGGCTAATTCAAGCCTGCTTCTGTGTTCACCAAAGCCCCTTTTTTACGCTATTTATGTACAACGTTAGCGTTTTTAAAACTAACGTCCATATTTGCCTGAAGAAGCCTGCATGACCGTTGTCAACCAGAATGATCCAGTGTGCAAGAAATCGGCCTTATTTCTTCTGGTTTGCATGGACTAAATGATATCTTATCTACATGGTAGTGCGTTCGTGTTGGCGAAAACTAGCTCATGGCGTAGCATAACACTCGGAGGTCGAAGTAGGAATTGCATATAATCTTAAAACCTGGATGGGAAGTGGGTTTATGGGGATGGGGTAGTCAATTCTACCAGGAACTACGATGCATTGATGCTGTCGTGCCGAAATGGTGGATGTCAGTTGGTCCGCTCCAAGCGTGCGCACACTAGATTGTTTACTTCCAGGGAAATGAGTAAGACACCGGGTGGCAAACGTTGCAAAATGAAATGAGACTTTTATTGAGTTTGTATAAGATGAGGGTGGGAGTAAGGCGATTTTACATGTGGATATTAGCAGCAATAAAATGGGCAAATTAAAAGCGGTTTGACTAAGGTGGCCAGGTTCGCATCTTGAAGGAGACTAGCTGTCGTGGATGCACCCTTAGCATACCATACCTCCTCGTAGCCTCAGGACAAGATGAAGTGTCGACTCCTTTTGAATATTGTAGTCAGAGAGGGTTCGTCCATCCTCCAACTGCTTACCGGCGAAAATAAGCCGCTGCTGATCTGGAGGTATTCCCTCTTTGTCTTGGATTTTTGCTTTCACGTTCTCGATAGAATCACTCGGCTCAACCTCAAGGGTTATTGTTTTTCCAGTGAGAGTTTTAACAAAGATTTGCATTCTTTGGCAGACAGACTAAAAATATATCCACCTAAGTCTCGCAAATTAAAAGTACTCAGTATGGGTAACCGTGACGCCTAAATCGCCACTTCAGTGCATTAAAAAATAATGTTGTTTAAGATAAAGTAAATTATCAGATTACCCACTAAATAAAAGTTCATAATTATGAATAAAATTTCTTCTGTGTAAAAATGCGGTTGTGGTGTCCTGCATTAGAAGTTATGGTGAGGCAAGGTGGTTGCTAAATTGTAAAATTGACTTAAAAACTCTGCGTTCTGCGGTAGCTTCTGTTCCTTGTATTACTGTTGCCAAACATTTTACAGTTTTAAGCGGTTTGCGTTGACACCGTTTCCCACCTTACAACATTCTTCCAAAAAGAAAAGAAAACACAACTCCTAGGCAAATTGTGCGTTTTCGACGCTTCAAATTGGATGGGGGAGAGGCAGGCGGTGAGCGTGCATCTGCCTCTCCATCGCTGTAACATCACCAAGTAGACTGGCCTCCGGACTATGCTAGCTGCTCTACGCCATTCCGTATAACATACGCACACATCGCACCGGACTATTACATATACTTTCGCACTAAGTGAAGTATCAATGTAGGAGTTTCTTCCTTTACTCCGGTTCTGTATTACCACCTTTGATAGGAGAAAGTTGGACGTTATTGGCATCTTTATTATAATTAATCAACTGTTGTTTGGTAGCGTAGTAGTAGCAATTAGGAGAAGGATGTAGTTGTCCTCCCGCTTCTCAAGTACATCGTTATTTTTAAATAACATCAGTGTTATACGCAGAACACTACAGAAGAAAATACTAGTGTGGCTTGTTGACAATTTGCTTCAAGAAGTACAAAGGTAGAGCCTTAGAATCCACGAAATCGGAACCGATGTGCGGATCTGCTTAAATTCATATATGTAGGTAAAACCCACGTATAATTGGAAGTAGAGTCCGATAGCGATACATTGATGCTAAAAGCGCACACTTATTTTATGAAACAAGAGGACAAGTAGTCTGTTGCAACAATAGATATGTGCACCAAAGTAAACCGAAAGGGACTGTACATTTTGCTTTCGTCATAAGTTTCTTTGTCGCCTTCATATTGAACGAACCTGGATTTGATCACGACCTTCTGCATTATCGCCCGCCGATGCTCTTTCTGGAGGCCATGTGCGTTCAAAGATAGGCGAAAATAAGTACCATGGCCTACATCTTCGTGACTTTCACTTCTAATAGCAGAGGGAACTATAAGAGCCTTGTCCCTGTGCTAAAGATTAGCTAACCTTTCTCCTAACCACCACATTAGAATTTTCAATTAAAAATCAAACCCGCTTGACATTCTCTCTCTTCCGCTCTCTGAATCATGCACCCACCTTGTGATGCTGCCTAGCAGACCGCAACATCGAACAAACCATTTAAAGGCTTTGAAGAAACTAGTTAATTACTAAAGCGGTGAGCTGAGGAGTTCAGATGAATACCCGTTCAAAGGGCAGGATCCAGCAAACACAACTGTAGCATTATTTACAGTTCATAAAAGTGGACAGTAAGCCATGTTGGGTCGCGAGATTGCTAATAGGTAGGCAAGTCTTCAGATGGACCAAGTAAGAGAGTAATAGAGTGAAACGGTCAAAGGGGATGCACGGAATGAGCGGCGATATGTTAGAAGCCCTTGCCCTATCCTCCTTTAAACCCAGCATTTTAACAGCGCTTAAAGGGCTGCCTACACTTCGAAATGTCCAGCTCATTTTACGCACAGGATGCGGTATGGAAAGCAGTTGCTCGTGGCAAAATAATCTCACCGAGTTTGTCCCCAGCCACATTTAAGAACTATCGTATCCAAAATGGTTAATTTTTTGGGAAGCAACCGACTCCACCTTCAAGAATTCAAACGAAATGCATAATTGAGGTAGGTCCGTTGGTCATGGGAATGCGACCACACCCAGCTCGAAACAAATCCCTTTCAAAGGCATTAAAAATTCTTTTATTCCACACATTAAGCGAAAAAGATTAAAGTAGATTTAGAAGGAACCTGCTATGCCTGAAACAATGATAATGCCGTGTTTGGCGTGGCAACAAAGACCGAAGCTTGAGAAACGGAGAAGGACATTTGGATGACAGGGAAATTCAAACCTATGCTATGTAGAACCGCCTAAGACGGCGGCATAAAGGAACTTCTTTTCAAGGCAATATTCGACAAGGCATGTCGGGTTTAACTGATATCCCACGATGTGAGGTTGGTAAAATCTGAGAGGGATCAAAGGACACACATCCAAACCAACCGATAAGAGCAGTTGATAAGCCCCGGCAGGTTATCGCACTGAGCTGTACCGAAAAGGTAAGAGAAAACTTCCAGCTCTCTGACAGATCAAGTGTTGGAAAGGTGGAAGCATTCCATACAATCGACTCTCAAGTCATGTCAAATGGCATTCAAGCTCCGTCTTAAGCCTCCGCTTCGCCTCCTCATCATTGCTAATATTTTGTCATGAGCTTTGCAGGACTCTGGCACTCGTAGTGGAATAGCTTCACTCCAGAATGCTTCAACAAAGTAAGTCGTCAGCAGCACTCCACACCACCAAAGTGGTGGAGCGAAAGACTTCAATTAGTCACATACAACCCTTCGCAAAGGCGCTCCACATTGAATGAGCATCTGGTCCACACGGCAATAACTCACCTTCCTTTTGGCTTGTAGCAAAAAATCAACGAAGAATTGTGCCAAACACTACATACTTCAGACTTGTTTATGATGACAGGAACACATTACATTGTTACAAATACTAGAAGATGAAGTAGCCCATGAAATTTTACATCATGAAAGATGAGCGATCACTTACTGAGGCAAATACAACCAAGGAAAATCATTCACACCGAAGTGCATGATCAGTTGCCAGCCCAAAGCAAAAAGCACGATGAGAACTGATGAGATGACGAAGCATTGGTAAGGTGACAGTCCTGAAGGACTGGTAGGTGTCGGTGGAGGTGAAGGAGGTGGGGCACTTTGTGGACCCTCACGGAGCAGATGGACATTGTACTGTTCAAGAGTGGAGGGTGGAAGACGCTCGCGTGCCAACAGCAGATGGTCTCGATCAATCTCCACCTTGCCTGATTCGCGAGTCAACTCTGCCGCCACCTGCACTACACCCACCACCTCTGCACCCGTGTAGCCCTCCAGTCGGTCCTTCGCAAACACCTCCAGCCAACGCGGCTCCAGTGCACGCTTTGCAGTCGACCGTTTTGACAACTCCAGCTGCAGAATCGCCATTCGTGCCTCAGCGTCTGGAGGTGGCACATGAATGCTGACGTCGAAACGACCCGCTCGACGCAACGCCTTGACAAGAAGTGACAGCACTTGCAGCATTACCCAAAGTCAAAATTCGGTGAGTGCGTCCCAATGCTGACTAACCAACCCTTTAATTGGTGTTGCATTCAGGAGGAGGGAATCGCAGTTGATCACAATTGCAACTGAAGATTTTACTTCGAATACTGCCCTGGTGAACTCTGTGCCCGTTTCCCCACTTATTGTCGAGTTATGGTAGATGCTCGTCCACATTTAAAAATAGTCCTTATAAATAATATGGGAAAAGAAGTAGTAAAAACTTGTGTCTGGATGTGTCGTGTGACTACTTTTTTCTGGCAGTCCAACTGTGCTCGCGGTCGTAAAACTACGAAATTACACATGAAGGCAATGCTGTCTTGTCACGCACTTCTGCGTCAATGTAGTGTGAGGAATGCCGAGTACTTCAGACGTCCAGCTAGACAAAGGCACACACATGAGACATCTAGAGGTGATATACTAAGATAAAAAAGGACAGTTAAAGGGGATTGTGAAGCGTGTTCAGTAAAATGAGGTGCAGATAATGCCTAAGGCATCTAAGGGAAAAAACTACCAACGGCGAAGATCTGATTTCATCAGTCAGGAAAAAAGCGTAAGTTTAGGTGACAAATATTTACTGATTCTTACTTAAATAAAAATGAGATTTCAAATCCAGCATATTTCCATTCCATAGCTGCTTTTTATAATCATTAGAAAACTACTTGAAGGAAATAAGTAGCGTCTAAGCCGATTACGCCAACCTTTAATTGTTATTCAGCCTATTTTTAAAAAAAAATTTACCGTTGATCCAAGCTGTAACTGGATATACCAACGCTTGAGTTCAAATTGACTACAGCAGTTCAGGTCTGAAGACCGACCCTCCAGCAATGTAAGCAGGCGTATCAATACTCTGCCATGCATGCATAGCATGGAACTTGGAGAGCAGCGTTTTCGCTGTTGGAAGTAAGGCCATCTTTGAACAGTTTTTTTAACACGACAGCCCAACTCATGAGCGATTAGATAGCTCATTACCACCCTGTGCTATCCTCTAAATCCACTGTGCAAGTCTTGCATTTTGTGCAGCCAATGTTCCTTTGGTCTACCAACCCGTGCTTACAAACGAGCTTTAGGACTCACTGACAAGAAATTTGTGTAACACGGCAACAAAAATGCGTCTTCTTACACACCCAAATAATAAAAGACTCAGATTTAAGTTAAAAGTCTTGATTAATGAACTAGCAGTTTCATGCGCATGCATTACTTGTCTCTTCCTCTCGCTAGCTGCTAAATTCATCGGTAAATTCGTCTCCTACGCGGTGAAGAATCGTGACAGGACCGCTCAGTAGGTAAAACAATTGCAAGCATCCTCACTGCTATGACTAGTGTTACTTCTGGGCATCCTGATAGTTCTGCCCCTCTTAATCATGACGGTAACTTCCATTAAGAGATTCATTATTAGTCGTGTAATGTATACCATAAGTGTTATCGTTTGCAATAATTAGTAAAATGTGAGGAATTGGTTCTGGCTCCAATTGCCATCGCCTTTAGTAATTTTGCCTTTGGAGGTGTACTTACTCACTAAGCAAAGTGTCCTGTTTGCTTGTTATATACTTACCATCATACGGGCGTTTTGTGCTACTGCTAAACGTGATATCTTCTTCTGAATAGAATCTAATTCTCCTAATCTAGGTGTCTGCACTCACAATTGAGCTGGCTATTGCTACGCAATACTCATACTTAGCGCGCGGTATAACGAATTATATGACAGAGTGGAATCAATAAGCATTGATAGTGCCTCGAAGTCAGTAAAATAGATGTGTAATATAATGGTTGGCCAACTCTCAATTTAGCTAAAGGGTCATTTTGTGCATTAGGAAGGCATCTGGGATAAACCAATTATCCCACCGCACACGGTGAGTCGTTGCTAGATATTCTGCCTGAGGTTTTTTCAGTCTTAACTACAATGAATTATTACGCCACGCAGTAGCTTACATCAGAGTGCAGTTATGCAGCTCATTCAAGTGATATAGAGCGGAATCAAATTTGCATTGCTATGTAAAAAACACATATTAGAAATGCAAAAGCATTTTTAAAAAAGAAAGCAACTTGCGTTTGTTTTTAAATAGTTTAAAGCTTCATCAGTTACAGTGATTTGTTTAGAACGTGCAAAGAGTATTTGCAGTTTCGAGTTTTGACCTTGCTGTAATCTCTAATTTCCTCGCTGGTCATTTCGATGTTTGGTGGAGTGAGACAGATGCACGGTCTTGTTATTTGTGGCAAGTGGCCACAAGTACCAGTGCCGCTCGGGAAGTTTGACGCGCATGCCGTTATTATTAACAACAATGCTGAGGTGTCTTGTGAATTTATCTACAAGAACTCCACTTCCGACATAATTGAGACAGAATTTTCGTTCCCACTGGAGTCGACGGCTGCGGTGTATTACCTTGAAGCAATCATAGGCAGTAAGCGTCTGGTGGCGAACTGTAGAGAACGGATTGAGGTAAGAGCACAACTAATCCCTTGAAGGTTGTTCGCAATTGTTTGCTCCGTTAGTTTGACAAGACATTGGCATGCTTGTTTGTAATAGGCTGAAGAAACCTATAGCGAAGCAGTGGAGGCAGGCCATACTGCGTTTATGATGCAGGAGGAATACACGATGGGGGACACTTTTAGAATGAAATTGGGAAATATACCAGCTGGTGAGACAATAAAGTTGACCTTCAAATATGTGGTGCCTCTCTACTTGAGAGAGGTGGACAAAACGGTGGAGAGGTTTGCTGGTCTGCAGGAGCCCTTTGTGTTGGTCTTCTCGATGCCTCTGAACCTTGGTGAACGATACAATCCTAATCCTGGTTCGTTTTTGCCCTTTCATGTGATTTTATTGTTGGTGATGTATCAGTCACATTGAAACGCATTGTTGGAAAATAGGAGCTCACAAACGTCCTGTGGCGTCACAGAAGCCCGCGAAAATGTCCTTCACAGCCGCCATACACGCGGGTGGTGGGATTGCGTCTGTCACATCGGCACACCAGAAATTGGAAGTGAAGTATGTGGACGGGACGAAAGAGCACGCAGAGGTGACTAGTAATTCGTAGAACTGAGATGATCGTGCCTGTTTGTTAACGGTTTGAAGTGACTACACTGTAGGTGTCTGTGGCGGGAGGGGTGGATTTATCGCACGATTTGGAGGTGGAGTTGGCGTTGCAAAAGCCGCATGTGTTGTGTGCGCCTTGTGAGTTGGGGTGCGCAAGCAAGGGCGGCTTTTTGGGCATGCACTGTATTACGGCAACATTTTTGCCCAACATTCCTCACTCGCGGGCTAGTGATGGTGACAAACGCGAAATAATCTTTGTAATTGACAGGTCAGGTGAGTGAGCCACGTTATTTTGCATGTGAAGTCTGTTTTCTACGTATTGATGCTCTGCATGAGGAGTTACTTGTTGTGGTTGCAGGAAGCATGAGTGGGTCGAAGATTGAGAAGACGAAGGAGTCGTTGTTGTTGTTTTTGAAGTCATTGCCGAAGAAATGCCGCTTCCAAATAGTTGGATTTGGGAGCACATTTCACCCTCTATTCCCTCAGTACGTCATTGGTGTAGGGTAGCATGACTGTGCGGCTGAAGTATGTGGTTGGTAATGCTGGTGTTACTGTTGAAGGCCAGTTGACTACAACAAGGAGAACGTGGAGAGAGCATTGGAGTATCAGAGGAACCTGTCAGCCAATATGGGTGGTACGGAGGTGCTTGCAGTCCTGAAATCCATCTACGATACTGCCGTGACAGGCGCAGGATGGTATAAGTGCATAATTTTCCTCACCGACGGCGAAATTCACAATCAGGATGAGGTTAGTTGTGTGTGATCAGTAATGGTGGCGAAATCTGATGGGTGGAAAACCGTTGGATGTTTGCCTTGCTTGTAGGTGATTGGTCTGGTGACACGGAATCAGACATCAGCACGACTGTTTGCCATCGGTTTGGGCGAGGAGGTGAGCACGTCGTTAATTTGGGGTGTGGCTCGAGCTGGTAGAGGCACGGCTGCGTTCATTCGTAATGAGTATGTTCCCTATTTCTACTTTGAATTAGACGTTTGTGAAAGATTACTGCTTCCACCGTTTGGAGGTGATCGTCCCCTACTGCTTAATGAACTCCTTGTCACCTGTTGCATTGCGGTACTCATCGTTCTTATCGTGGTTTTGCACTATGGTACAATAAGCTGTAAAGCTGTTTTATTGTAAGATTTTTCATACAAACCACTTTAAAATGAATAAGCAGCAGGTTCGAGTGAATGTGATACAATCTGGTTATTTGTTCTAGTCCTTACCGGTTACACCCTGTAATTTCATCTTGCGTGAATTGCGATCGGCGTACACCGCCACATGCCTATTTTCTGGAAGCGTTTAAGGGTAGTCCTTGCGTTCTTCCATTTTGTTTGTGGATTTTATTTTTTAAAGTCATTTGTGTCACTATGCTGACAAAAGCTTATCCAGGCGTATTTAAGTGCTGGAGTGACCTCAGCATACTTTGAACTTGGAACTTATTTGCGTGTGAAAAATATTGACTGTGGCTATTTAAAGATATGAATTCTTGGAAGCTCGACGGGTTTTTATTCAGCGTAAACATTGACTTCACTCTCACTGTGTTAGAAAGGTACTTTACAGTGCCTCTCACTAAGACACGGAACCCCACAGAATTGACTCCTCGAGAGCCCAATATACAAAAGCAAATAAATACCGGCTACTTGGTGACAGGCAACCACAAGGAGTGTCACAAGAAAGGAGTATAGTTGACATTTCTATTGGGTTTCTGTCTGTATCAATATGCCATATTGTTATTAGGTAGGGAAACCGACTGGGCAGAGAAGATGCGCAATGGCAAGTGGGAATATGGAAAAATGCCCAGCCTATCAATGACATAAATATCTGAAGAGGAACACTAGTCTCGTGCCCGAGAATAAAAACTTATTTAACAAGGTTCAAACAGCTAATTAACTTTGAAATTCATTTGCTGACAGGACAGTGAAGACGCCTGATGACAAAGGCAAACATGGAAGAATGCCAAATCTTGCCATGACCACAAGTAGCCATATTTAAACCCCACAAAGGAATGCTAAGCTCATGCCTAGAACCTAAACTTGTGTTTTAGGGCTCCAATGATTTTGGAATTGTGATTGTTGTTTGCTTTCATGTGGCTTTGCTAAAGGGACAATTTGCGAGCAGCAACCATGTCAGTGCTGAGCTCGGCTCTGCAGCCAATGCTGACGGATGTGGAGTTGAAGTGGGATGTCAAGGTGGATGGGAAGGCTGCGGACATCCTCACCATCCCCTCACAGCTGCCACCACTCTTCTCGGGCGTTTTCATGACTGCGTTTGGTGTCATCCAAGCAGGTGAGCAATCTTCCCAACCCCACTCCATTTATCTTGCTTTATAGTGATGCTGTTGCATTGGTCCACCTGCACAAAGTCACACGGAATGTGGCAGTGAGGTTTTGCAAGTAAAAGTGAGTTGGTGAAGATGAAAAATGGGACCTAGATCCCACGAAGTTGTAGTCGTGATTGCAACTGTGTGGATCTCCATCGTATCACCTGCGGTGGGTGGAGGCGCGACCCTGTCCTTGAAGCTAGTGTGCGTGTTTGTACTTCCAAATGTTCCTCTCATTACAATGCATGACTAAGCAATTAGTCCTTTTAGGAATACATCTTAATGTCATCATGTCGTCTTGGAACAACTTGCATTACTTGAATCTTCCGTACTGTCGCTCGAATGTGAACGAGGTTGTCTTTTTGACCTAAAACTTTCTGATTCTGTGAAAAAGGTTTTGCACACTCTCTTTGACAGGTGAGTCGAAGTCGCCTCGCGTCGAAGGCAGCCTGAAGCTGAGCTACAAGGTGGAGGAGAAGACTCAATCACAGGAGGCCAAAGTTCAAAGTTTGTCTGTGGAGCAGGAGAACCTGGGTCTGCACAGACTTGCTGCAAAGGCACAACTCATGGAGCTGGTGGATCAGCACTCTGCCCTGCATGGTAGCGACGGCGAAAAGGTGGACGAGAGTGCCAAATCCGAGATTCGTCAGCAAATTGTCGACATATCGACCAACACCAACGTGATTTCACACTTCACCTCCTTTGTTGGTGTGGATCCAGACAAAATAGGTATGGTGGGTTGCGATCAGGAATCGTCAGTAATAAATGGTTGTCCCATTGTGTCTTCTGCAGCGTGGAAGTCAATTTTAGGTGCTTACAAGCTCATGCCATTGTGGAAGAAGGTTGAACATTAGCTTTCACTGGAGCTGGTAATTTATTTGAGGTGACATACTTACCAGATCAGTGGTCTGCGTGTTGAATGTACCTTTCTATGGATTCACTTATAAGGTTTAACTTCCTAAAAATAATTGTGGTACCGAATTATCTAGGTTTATGATACTTTTTGTAACTGTTTATTAAAATATTTCCTGATGTCTCGACTTCAGCTCATTTAGCATATTTTTTTGGACAAAGTCGGTGTTTTAACAGAGTTTTTACAACACGGTTTTGGTAGTGCAGCCAGACCTCCCATCTTTCTCCCATGTAAGCGACGAATTCCACGACACTCTTTCGCGTAACATGTCTCATCTCTCTGTTTTTGTAATGCAACGGCTTTGTGTTTTTTTGACTTAAAAACCCAAGTTTCATCGCAAAATTTACACAATTGTAATGACTCCACGATTTTAAGCTCACAATCGTCATATAGGTTATATGCTTTCTTTCTCTATCTGGAGTTTTCTTGAGGGTGGATTCCACATTTTTTGACTCTTTAGATGCATCTACCGTCAAATGCAAGTAACTTGCTTTGTGATTTCTTAAAATACCGCAATGTCATTTGCATTTGCTAAAAAGCCGTGAACCCTTAATTACTGTTGTATTATGCCACAAAACTAAGGACGACTAGTAAGTTGGGAGAATGGTTTCAGAAAAAAATAGCAAAAATGGTTTATTCTGACGAGCGTTTATTAAACCCTTGCAGTTACCGTCGCCAGATTTGGTAAGTCACGTATGCGAATTTGCCGTTTAAAGGGGGTTCAGGCGACCTTTTGTCTACCGCTATCAATTGAAACAAACTTATGAGTAATTAAGCGGGACTTGTATGTTAGCTTTACACTCCTTGATAATTTGTTACTTAATCAGTCATGAGATCTTGTTACTCAACCAGTATCTGTTTATCAATTTGCGGTGTCTTCTTGAAGACATGCAAAAATTAGTTTTTATTGCAACGCTCTAATTTGGACTGTGTGTTCATAACGTTAACCAAGGTGACGCAAATTAAGATATAATTAGTCTTATAACTTACTATCGAATGCTTTCAAAATTATTAGCTTGTTTGCATTCTCACTTTTCTCCGATTTTGTAATGATCTAAAGTAGGATGAAAACGGCTGGTGGCACGATCCAAAGTAGCAAATTCACAGAAGCTATTGTAACTTATATGGATTTGCAATAGGCTCTCGCGGTCTTTTAAACTTGAGTGGTTTTATGAAATTATAGTGCTAAATAGCTTTTAGGTCATTAAGATATTTTTTCACGTGGTTAAAATGATTGCACAGGCAGAAATAGTACACGGGCTTAACAGAAACATTTGGCACACTATTGGAAATTGGGGCCACTGACAGGACTTAGAGGCCAGTCCACTCGACAAGGGCAATACGGTTAAACCGAAACCGAGAACTGAACAAGCAAGCAGCGTATCGCATAAGACCAGATTATCCAATCGGAAGTTTGTCAAATGCTTCCAACGCTAATTATGTATAATTACGCCAGCCTCTTTCGAAGTTCCATTAGACGAAATAGCATGGAAATACACATATTCCTAACGTGAAGAACAGTTCTGTGGATGATGGCAAGGCCTGAAGTGGCTTGAATACCCGCGTGGTCGTGTAGGACCTCGTTATCAACCTTGACGATGTGTGCGCGAAAGGCTACTGACATGGCCCGAAGAGTCTCTCACGAATAATGCGTCGGATGGTCAAGCGTGTAGCAGTTAATCAAAATATTAAACCACAGCAGCTTATGCACCTGGCATTTCCCTCCACCATTGATCCTGCGGTAAAGGGTCTTAATTAAAGTCTTTTACACATCATCAGATAATCTAATGTTAAATAAAGTTTTGTGACAAGAACTAATTGGATTATGCCAATTTCGAATTCCTCACTTAATCAGTTATTTGTTTGCTATTTCATTCTATGCGCGTATAGAGAATGAAATCTGCGAAGCCGGTAAGATTGATGTAGATATTAGCTTTTGATAATTGACTTTATTTCTACTCAAAGAGATCTAAAACACACTTCCATGCACTGTAGATTCATGTGTGGGTACGTATATTTCTTTTAATGCATAAAACGAGCATTTGTGATACGCTGTCTCTCCTTGTAGTTATGTATCTCATATCAAAGTAGCTAGTCGATTTTATTTTCGTAAATGAGGGCTGAAAATAACTGTTTCTTAAAAAGTGATGTTTTGAGGATTCGTAAACAAGCCGATTTTAAGTACTGCCTAGTCGTTTGATTGCTTTGTAGTGGAGGGATGCGGTGCAGGCAAGTTATACGTGCATTTTGCCATCACACAAATGTTCGAATTAGTGCCTAGGCCAAAAATTGGCATTGCTGTTTTGAGGGGAGTGATGCCTTCTATGGAACACTAGGTTGATGTCACACAAATTTCAGGATATTTGAATAAGTTTTAATGCCTGATTTTTTCCTCTGAGGTCGCTGGATGATACAAAATAGATAGATTGACTACTTGTTGGCTTTACTTGACGCCATCTGTAGACGGTTCTCTCCTTTTCTCCTCTTCCCTTCTTCCACCCATACTATGTGAAGGCTGGTTGTATCTGGACATCTTTATTATAGGTTAAAGGATGATGTAAGGTAGCTATGTTGGAGAGTCTAAGACGACGGTGTGTCGACCTCCGGATAGCGACCATGATGCTCCACAACCAGGTCAAAATTGGCCTACAAAGCACACCTAAAAAACATAAGCATTTCACCATCTCTCTGCATTAATTTAGGTAGTGTCGGCTTAAAAACGAAAGTGGTAGTATGCCGATGCAGTCAAACGCAGTTAGAAGTGCTATCAAGGTATTGCGGTCCGACGAAATATAAATCCATTGCAACATGAATATTTGACATTTCCACCCGCTAGTTTTTCTACAGTAATCCAATTTAATTGGCATCTACACGCATGCCTTTGAAAAATCTAACATTAATTGGTGCTTATGGTGGAAACAGCTTCTATTGGGTCAAGTAGCAATTTTTCTTTTATACGGCCGGTTCTTCACATTTTCATTTTTTCCTCGTTCTTATAGCCATCGTTCTTCACCTAGCTCATAAGTGGAAGATTTTCACTTGATCTTCAAAAGTGTCTCAGTTTATAAGGTTGCTTTACGCCTCCTTCTAATATGGAGCCTAAATAACTTCTGCATTTATATTTGGGTTCGCAGTTGTTTGTATCCACACTCTTTACCAATCATTGCGCGATATTTTTATTCGAAATTTTGGCAACTGCCTGGCTCAAGAAGCAAGGTCATGTGCACGTGTGCATAATTTAGGATTAAATTATTTCGCCGGAGTTTTGTCACATGCTTCTCATATGAGTTGTTTGTGCATCCAATTAAGTCTCGTTTTAAGTCGTACCAAGTCAAAGCATCATAAAAGAACGTGTAGTACTAACGCACGGGGGATGAGTAGGTGGCGGTGTGGGACAGTGTGAGTGGAATACTCGCGTGGTTGTGTAAGGTTTCAGTGGCCTCCCTGTAGATGTACAGGCGGAGAGACTACTGACATGTCTCGAAAACCAGGTCACCGAGCAAATGTATTTTGTCTCACGGTTAATATAAGTGTAACCGAACATGCAGCATTTAGTCAAAATATTGAAACACGGAAACTCATATGCCGAACATTTCTATCCGTCATTCATCCTGCGTTAACCCGTCTTAGTTGAAGTCCATTTACTTAACTTCATATAATCTTTTGATAAATAAAAGCTTGTGACATAAACTAATTGAATTGTGCCAATTTCAAATTCATCGCCTAACCAATCATTTGTTTACTATTTCATCCCCTGTGCGTTTCGAAGATGGAATCTGTGAAGAAGCATGTAAGTGTAGTGTGGATATTAACTACTCTGACTTTATTTTCACTCATAAAGAGCTAAGACACGCTTCCACGCATTGTAGATTCATGTGCGGGTACGTATTACTCTTTTAATACATAAAACGAGCATTTGTGACACGTTATCTCCCCTTGTAGTTATGTATTTCAGAGCAAAGTAGTTAGTCGATTTGGTTTTTGTAAATGACGGATGTAATTAACTGTCTCTCAAAAGTGGGTGTTTTCAGGATTTAAAAACTAGCTGAGTTAAAGCATTTGTGTGGAAGTTGAGGTTACTATGTCTAGTTGTTTAGTTACTTTGTAGCGGTGGACTGCGACGTTGGTAAGTCATGTGTACATTTTACTGTCACATAAATATCTGAGTCGATGCTTAAGCCAAAAGTTGGCATCGCTGTTCTGAGTGGAGTGATATTTTATGAGACAATAAAATGCACCCAAACGCGTGTCTTTTAAAACATTTTTGCAACCCAGTTGCCATTACACAACTTCTGGGTATTTCAAGGACTCTGAAGGACCGCCTTTTTCCCTGAACATTTGGGAATATTGGGATGCGTGCTGATCAAAATTGGCATGCTGACCACTTTTTCGCCTTTCCTTGACTATACCTGCCGTCATTGACTCACTTAATATTTGTTCACGGGAGAAAGTGCTTAAGACTTCTATTAGGCGTGGTGGGTCTGGTCAGCTAAAGCCAGCTGCTCTAAAGCATTCAGTGTGAGAGCAAAGGCGCTCAAGATGGGCACACATTGGTTGCACGAAAGAAGTGTAATGCTTGATCATACTCTGACTGTGGTAAATTGCATACTCTTGGTGTCATTCGTGAGTGATTTGAGGAGCACATTTACAAAGCTATAGACGGAGAAGATTCAGACAGTACGCTTAGTCCACATTGCTATTATTTCACACTTGTTGGTGATGTTGGTGGATCTGCGTGCTTGCCCGCGTTTCGTCGCATGCTATGATACGATCTTGCAAATCTTTGTTCGTCAGCTTAGTACAAAGTTCAACTCTGCTCTGTAGCGGTTGAGAGCTCAGCACTGTCTTGGCAGCCAGCGTGCGTGTGCCAATATTTGAATGCATGGATTATGGCCGGTTGTGATGTGATATTTGTTGCTGTCATAGAAAGGTTCTTTTTTAGTTGATTTCTTCTATCAGCAGATTATTGCTACATTTGCTCTTGCTTCGTGAGGCGGGGCAAGTTCATTAAAAACAAAATTGGATAATTAGCACTTCGTATCGTTGCGTTGTCAATCGATTTCCATACATGTCCTCTGACCACCTTGGCGATTCTATTTTCAAATTGCATGTTCTACTTTATTAGAAGTGTTTGTTAATGCTTTGTCATGGAAATACACTTGGACTTCAAGCATTTCAACTCGTTGGTGCACAAATTAGGAGCCATTCTTCTGTATTGGGAGTAATTTTCCTTACTAGTTGCTAATGTACCTAAGATGACGGCATCTTGCGCCTTGAACATGTGGTACTAAGTAGTACTTCTGACAAATGGTCTCCAAGCGGCTGACATCGCCTCGCATTATTATCTACTTTCCCAAGCGGCCTTACCTGATGCCCGCGTTCGATGTTAAAACGTAGAGACTCGGAGGCTCCTCTGCATCCACACCCAAGAGGAGCCGGTAGTTATGCGTGCAGACGAGGTCATTATGCCATCACCTGGGTGGTTGAAAAGTGGAGACTTGCCTTGCCAAATATTACCCTGAAGTGAATGCTTCCGCATCTCATTGGTTTGGGCTGTCCTGGCATCCCGATGCTCTCTTCCACTTCACTGGCTTCAGACTGTAGTGCCACGCCAACTGCGGCATTGTTGTTTTTCCAGGCATTACAACCTACTCCATTTTGTAGGTCCCGCAGCTTCTCAAAGCCTTCTCTCTATTTCTGTTTGGAACTGCCTTTTTGTCGTTACTTTTAAGATGAAGTCGTATTGAATACCGCTTAAGTATCAAACAATTCTTCTTTCACTGTTCCATGTCAGACGGAGTGCAGTAAGCCAAGCTCCAAAGTGAAACTCACTTCATTTTATGTCATATGCGTTTATTTTGCCCCTTCGAATACGGTATCAGTTGTTTGTTGAAAGAAAAAGAGCATTTTCTCAAGAATGCGTTTCCATGCATGTATTTTAAAATACAGACTGAGACCTATTCGGTAAGCTCTCTATCTTTAACAACGTTTTGTTTTTTCCTCCAAGTGTAAAAGGAATAAAAATGTTTAAGATTTAGGCAGCTCCCCACCCACCTTCAAGAGTGGTAGAAGAAAGCTTAAAGCAAAGTGTTCTGGTATGTCACTGGTAATTTTACGTGCCTTCCTTATTCACTAAAAGCCGATAACGGTTTCACGCTTGTGGATCTTGCTCTAACGGCATGCTCGGATTTTCTAGCACAATTTCCACCAATCTTACATCTTAACGTGTAACAATGCCGTCTAGATGAAGGACCCACGCCTTCCGACACGGTTGTGCTTGTCGTGGAATTGCAAGATTTCGACGGCTACTGGCTTCTAAACAAGGATCTGGCCAAAGTCTTAAACTCACCTCTTTCTCAGTTAACTTCTTCAAAGCCTTCTGATGGTTAGTTCAGTGTTGTGGACGTATGTTCTAGTAGATTCCCCTCCTAACTAATTCGACGGCATGTCCCACTCAGAGTGAGAGGATGTCACTCCTAGGCCGCATTTTTAGCCAACTTTCTTAGTATGAGGCTAGAGTAAAAGGTTAACTCCTCCTCAGCACAGGCGCCAGTCTCTTCAAGCTTTTCTTTTTGCTTTTTGTAGTGAACGACACGAAAATGTGGGCCACAGCACTTGTTATCGCCTATTTACAAACACACATGGCCTCGAGGAAGGAGGAGTGGGAGATGGTGGTGCAGAAGCCCATGGACTGGTTGAAGGAGACTTGCCCCAACCCAGGGGCTCTTCTTAAGAAGGCCAAAACAGCACTGAAAAGAATTCTGCCAAAGTCATGACGTGTAATCCCCTTCATACTACTTTAATCCACATATCTATTGGCGAAGCAGACTTTCCAACTTCTTATTTCGTGAAATACATATCAGAATTACCATTTTTACATGTAATGACCGCTTAGGAGTGCATTTTGAGCTGCCATCAAAAGAGGCGGCATCAATTGCTTCGGCGATAATGGATGTGCAGTTTCCGTACCTCTCGAAGGGCAAAAGGCGTCAAATTACAGCTCGACAGGAAGGACTTGTATTAGACTTTCATTGACCTGTTATTTGAAGAACATAGGAACATAAATGTCTAAAAAATGCAACGTTTTGAACGCCAAATAGGCAGTCAAGTTTTTTAAATTTGTTGTGGGACATAGGTAGAACATCTCTCAACTTGGTCAACCGCCTACCGTGTCGGTCTCTGCATTTACGTGCAAGTGGGAACATCTTGACATTTTAATCCATGCTAACGAATCCCAATTTTCGCCTTTGTAGGATTGTCATCGTTCTGTGGAAGGAGCACTTGGATTTTACCTGCACTTACCACTTTTTGCTCCTACAGAAATGCTTAGTAAACAGGGTAGTTCAGTTACCTGGCGCTTTGTCATAACCAGATAGGTAGTGTAGGCTGCTGTTGCATGTGGCGTATTCCTTAAACGTTGTCTACCGAGACTACTAGATCTATGTATTTTTGTTCTGAGAGTGTGAAATTATTTTCGATTTAGTGATTGATGCGTCATGCTGGCATTTAATGCGCGGGCCGAAACAATGGGCGCCAGATTTGGGTAAGGGATTGTTGACAGTGAAGCATTGTTTGTTGGAACTACCGGTTTTGGTCAAGGTCACAGAGGTGGCCGTACTGCCCTAGCTGCGTGGGTAGGCCTCCGGGCCATGCCAGCAGCTTATTTCCCTCTGCCCGGTGAATACATATATTCTACCCTAGCACTCTGCCTTCTTTTGCCTTCGAGGGATCCTCGGGACGCTACAACAGTGTCCTAATCATGTAACACAGTGGTTTTCGATATTCAGCTTTAATTTATGTTACTGTTAGCTAGATTAACGTCTGAGCCAAGCTAAGTGCACCAATCCTCATCATAATGAGATGATAGACATTCTGCCCGAGTATTGTATTTTTATGCACCTACGAAGTTTCAAACGCAATATGGTATAAGAAGCTGGAACACGGTGAAGTGCTTCATTTATACGAATGTAGAACCAAATTAAATTTGGAGTGGCTGATGAGCTTATAAACTTCGTGAAGTCGCAAGGTTGCGTAGGCCTTAAATTAAATTAAAATGAATTCATCACCACAATGTATCAAAAAACTGCCAAAATAATTTGTTAAATGTGGCAATTTGTTTAGAACGTGCAAAGAGTATTTGCAATTTCGAGCATTGACCTTGCTGTAATCTCTAATTTCCTCGCTGGTCATTTCGATGTTTGGTGGAGTGAGACAGATGCACGGTCTTGTTATTTGTGGCAAGTGGCCACAAGTACCAGTGCCGCTCGGGAAGTTTGACGCGCATGCCGTTATTATTAACAACAATGCTGAGGTGTCTTGTGAATTTATCTACAAGAACTCAACTTCCGACATAATTGAGACAGAATTTTCGTTCCCACTGGAGTCGACGGCTGCGGTGTATTACCTTGAAGCAATCATAGGCAGTAAGCGTCTGGTGGCGAACTGTAGAGAACGGATTGAGGTAAGAGCACAACTAATCCCTTGAAGGTTGTTCGCAATTGTTTGCTCCGTTAGTTTGACAAGACATTGGCATGCTTGTTTGTAATAGGCTGAAGAAACCTATAGCGAAGCAGTGGAGGCAGGTCATACTGCGTTTATGATGCAGGAGGAATACACGATGGGGGACACTTTTAGAATGAAATTGGGAAATATACCAGCTGGTGAGACAATAAAGTTGACCTTCAAATATGTGGTGCCTCTCTACTTGAGAGAGGTGGACAAAACGGTGGAGAGGTTCGCTGGTCTGCAGGAGCCCTTTGTGTTGGTCTTCTCGATGCCTCTGAACCTTGGTGAACGATACAATCCTAATCCTGGTTCGTTTTTGCCCTTTCATGTGATTTTATTGTTGGTGATGTATCAGTCACATTGAAACGCATTGTTGGAAAATAGGAGCTCACAAACGTCCTGTGGCGTCACAGAAGCCCGCGAAAATGTCCTTCACAGCCGACATACACGCGGGTGGTGGGATTGCGTCTGTCACATCGGCACACCAGAAATTGGAAGTGAAGTATGTGGACGGGACGAAAGAGCACGCAGAGGTGACTAGTAATTCGTAGAACTGAGATGATCGTGCCTGTTTGTTAACGGTTTGAAGTGACTACACTGTAGGTGTCTGTGGCGGGAGGGGTGGATTTATCGCACGATTTGGAGGTGGAGGTGGCGTTGCAAAAGCCGCATGTGTTGTGTGCGCCTTGTGAGTTGGGGTGCACGAGCAAGGGCGGCTTTTTGGGCATGCACTGTATTACGGCAACATTTTTGCCCAACATTCCTCACTCGCGGGCTAGTGATGGTGACAAACGCGAAATAATCTTTGTAATTGACAGGTCAGGTGAGTGAGCCACGTTATTTTGCATGTGAAGTCTGTTTTCTACGTATTGATGCTCTGCATGAGGAGTTACTTGTTGTGGTTGCAGGAAGCATGAGTGGGTCGAAGATTGAGAAGACGAAGGAGTCGTTGTTGTTGCTTTTGAAGTCATTGCCGAAGAAATGCCGCTTTCAAATAGTTGGATTTGGGAGCACATTTCACCCTCTATTCCCTCAGTACGTCATTGGTGTAGGGTAGCATGACTGTGTGGCTGAAGTATGTGGTTGGTAATGCTGGTGTTACTGTTGAAGGCCAGTTGACTACAACAAGGAGAACGTGGAGAGAGCATTGGAGTATCAGAGGAACCTGTCAGCCAATATGGGTGGTACGGAGGTGCTTGCAGTCCTGAAATCCATCTACGATACTGCCGTGACAGGCGCAGGATGGTATAAGTGCATAATTTTCCTCACCGACGGCGAAATTTGCAATCAGGATGAGGTTAGTTGTGTGTGATCAGTAATGGTGGCGAAAGCTGATGAGTGAAAAGTCGGTGGATGTTTGCCTTGCTTGTAGGTGATTGGCCTGGTGACACGGAATCAGACATCAGCACGACTGTTTGCCATCGGTTTGGGCGAGGAGGTGAGCACGTCGTTAATTTGGGGTGTGGCTCGAGCTGGTAGAGGCACGGCTGCGTTCATTCGTAGTGAGTAAGTTCAATACCTCCCACTTCACTCTCACATATCTGGAAGGTTACTGCTTCTATTGTTTGGAAATGATTGTTCCCAATCTTTTTTTTAAACTGAAGCACTTTTTGTCGGTTGGTGCCTCGATCTACTCATCTTTTTGCTGTGATTTCGAAATCTGATGCAATAAGCCATTGAGATGTTTTCGATTGTAAGATTAATGGCTCGAGCTACCTTGGGTGCGCGTAGGTAAAACCCTGTGATTTCGCATGGTACGTAATTCCATCCAAAAGCTCAGCCACCCACCCACTTACCCACCTTTTGAGTTGCATGTTTTCCACGGTAGTCCTTGAATCCTTGCGTTGGAATTGTTGTCGATATCCTTTCTTTGCACTTGTGAGTTATAATTGACGACGAAAATGTTCTTAGAGGGAACTTTGAGTGTTGGAATGACCCCGGCGAATGTTGAGCTTGCGCACCTTCTGTGTGTGGAAAGGTGCGAATGAGTTTTTGTTTCTACATAAACTACTGCAAGCGTGAGTGAGGACTAAAGGCAGCCAGACATAGCCTTCTTCCTCTGCCCTCTACGGCGTCATGACGGAAGTACAAAGAGCATACTTGCTTACGCTGGGGTTGAAAGTTGCTCTGCGGAGAGGTTTTGGTGACTGGCAATGGAACATACAATCCTACGAAACCGAGTCTTCGAGGGGTAAAAATGCGAGGTTGAGGGAAGTGCAGTTCATGTGCGACAGGCAGATGCGGGCGGTGTCACAAGTGTGCAGTATTGTCCGCATTTTAATCGGTGTGTGCTGCTCGAAGGAGGGTGTGTCTATGTGTCTCTCTGGCTTTGAGATAGAGTCAGTAGGCCTGGAAGCCGACTGGACAGTGAAGTCGCCTGATGACAAAGGCAAACATGGAAGAATGCCAAATCTTGCCATGACCACAAGTGGCCATATTTAAACCCCACAAAGGAATGCTAAGCTCATGCCTAGAACCTAAACTTGTGTTTTAATGCTCCAATGATTTTGGAATTGTGATTGTTGTTTGCTTTCATGTGGCTTTGCTAAAGGGACAATTTGCGAGCAGCAACCATGTCAGTGCTGAGCTCGGCTCTGCAGCCAATGCTGACGGATGTGGAGTTGAAGTGGGATGTCAAGGTGGATGGAAAGGCTGCAGACATCCTCACCATCCCCTCACAGCTGCCACCACTCTTCTCGGGCGTTTTCATGACTGCGTTTGGTGTCATCCAAGCAGGTGAGCAATCTTCCCAACCCCACTCTAATAAACTTACTTCATAGTGATGCAGGCTGAGGTTAAAAAATGCTACTGACGAGGCGCAGATAGAAATCATGTTGTGATGTTTAGCCATGGAAGCTTGATTGAACTTTATTTCTTTTCCATGCGGACTAGCAATTGAGAACTTGTAACTTCCTGACACGTCGTGTCGTTGATTGAGGTGAATGAGTCTGATGCTGTTGCATTGGTCCACCTGCACAAAGTCACACAGAATGTGGCAGTGAGCTTTTACAAGTAAAAGTGTGTTGGTGAAGGTGAAAATTGGGACCCAGATCTCATGAAGTTGTAGTCGTGATTGCAACTGTGTGGATCTCCATCGAATCACCTGAAGCTAGTGTACGTGTTTGTACTTCCAAATGTTCCTCCCATTACAATGCATGACTAAGCAATCGTGTTTTGTTGTCACTTGATATGGTGATCACCTTTGCCACAGAAATGTTAGTCCTTTTAGGAATACATCTTAATGACATCATGTCGTCTTGGAACAACTTGCATTACTTGAATCTTCTCCTGCTCATTTGCCTACTGCGGACACACCTTTCGTACTGTCACTCGAATGTGAACGAGGTTGTCTTTTTGACCGAAAACTTTCTGATTCTGTGAAAAAGGGTTTGCTGAAGAGGCGAACACATGATTGACTTTGATTACATGCAAGCACACTCTCTTTGACAGGTGAGTCGAAGTCGCCTCGCGTCGAAGGCAGCCTGAAGCTGAGCTACAAGGTGGAGGAGAAGACTCAATCACAGGAGGCCAAAGTTCAAAGTTTGTCTGTGGAGCAGGAGAACCTGGGTCTGCACAGACTTGCTGCAAAGGCACAACTCATGGAGCTGGTGGATCAGCACTCTGCCCTGCATGGTAGCGACGGCGAAAAGGTGGACGAGAGTGCCAAATCCGAGATTCGTCAGCAAATTGTCGACATATCGACCAACACCAACGTGATTTCACCCTTCACCTCCTTTGTTGGTGTGGATCCGGACAAAATAGGTATGGTGGATAGTGGTCACGGTGCAGCATGGAAATAAGCTCTGACTGCGTTTGAGCATTAGCGTTTGGTAGGAGTGGGATTAGATTTGCGTTGACGAACCTGTGCAAGAGTTAGATGGGTTTAGCACTTACATGGGGTTAGGAATCCGCGTAGTTGAATGTACTCATTTTAGAGGGAAGAGGGTCAGCAACTTGACATTGATTCGCGGAATATGCCTGTATTATCAGCGTACAAATTCTGACTTTGGAGATGGATAGTTGGTCCGGAATGTACAACTGCTTAGATACATTTTACGTCGGTAGGCGGGCACTTCTTTAGTTGTATTCTATTTCTTTTAGAAAATTTCGTGAGACCTGGACGTGAGTTGTTAAATTCTTTTCCAAAGGCACACTTGACATTTTGACAGTTGTAACACAATGCGCTTGTCATTGCAGCCAGACGACCCAATTTGCCACCACGTAAGCGACGGAACCCACGTTCTTTTTGAATCACGCACCTCATCCCCCTTTCTTTCTAATCTTCTGCATTCGTTTCTCACCTTTATTTAGCCATGGTGCTCTGTTCAAGTAAGTTTACAGTTCTATCCAGGTTCCCAGCGACCTTACTTTCTTGGATTTTTCGCTTTTTTATTTTGTGAACCCCTTTTTTACTAAACACTTTAGATGTCCCCACTGCTAAGTGTAAGTGCATTTTTTCTGTTCTTCCTCTTTTAAACAACCGTGGTGCGACTTTTAGCATTTTTAAAGAGTACGCCAGATTGAGAGAATGGTTTATTCGGCAAAGTCCAAACAATGATTCATTTAGATGAGTGTTCTTTAAACCTTTGTAGTTGCTGCCGCTGGATTTGGTAAGTAACGCGTGCAACGCAGTGATATTAAAACCAGTTTTTATAATGCGAAGAATGCACCTAAATTCCCTGTTTCTTTAGAAATTGCCTTAATTGTCACAATCGCTTTGCATTACTTGATGACTTGGCGACTGATTGGCTTTAAAATCGAATTTGATTTCATAATACTAAATGAATTCATAACATGCTCTCAGAAGGATGCAAAAACCTAATTTGCTTTGCACTATTTTGATTTGGCAAGCGTGCTCCTTTGAGATGGCTCAATCCTCACTTATTATTCCAGAGTTTTGTTTAATCTCTTCTAATTTACTTATTCCTTTGTCCCCTTCGAATCTTCTCGAAATTCGTAATAATCATGCATAACTGATTTGTCGAATGGTTAGGCGGTTGATAGCTTGCCCAAAAAGACGAGTTTCATGTAGGCTGTGTAATATTACTTGCAGTAACTCCGTTTTTCTATCCCAACTTTTAGCCGCACCCGCTGCCCCATGTGAGTAATAATTGTTGGTATCTTATTCATCCCTTTAAATGAATTTTATTTTGCATGCAAGCATATGAAAGTTAGGGTCAATTTACACCTTTCTCTTTTAACAATGGCAAACGAGCAGATGAGGAGCATATTCCAAATGGTAAAGGCCAAATAGCATTCAAATCATTGCTGACGAAGTCTTGTGCACAATTTGTCTTGTTTGGGCTTTCTTGTCACGCAAAAAATCAAATTGTCTTATTTAAAAATTATGTTTTAGTGCTTGGTTCGGGTAAGTGCTTTTGTATTTGCGCAGAGATATCCGAGAATCTAACGTTTCGTTTGGATTTGCAATAAGCTCACGCATTTAAATTATCATGATGCAGAAGGCTGTATGAAAAGCGACCCTTAGGAATGCTAAGAATGCGGTAAACTTTCCTGTGCTTCAAGAAAGTGTACCGGTTTAAAATGTCTTACTTTCCACTTCCTAATGATTGTGAGACGGGTTGCCTTTGACGTTTCTATTTTGTCAGAACTTTTTACGTGAAGGCAGAAAATCGCTTCGTTTGACTCCATTTTAGGATACAGCGCGCGTATGTGCTTGCAAAATTTTTCTTTAGTACTGTTGTCCGTAACGCCCACCAACATTTCAGCTGAATACGTATTAATCTCGTACGATTTCCCACTACTACGTGTTTCATTAGAATCAGAGAGCCAAATGGCCTCCCTTACGTTACAAAGCTAGCCTTTTTGACTACCTGGAGTAATGGCAGAGGCAGGGCTGCTACCACTTCTTCTTGTCAATGCTTGTGGATGGTTTGCAAATAGCCGTAGGTAAAAACAAGTACTTCGACGAGTAGCCTTTCACCACTTTTTCCGAAAAGTGGAGCTTTTTCCTGTGTATATAGGTCACAAGTAAAGAAACAGGTGCTGTGAAATAGTGTAGTAGAAGAAACCCTTGGAGATGGGAAGAGGTGGAGCTTCCTGTGAATGCAGGAGGTGCCATGATGTGTGCAGTTGCATTTCAGTGCCTGCTGGTGCCGGGGCTGCACAACTTGTGAATCCAGTCACTTTCGTAGTCGTTGGCTTTCCTCGCGTCCATTAGTCGCTGTGCGCCACTTCTTCTCCTGAAGCACGCCTTTTCTCTGTTTTATTTAGCACACTACTTTGAATTAGGAAGAGAGGTTGTGTGTGTGAAGCCATTGGGCACCAAGTTGTTCCACCGAAATTTTGACAAACGTCCTCCAAATTAATCACCACATTTGCATTGTAGGCATGCCCGCAGGTACGTGTTCCCCTTTCAAAGCATAGACACTTTCTCCTGGAAAACCACTTTGGACTATCCAGTGCACAGTAGTGCGGCTACCCACTTGCTTGTTGTTGTGTAGCGGACGATGTCGCAGTAATGCTAATTTTCCTTTTGCACAAGAAGGAGATTGTAGCCAACCGACTTTTAGGACGGAGACATCCTACCATTAAGACTTTTGTCTAATCTGAGAAACGCTTGTTTGTACAATCACCTGGTGAGCCTCTGAGTGGTGCGTGGTTCTGCTGGTTAGTCAGTCAGTCAGTTAGTTAGTTAGTTGTACCTGTTTCCACTGTCACACACGAATGTCTGCTTTGACGTTGAAGTTGGGTGTCGCTGTGACTTCTTTCTCACTCAAATGCGTGCCTTAGCAATGTGGTGTTGACGCAAGTCTTGTATGTGGCCTTGAGGATGGTTGCATTGACCTCCTTGGTGACCCCGGTCCTGAAGACTTTTTAAGTCCAGTTGGTATTGTAGTATTCACCAGTAGCAATGCGGTATACATTTGTTAAGATTTGCCAACTTCTTGATTTCCATCACGTTATTTCAAATCACGCTCTTACATTGACGTAAAAGATCGCATCAAATTGAGTTGTAGAATGTTTATATTGCTGTCAAAATGTCCTGCTTTGTGAGACTCGTGTCTAATCTACGGAATGCTTATGCGTGCATTCATTTGTTTTGCCTTTTAGTTGCGCACAGTTCTGTCGATTAGTTGTGCCTTATTTTATGTATCCACTGTATTTGCTGATCAAGCTTTACCAAGTTCCTAATTTCCAACATGTTTATTTTTTGTATTATGAAGTAAGATTGTATGCATGCGCGAGTAACGGAATTATATTAAATGCTTCCCGAAGCATCTCTCATGCACTTATTCTAGTCTATATTGAAATCGCACCATTCCAAAGTAGGATGGAAGAATATACACTACGAACGCCTAATTGGATTGAGTGACTGGTAGCGTAGGCCAACGTGGCTGGGATACTCCCGTAGTTGTGTAGTGCATTGCATCATCTCTCTGCATTGATTTGGGTAGTGTTGGCTTAAGAACGAATGTGGTAGTATGCCGATGCAGTCAAACGCCAAGTTGGAAGTGCTATCAAGGTATTGCGGTCAGACGAAAGATAAATCCATTGCAACATGAATATTTGACATTTCCACCCGCTAGTTTTTCTACAGTAATCCAATTTAATTGGCATCTACACGCATGCCTTTGAAAAATCTAACATTAATTGGTGCTTATGGTGGAAACAGCTTCTATTGGGTCATGTAACAATTTTTCTTTTATCCGACCGATTCTTCACATTTTCATTTTTTCCTCGTTCTTATAGCCATTGTTCCTCGCCTAGCTCGTAAGTGGAAGATTTTCACTTGATCTTCAAAAGCGTCTCGGTTTATAAGGTTGCTTTACACCTCCTTCTAATATGGAACCTAAATAACTTCTGCATTTATATTTGGGTTCGCAGTTGTTTGTATCCGCACTCTTTACCAATCATTGTGTGATATTTTTATTTTAAATTTTGCCAACTGCTTGGCTCAAGAAGCAAGGTCATGTGCACGTGTGCATAAGATAATTTAAGATTAAATTATTCCGCCGGAATTTCGTCACATGCTTCTCAAATAAGTTGCTTGTGCGTCCAATTAATTCTCGTTTTAAGTCGTATTAAGTCAAAGCAGCATAAAAGAACGTGTAGTACTAACGCACGGGGGGATGAGTGGGTGGCGGTGTGGGACAGTGTGAGTGGAATACTCGCGTGGTTGTGTAAGGTTTCGGTGGCCTCCCTGTAGATGTGCAGGCGGAGAGACTACTGACATGTCTCGAAAACCAGGTCACCGGGCAAGTGTATAGTGTCTCACGGTTAATGTGCGTGTAACCAAACATGCAACATTTAATCAAAATATTGAAACACAGCAACTCATATGCCGGACATTTCTATCCGTCATTCATCCTGCGTTAACCCGTCTTAGTTGAAGTCCATTTACTTAACTTCATATAATCTTTTGATAAATAAAAGTTTGTGGCATAAACTAATTGAATTGTGCCAATTTCAAATTCATCGCTTAACCAATCATTTGTTTACTATTTCATCCCCTGTGCGTTTCGAAGATGGAATCTGTGAAGAAGCATGTGAGTGTAGTGTGGATATTAACTACTCTAACTTTATTTTCACTCAAAAAGAGCTAAGACACGCTCCCACGCATTGTAGATTTATGTGCGGGTACGTATTACTCTTTTAATGCATAAAACGAGCATTTGTGACACGTCATCTCCCCTTGTAGTTATGTATTTCAGAGCAAAGTAGTTAGTCGATTTGGTTTTTGAAAATGACGGATGTAATTAACTGTCTCTCAAAAGCGGGTGTTTTCAGGATTCAAAAACTAGCTAATTTAAAGTGTTTGTGTGAAAGTTAAGAGGCTACTATGTCTAGTTGTTTATTTACTTTGTAGCGGTGGACTGCGATGTTGGTAAGTCATGCGTACATTTTACTGTCACATAAATGTCTGAGTCGATGCTTAAACTAGAAGTTGGCATCGCTGTTCTGAGTGGAGTGATATTTTATGAGACACTAAAATGCACCAAAACACGTGTCTTTTAAAACATTTTTTTGCAACCGAGTTGACATCACACAACTTCTGGGTATTTCAAGGACTCTGAAGGACCGGCTTTTTCCCTGAACATTTGGGAATATTGGGATGCGTGCTGATCAAAATTGGCATGCTGACCTCTTTTTTGCCTTTCCTTGGCTATACCTGCCGTCATTGACTCACGTAATATTTGTTTACGGGAGAAAGTGCTTAAGAATTCTGTTAGGCGTGGTGAAAGTCGATTAACAAAGGCGTGGTGGATCTGGTCAGCTAAAGCCAGCTGCTCTAAAGTATTCAGTGTGAGAGCAAAGGCGCTCAAGATGGGCACACATTGGTTGCACGAAGGAAGTGTAATGCTTGATCATACCCTGACTGTGGTAAATTGCATAGCCTTGGTGTCATTCGTGAGTGATTTGGAGAACACATTTACAAAGCTATAGGTGGAGAAGATTCAGACAGCACGCTTTAGTCCACATTGCTATTGTTTCACACTTGTTGGTGATGATGGTGGATCTGCGTGCTTGCCCACGTTTCGTCACATGTTATGATACGATCCTGCAAATCTTTGTTCGTCAGCTTAGTACAAAGTTCAACTCTGCTCTGTAGCGGTTGAGAGCCCAGCTCTGTCTTGGCAGCCAGCGTGCGTGTGCCAATATTTGAATGCATGGATTATGACCGGTTGTGATGTGATATTTGTTGCTGCCACAGAAAGGTTCTTTTTTAGTTGATTTCTTCTATCAGCAGATTATTGCTACATTTGCTCTTGCTTCGTGAGGCGGGGCAAGTTCATTAAAAACAAAATTGGATAATTAGCACTTCGTATCGTTGCGTTGTCAATCGATTTCCATACATGTCCTCTGACCACCTTGGCGATTCTATTTTCAAATTGCATGTTCTACTTTATTAGAAGTGTTTGTTAATGCTTTGTCATGGAAATACACTTGGACTTCAAGCATTTCAACTCGTTGGTGCACAAATCAGGAGCCATTCTTCTGTATTGGGAGTAATTTTCCTTACTAGTTGCTAATGTACCTAAGATGACGGCATCTTGCGCCTTGAACATGTGGTACTAAGTAGTACTTCTGACAAATGGTCTCCAAGCGGCTGACATCGCCTCGCATTATTATCTACTTTCCCAAGCGGCCTTACCTGATGCCCGCGTTCGATGTTAAAACGTAGAGACTCGGAGGCTCCTCTGCATCCACACCTAAGAGGAGCGGGTAGTTATGCGTGCAGACGAGGTCATTATGCCATCACCTGGGTGGTTGAAAAGTGGAGACTTGCCTTGCTAAATATTACCCTGAAGTGAATGCTTCCGCATCTCATTGGTTTGGGCTGTCCTGGCATCCCGATGCTCTCTTCCACTTCACTGGCTTCAGACTGTAGTGCCACGCCAACTGCGGCATTGTTGTTTTTCCAGGCATTACAACCTACTCCATTTTGTAGGTCCCGCAGCTTCTCAAAGCCTTCTCTCTATTTCTGTTTGGAACTGCCTTTTTGTCGTTACTTTTAAGATGAAGTCGTATTGAATACCGCTTAAGTATCAAACAATTCTTCTTTCACTGTTCCATGTCAGACGGAGTGCAGTAAGCCAAGCTCCAAAGTGAAACTCACTTCATTTTATGTCATATGCGTTTATTTTGCCCCTTCGAATACGGTATCAGTTGTTTGTTGAAAGAAAAAGAGCATTTTCTCAAGAATGCGTTTCCATGCATGTATTTTAAAATACAGACTGAGACCTATTCGGTAAGCTCTCTATCTTTAACAACGTTTTGTTTTTTCCTCCAAGTGTAAAAGGAATAAAAATGTTTAAGATTTAGGCAGCTCCCCACCCACCTTCAAGAGTGGTAGAAGAAAGCTTAAAGCAAAGTGTTCTGGTATGTCACTGGTAATTTTACGTGCCTTCCTTATTCACTAAAAGCCGATAACGGTTTCACGCTTGTGGATCTTGCTCTAACGGCATGCTCGGATTTTCTAGCACAATTTCCACCAATCTTACATCTTAACGTGTAACAATGCCGTCTAGATGAAGGACCCACGCCTTCCGACACGGTTGTGCTTGTCGTGGAATTGCAAGATTTCGACGGCTACTGGCTTCTAAACAAGGATCTGGCCAAAGTCTTAAACTCACCTCTTTCTCAGTTAACTTCTTCAAAGCCTTCTGATGGTTAGTTCAGTGTTGTGGATGTATGTTCTAGTAGATTCCCCTCCTAACTAATTCGACGGCATGTCCCACTCAGAGTGAGAGGATGTCACTCCTAGGCCGCATTTTTAGCCAACTTTCTTAGTATGAGACTAGAGTAAAAGGTTAACTCCTCCTCAGCACAGGCGCTAGTCTCTTCAAGCTTTTCTTTTTGCTTTTTGTAGTGAACGACACGAAAATGTGGGCCACAGCACTTGTTATCGCCTATTTACAAACACATATGGCCTCGAGGAAGGAGGAGTGGGAGATGGTGGTGCAGAAGGCCATGGACTGGTTGAAGGAGACTTGCCCCAACCCAGGGGCTCTTCTTAAGAAGGCCAAAACAGCACTGAAAAGAATTCTGCCAAAGTCATGACGTGTAATCCCCTTCATACTACTTTAATCCACATATCTATTGGCGAAGCAGACTTTCCAACTTCTTATTTCGTGAAATACATATCAGAATTACCATTTTTACATGTAATGACCGCTTAGGAGTGCATTTTGAGCTGCCATCAAAAGAGGCGGCATCAATTGCTTCGGCGATAATGGATGTGCAGTTTCCGTACCTCTCGAAGGGCAAAAGGCGTCAAATTACAGCTCGACAGGAAGGACTTGTATTAGACTTTCATTGACCTGTTATTTGAAGAACATAGGAACATAAATGTCTAAAAAATGCAACGTTTTGAACGCCAAATAGGCAGTCAAGTTTTTTAAATTTGTTGTGGGACATAGGTAGAACATCTCTCAACTTGGTCAACCGCCTACCGTGTCGGTCTCTGCATTTACGTGCAAGTGGGAACATCTTGACATTTTAATCCATGCTAACGAATCCCAATTTTCGCCCTTGTAGGATTGTTTGTCATCGTTCTGTGGAAGGAGCACTTGGATTTTACCTGCACTTACCACTTTTTGCTCCTACAGAAATGCTTAGTAAACAGGGTAGTTCAGTTACCTGGCGCTTTGTCATAACCAGATGGGTAGTGTAGGCTGCTGTTGCATGTGGCGTATTCCTTAAACGTTGTCTACCGAGACTACTAGATCTATGTATTTTTGTTCTGAGAGTGTGAAATTATTTTCGATTTAGTGATTGATGCGTCATGCTGGCATTTAATGCGCGGGCCGAAACAATGGGCGCCAGATTTGGGTAAGGGATTGTTGACAGTGAAGCATTGTTTGTTGGAACTACCGGTTTTGGTCAAGGTCACAGAGGTGGCCGTACTGCCCTAGCTGCGTGGGTAGGCCTCCGGGCCATGCCAGCAGCTTATTTCCCTCTGCCCGGTGAATACATATATTCTACCCTAGCACTCTGCCTTCATTTGCCTTCGAGGGATCCTCGGGACGCTACAACAGTGTTACAAAGTCGGTGTCCTAATCATGTAACACAGTGGTTTTCGATATTCAGCTTTAATTTATGTTACTGTTAGCTAGATTAACGTCTGAGCCAAGCTAAGTGCACCAATCCTCATCATAATGAGATGATAGACATTCTGCCCGAGTATTGTATTTTTATGCACCTACGAAGTTTCAAACGCAATATGGTATAAGAAGCTGGAACACGCTGAAGTGCTTCATTTATACGAATGTAGAACCAAATTAAATTTGGAGTGGCTGATGAGCTTATAAACTTTGTGAAGTCGCAAGGTTGCGTAGGCCTTAAATTAAATTAAAATGAATTCATCACCACAATGTATCAAAAAACTGCCAAAATAATTTGTTAAATGTGGCAATTTGTTTAGAACGTGCAAAGAGTATTTGCAATTTCGAGTCTTGACCTTGCTGTAATCTCTAATTTCCTCGCTGGTCATTTCGATGTTTGGTGGAGTGAGACAGATGCACGGTCTTGTTATTTGTGGCAAGTGGCCACAAGTACCAGTGCCGCTCGGGAAGTTTGACGCGCATGCCGTTATTATTAACAACAATGCTGAGGTGTCTTGTGAATTTATCTACAAGAACTCAACTTCCGACATAATTGAGACAGAATTTTCGTTCCCACTGGAGTCGACGGCTGCGGTGTATTACCTTGAAGCAATCATAGGCAGTAAGCGTCTGGTGGCGAACTGTAGAGAACGGATTGAGGTAAGAGCACAACTAATCCCTTGAAGGTTGTTCGCAATTGTTTGCTCCGTTAGTTTGACAAGACATTGGCATGCTTGTTTGTAATAGGCTGAAGAAACCTATAGCGAAGCAGTGGAGGCAGGTCATACTGCGTTTATGATGCAGGAGGAATACACGATGGGGGACACTTTTAGAATGAAATTGGGAAATATACCAGCTGGTGAGACAATAAAGTTGACCTTCAAATATGTGGTGCCTCTCTACTTGAGAGAGGTGGACAAAACGGTGGAGAGGTTCGCTGGTCTGCAGGAGCCCTTTGTGTTGGTCTTCTCGATGCCTCTGAACCTTGGTGAACGATACAATCCTAATCCTGGTTCGTTTTTGCCCTTTCATGTGATTTTATTGTTGGTGATGTATCAGTCACATTGAAACGCATTGTTGGAAAATAGGAGCTCACAAACGTCCTGTGGCGTCACAGAAGCCCGCGAAAATGTCCTTCACAGCCGACATACACGCGGGTGGTGGGATTGCGTCTGTCACATCGGCTCACCAGAAATTGGAAGTGAAGTATGTGGACGGAACGAAAGAGCACGCAGAGGTGACTAGTAATTCGTAGAACTGAGATGATCGTGCCTGTTTGTTAACGGTTTGAAGTGACTACACTGTAGGTGTCTGTGGCGGGAGGGGTGGATTTATCGCACGATTTGGAGGTGGAGTTGGCGTTGCAAAAGCCGCATGTGTTGTGTGCGCCTTGTGAGTTGGGGTGCACGAGCAAGGGCGGCTTTTTGAGCACGCACTGTATTACGGCAACATTTTTGCCCAACATTCCTCACTCGCGGGCTAGTGATGGTGACAAACGCGAAATAATCTTTGTAATTGACAGGTCAGGTGAGTGAGCCACGTTATTTTGCATGTGAAGTCTGTTTTCTACGTATTGATGCTCTGCATGAGGAGTTACTTGTTGTGGTTGCAGGAAGCATGAGTGGGTCGAAGATTGAGAAGACGAAGGAGTCGTTGTTGTTGCTTTTGAAGTCATTGCCGAAGAAATGCCGCTTTCAAATAGTTGGATTTGGGAGCACATTTCACCCTCTATTCCCTCAGTACGTCATTGGTGTAGGGTAGCATGACTGTGTGGCTGAAGTATGTGGTTGGTAATGCTGGTGTTACTGTTGAAGGCCAGTTGACTACAACAAGGAGAACGTGGAGCGAGCATTGGAGTATCAGAGGAACCTGTCAGCCAATATGGGTGGTACGGAGGTGCTTGCAGTCCTGAAATCCATCTACGATACTGCCGTGACGGGCGCAGGATGGTATAAGTGCATCATTTTCCTCACCGACGGCGAAATTTGCAATCAGGATGAGGTTAGTTGTGTGTGATCAGTAATGGTGGCGAAATCTGTTGGGTGAAAAGTCGGTGGATGTTTGCCTTGCTTGTAGGTGATTGGTCTGGTGACACGGAATCAGACATCAGCACGACTGTTTGCCATCGGTTTGGGCGAGGAGGTGAGCACGTCGTTAATTTGGGGTGTGGCTCGAGCTGGTAGAGGCACGGCTGCGTTCATTCGTAGTGAGTAAGTTCAATACCTCCCACTTCACTCTCACATATCTGGAAGGTTACTGCTTCTATTGTTTGGAAATGATTGTTCCCAATCTTTTTTTTAAACTGAAGCACTTTTTGTCGGTTGGTGCCTCGATCTACTCATCTTTTTGCTGTGATTTTGAAATCTGATGCAATAAGCCATTGAGATGTTTTTGATTGTAAGATTAATGACTCGAGCTACCCTGGGTGCGCGTTGGTAAAACCCTGTGATTTCGCATGGTACGTAATTCCATCCAGGAGCTCAGCCACCCACCCACCCACCTTTTGAGTTGCATGTTTTTCACGGTATTTTACTGGCATCCTTGCGTTGGAATTGTTGTCGATATCCTTTCTTTGCACTTGTGAGTTATAATTGACGACGAAAATGTTCTTATGGGGAACTTTGAGTGTTGGAATGACTTTGACGAATGCCGAGCTTGCGCACCTTCTGTGTGTGGAAAGGTGCGAATGAGTTTTTGTTTCAACATAAACTACTGCAAGCGTGAGTGAGGACTAAAGGCAGCCAGACATAGCCTTCTTCCTCTGCCCTCTACGGCGTCATGACGGAAGTACAAAGAGCATACTTGCTTACGCTGGGGTTGAAAGTTGCTCTGCGGAGAGGTTTTGGTGACTGGCAATAGAACATACAATCCTACGAAACCGAGTCTTCGAGGGGTGAAAATGCGAGGTTGAGGGAAGTGCAGTTCATGTGTGACAGGCAGATGCGGGCGGTGTCACAAGTGTGCAGTATTGTCCGCATTTTAATCGGTGTGTGCTGCTCGAAGGAGGGTGTGTCTATGTGTCTCTCTGGCTTTGAGATAGAGTCAGTAGGCCTGGAAGCCGACTGGACAGTGAAGTCGCCTGATGACAAAGGCAAACATGGAAGAATGCCAAATCTTGCCATGACCACAAGTGGCCATATGTAAACCCCACAAAGGAATGCTAAGCTCATGCCTAGAACCTAAACTTGTGTTTTAAGGCTGCGATGATTTTGGAATTGTGATTGTTGTTTGCTTTCATGTGGCATTGCTAAAGGGACAATTTGCGAGCAGCAACCATGTCAGTGCTGAGCTCGGCTCTGCAGCCAATGCTGACGGATGTGGAGTTGAAGTGGGATGTCAAGGTGGATGGAAAGGCTGCAGACATCCTCACCATCCCCTCACAGCTGCCACCACTCTTCTCGGGCGTTTTCATGACTGCGTTTGGTGTCATCCAAGCAGGTGAGCAATCTTCCCAACCCCACTCTATTTATCTTGCTTTATAGTGGTGCTGTTGCATTGGTCCACCTGCACAAAGTCACACGGAATGGGACCTAGATCCCACGAAGTTGTAGTTGTGATTGCAACTGCGTGAATCTCCACCTTATCACCTGCGATGGGTGGAGGCACGACCCTGTCCTTGAAGCTAGTGTGCGTGTTTGTACTTTCAAATGTTCCTCCCCTTACAATGCATGACTAAGCAATCGTGTTTTGTTGTCACTTGATATGGTGATCACCTTTGCCACAGAAATGTTAGTCCTTTTAGGAATACATCTTAATGCCATCATGTCCTCTTGGAACAACTTGCATTACTTGAATCTTCTCCTGCTCATTTGCCTACTGCGGACACACCTTTCGTACTGTCACTCGAATGTGAACGAGGTTGTCTTTTTGACCGAAAACTTTCTGATTCTGTGAAAAAGGGTTCGCTGAAGAGGCGAACACATGATTGACTTTGATTATATGCAAGCACACTCTCTTTGACAGGTGAGTCGAAGTCGCCTCGCGTCGAAGGCACCCTGAAGCTGAGCTACAAGGTGGAGGAGAAGACTCAATCACAGGAGGCCAAAGTTCAAAGTTTGTCTGTGGAGCAGGAGAACCTGGGTCTGCACAGACTTGCTGCAAAGGCACAACTCATGGAGCTGGTGGATCAGCACTCTGCCCTGCATGGTAGCGACGGCGAAAAGGTGGACGAGAGTGCCAAATCCGAGATTCGTCAGCAAATTGTCGACATATCGACCAACACCAACGTGATTTCACCCTTCACCTCCTTTGTTGGTGTGGATCCGGACAAAATAGGTATGGTGGACAGTGGTCACGGTGCAGCATGGAAATAAGCTCTGACTGCGTTTGAGCATTATCGTTTGGTAGGAGTGGGATTAGATTTGCGTTGACGAACATGTGCAGGAGGCAGATGGGTTTAGCACTTACATGAATGTACTCATTTTAGAGGGAAGAGGGTCAGCAACTTGACATTGATTCGCGGAATATGCCTGTATTATCAGCGTACAAATTCTGACTTTGGAGATGGATAGTTGGTCCGGAATGTACAACTGCTTAGATACATTTTACGTCGGTAGGCGGGCACTTCTTTAGTTGTATTCTATTTCTTTTAGAAAATTTCGTGAGACCTGGACGTGAGTTGTTAAATTCTTTTCCAAAGGCACACTTGACATTTTGACAGAGTTATAACGCAATGCGCTTGTCATTGCAGCCAGACGACCCAATTTGCCACCACGTAAGCGACGGAACCCACGTTCTTTTTGAATCACGCACCTCATCCCCCTTTCTTTCTAATCTTCTGCATTCGTTTCTCACCTTTATTTAGCCATGGTGCTCTGTTCAAGTAAGTTTACAGTTCTATCCAGGTTCCCAGCGACCTTACTTTCTTGGATTTTTCGCTTTTTTATTTTGTGAACCCCTTTTTTACTAAACACTTTAGATGCCCCCACTGCTAAGTGTAAGTGCATTTTTTCTGCTCTTCCTCTTTTGAACAACCGTGGAGCGACTTTTAGCATTTTTAAAGAGTACGCCAGATTGAGAGAATGGTTTATTCGGCAAAGTCCAAACAATGATTCATTTAGATGAGTGTTCTTTAAACCTTTGTAGTTGCTGCCGCTGGATTTGGTAAGTAACGCGTGCAACGCAGTGATATTAAAACCAGTTTTTATAATGCGAAGAATGCACCTAAATTCCCTGTTTCTTTAGAAATTGCCTTAATTGTCACAATCGCTTTGCATTACTTGATGACTTGGCGACTGATTGGCTTTAAACTCGAATTTGATTTCATAATACTAAATGAATTCATAACATGCTCTCAGAAGGATGCAAAAACCTAATTTGCTTTGCACTATTTTGATTTGGCAAGCGTGCTCCTTTGAGATGGCTCAATCCTCATTTATTATTCCAGAGTTTTGTTTAATCTCTTCTAATTTACTTATTCCTTTGTCCCCTTCGAATCTTCTCGAAATTCGTAATCATCATGCATAACTGATTTGCCGAATGGTTAGGCGGTTGATAGCTTGCCCAAAAAGACGAGTTTCATGTAGGCTGTGTAATATTACTTGCAGTAACTCCGTTTTTCTATCCCAACTTTTAGCCGCACCCGCTGCCCCATGTGAGTAATAATTGTTGGTATCTTATTCATCCCTTTAAATGAATTTTATTTTGCATGCAAGCATAAGAAAATTATGGTCAATTTACACCTTCTCTTTTAACAATGGCAAACGAGCAGATGAGGAGCATATTCCAAATGGTAAAGGCCAAATAGCATTCAAATCATTGCTGACAAAGTGTTGTGCACAATTTGTCTTGTTTGGGCTTTCTTGTCACGCAAAAAATCAAATTGTCTTATTTAAAAATTATGTTTTAGTGCTTGGTTCGGGTAAGTGCTTTTGTATTTGCGCAGAGATATCCGAAAATCTAACGGTTCGTTTGGATTTGCAATGAGCTCACGCATTTAAATTATCATGATGCAGAAGGCTGTATGAAAAGTGACCCTTAGAAATGCTAAGAATGCGGTAAACTTTCCTGTGCTTCAAGAAAGTGTACCGGTTTAAAATGTCTTACTTTCCACCTCCTAATGATTGTGAGACGGGTTGCCTTTGACGTTTCTATTTTGTCAGAACTTTTTTACGTGAAGGCAGAAAATCGCTTCGTTTGACTCCATTTTAGGATACAGCGCGCGTATGTGCTTACAAAATTTTTCTTTAGTACTGTTGTCCGTAACGCCTACCAACTTTTTAGCTGAATATTTATTAATCTCGCACGATTTCCCATTACTGGGTATTTCAATAGAATCAGAGAGCCAAATGGCCTCCCTTACGTTACAAAGCTAGCCTTTTTGACTACCTGGAGTAATGGCAGAGGCAGGGCTGCTACCACTTCTTCTTGTCAATGCTTGTGGATGGTTTGCAAATAGCCGTAGGTAAAAACAAGTACTTCGACGAGTAGCCTTTCACCACTTTTTCCGAAAAGTGGAGCTTTTTCCTGTGTATATAGGTCGCAAGTAAAGAAACAGGTGCTGTGAAATAGTGTAGTAGAAGAAACCCTTGGAGATGGGAAGAGGTGGAGCTTCCTGTGAATGCAGGAGGTGCCATGATGTGTGCAGTTGCATTTCAGTGCCTGCTGGTGCCGGGGCTGCACAACTTGTAAATCCAGTCACTTTCGTAGTCGTTGGCTGTCCTCGCGTCCATCAGTCGCTGTGCGCCACTTCTTCTCTTGAAGCACGCCTTTCCTCTGTTTTATTTAGCACACTACTTTGAATTAGGAAGAGAGGTTGTGTGTGTGAGGCCATTGGGCACCAAGTTGTTCCACCGAAATTTTGACAAACGTCCTCCAAATTAATCACCTCATTTGCATTGTAGGCATGCCCGCAGGTACGTGTTCCCCTTTCAAAGCATAGACACTTTCTCCTGGAAAACCGCTTTGGACTATCCAGTGCACAGTAGTGCGGCTACCCACTTGCTTGTTGTTGTGTACCGGACGATGCCGCAGTAATGCTAATTTTCCTTTTGCACAAGAAGGAGATTGTAGCCAACCGACTTTTAGGACGGAGACATCCTACCATTAAGACTTTTGTCTAATCTGAGAAACGCTTGTTTGTACAATCACCTGGTGAGCCTCTGAGTGGTGCGTGGTTCTGCTGGTTAGTCAGTCAGTGAGTTATTTAGTTAGTTGTGCCTGTTTCCATTGTCACACACGAATGTCTGCCTTGACGTTGAAGTTGGGTGTCGCTGTGACTTCTTTCGCACTCAAATGCGTGCCTTAGCAATGTGGTGTTGACGCAAGTCTTGTATGTGGCCTTGAGAATGGTTGCATTGACCTCCTTGGTGACCCCGGTCCTGAAGACTTTTTAAGTCCAGTTGGTATTGTAGTATTCACCAGTAGCAATGCGGTATATATTTGTCAAGATTTGCCAACTTCTTGATTTCCATCACGTTATTTCAAATCACGCTCTTACATTGACGTAAAAGATCGCATCAAATTGAGTTGTAGAATGTTTATATTGTTGTCAAAATGTCCTGCTTTGTGAGACTCGTGTCTAATCTACGGAATGCTTATGCGTGCATTCATTTGTTTTGCCTTTTAGTATCGCACGCTTCTGTCGATTAGTTGTGCCTTATTTTATGTACCCACTGTATTTGCTGATCATTGTGTAGCATTGATGTTTCAAGCTTTACCAAGTTCCTAATTTCCAACATGTTTATTTTTTGTATTATGAAGTAAGATTGTATGCATGCGCGAGTAACGGAATTATATTAAATGCTTCCCGAAGCATCTCTCATGCACTTATTCTAGTCTATATTGAAATCGCACCATTCCAAAGTAGGATGGAAGAATATACACTACGAACGCCTAATTGGATTGAGTGACTGGTAGCGTAGGCCAACGTGGCTGGGATACTCCCGTAGTTGTGTAGCGCATTGCATCATCTCTCTGCATTGATTTGGGTAGTGTTGGCTTAAGAACGAATGTGGTAGTATGCCGATGCAGTCAAACGCCAAGTTGGAAGTGCTATCAAGGTATTGCGGTCAGACGAAAGATAAATCCATTGCAACATGAATATTTGACATTTCCACCCGCTAGTTTTTCTACAGTAATCCAATTTAATTGGCATCTACACGCATGCCTTTGAAAAATCTAACATTAATTGGTGCTTATGGTGGAAACAGCTTCTATTGGGTCATGTAACAATTTTTCTTTTATCCGACCGATTCTTCACATTTTCATTTTTTCCTCGTTCTTATAGCCATTGTTCCTCGCCTAGCTCGTAAGTGGAAGATTTTCACTTGATCTTCAAAAGCGTCTCGGTTTATAAGGTTGCTTTACACCTCCTTCTAATATGGAACCTAAATAACTTCTGCATTTATATTTGGGTTCGCAGTTGTTTGTATCCGCACTCTTTACCAATCATTGTGTGATATTTTTATTTTAAATTTTGCCAACTGCTTGGCTCAAGAAGCAAGGTCATGTGCACGTGTGCATAAGATAATTTAAGATTAAATTATTCCGCCGGAATTTCGTCACATGCTTCTCAAATAAGTTGCTTGTGCGTCCAATTAATTCTCGTTTTAAGTCGTATTAAGTCAAAGCAGCATAAAAGAACGTGTAGTACTAACGCACGGGGGGATGAGTGGGTGGCGGTGTGGGACAGTGTGAGTGGAATACTCGCGTGGTTGTGTAAGGTTTCGGTGGCCTCCCTGTAGATGTGCAGGCGGAGAGACTACTGACATGTCTCGAAAACCAGGTCACCGGGCAAGTGTATAGTGTCTCACGGTTAATGTGCGTGTAACCAAACATGCAACATTTAATCAAAATATTGAAACACAGCAACTCATATGCCGGACATTTCTATCCGTCATTCATCCTGCGTTAACCCGTCTTAGTTGAAGTCCATTTACTTAACTTCATATAATCTTTTGATAAATAAAAGTTTGTGGCATAAACTAATTGAATTGTGCCAATTTCAAATTCATCGCTTAACCAATCATTTGTTTACTATTTCATCCCCTGTGCGTTTCGAAGATGGAATCTGTGAAGAAGCATGTGAGTGTAGTGTGGATATTAACTACTCTAACTTTATTTTCACTCAAAAAGAGCTAAGACACGCTCCCACGCATTGTAGATTTATGTGCGGGTACGTATTACTCTTTTAATGCATAAAACGAGCATTTGTGACACGTCATCTCCCCTTGTAGTTATGTATTTCAGAGCAAAGTAGTTAGTCGATTTGGTTTTTGAAAATGACGGATGTAATTAACTGTCTCTCAAAAGCGGGTGTTTTCAGGATTCAAAAACTAGCTAATTTAAAGTGTTTGTGTGAAAGCTAAGAGGCTACTATGTCTAGTTGTTTATTTACTTTGTAGCGGTGGACTGCGATGTTGGTAAGTCATGCGTACACTTTACTGTCACATAAATGTCTGAGTCGATGCTTAAACTAGAAGTTGGCATCGCTGTTCTGAGTGGAGTGATATTTTATGAGACACTAAAATGCACCGAAACACGTGTCTTTTAAAACATTTTTTTGCAACCGAGTTGACATCACACAACTTCTGGGTATTTCAAGGACTCTGAAGGACCGGCTTTTTCCCTGAACATTTGGGAATATTGGGATGCGTGCTGATCAAAATTGGCATGCTGACCTCTTTTTTGCCTTTCCTTGGCTATACCTGCCGTCATTGACTCGCGTAATATTTGTTTACGGGAGAAAGTGCTTAAGAATTCTGTTAGGCGTGGTGAAAGTCGATTAACAAAGGCGTGGTGGATCTGGTCAGCTAAAGCCAGCTGCTCTAAAGTATTCAGTGTGAGAGCAAAGGCGCTCAAGATGGGCACACATTGGTTGCACGAAGGAAGTGTAATGCTTGATCATACCCTGACTGTGGTAAATTGCATAGCCTTGGTGTCATTCGTGAGTGATTTGGAGAACACATTTACAAAGCTATAGGTGGAGAAGATTCAGACAGCACGCTTTAGTCCACATTGCTATTGTTTCACACTTGTTGGTGATGATGGTGGATCTGCGTGCTTGCCCACGTTTCGTCACATGTTATGATACGATCTTGCAAATCTTTGTTCGTCAGCTTAGTACAAAGTTCAACTCTGCTCTGTAGCGGTTGAGAGCCCAGCTCTGTCTTGGCAGCCAGCGTGCGTGTGCCAATATTTGAATGCATGGATTATGACCGGTTGTGATGTGATATTTGTTGCTGCCACAGAAAGGTTCTTTTTTAGTTGATTTCTTCTATCAGCAGATTATTGCTACATTTGCTCTTGCTTCGTGAGGCGGGGCAAGTTCATTAAAAACAAAATTGGATAATTAGCACTTCGTATCGTTGCGTTGTCAATCGATTTCCATACATGTCCTCTGACCACCTTGGCGATTCTATTTTCAAATTGCATGTTCTACTTTATTAGAAGTGTTTGTTAATGCTTTGTCATGGAAATACACTTGGACTTCAAGCATTTCAACTCGTTGGTGCACAAATTAGGAGCCATTCTTCTGTATTGGGAGTAATTTTCCTTACTAGTTGCTAATGTACCTAAGATGACGGCATCTTGCGCCTTGAACATGTGGTACTAAGTAGTACTTCTGACAAATGGTCTCCAAGCGGCTGACATCGCCTCGCATTATTATCTACTTTCCCAAGCGGCCTTACCTGATGCCCGCGTTCGATGTTAAAACGTAGAGACTCGGAGGCTCCTCTGCATCCACACCCAAGAGGAGCGGGTAGTTATGCGTGCAGACGAGGTCATTATGCCATCACCTGGGTGGTTGAAAAGTGGAGACTTGCCTTGCCAAATATTACCCTGAAGTGAATGCTTCCGCATCTCATTGGTTTGGGCTGTCCTGGCATCCCGATGCTCTCTTCCACTTCACTGGCTTCAGACTGTAGTGCCACGCCAACTGCGGCATTGTTGTTTTTCCAGGCATTACAACCTACTCCATTTTGTAGGTCCCGCAGCTTCTCAAAGCCTTCTCTCTATTTCTGTTTGGAACTGCCTTTTTGTCGTTACTTTTAAGATGAAGTCGTATTGAATACCGCTTAAGTATCAAACAATTCTTCTTTCACTGTTCCATGTCAGACGGAGTGCAGTAAGCCAAGCTCCAAAGTGAAACTCACTTCATTTTATGTCATATGCGTTTATTTTGCCCCTTCGAATACGGTATCAGTTGTTTGTTGAAAGAAAAAGAGCATTTTCTCAAGAATGCGTTTCCATGCATGTATTTTAAAATACAGACTGAGACCTATTCGGTAAGCTCTCTATCTTTAACAACGTTTTGTTTTTTCCTCCAAGTGTAAAAGGAATAAAAATGTTTAAGATTTAGGCAGCTCCCCACCCACCTTCAAGAGTGGTAGAAGAAAGCTTAAAGCAAAGTGTTCTGGTATGTCACTGGTAATTTTACGTGCCTTCCTTATTCACTAAAAGCCGATAACGGTTTCACGCTTGTGGATCTTGCTCTAACGGCATGCTCGGATTTTCTAGCACAATTTCCACCAATCTTACATCTTAACGTGTAACAATGCCGTCTAGATGAAGGACCCACGCCTTCCGACACGGTTGTGCTTGTCGTGGAATTGCAAGATTTCGACGGCTACTGGCTTCTAAACAAGGATCTGGCCAAAGTCTTAAACTCACCTCTTTCTCAGTTAACTTCTTCAAAGCCTTCTGATGGTTAGTTCAGTGTTGTGGATGTATGTTCTAGTAGATTCCCCTCCTAACTAATTCGACGGCATGTCCCACTCAGAGTGAGAGGATGTCACTCCTAGGCCGCATTTTTAGCCAACTTTCTTAGTATGAGGCTAGAGTAAAAGGTTAACTCCTCCTCAGCACAGGCGCTAGTCTCTTCAAGCTTTTCTTTTTGCTTTTTGTAGTGAACGACACGAAAATGTGGGCCACAGCACTTGTTATCGCCTATTTACAAACACATATGGCCTCGAGGAAGGAGGAGTGGGAGATGGTGGTGCAGAAGGCCATGGACTGGTTGAAGGAGACTTGCCCCAACCCAGGGGCTCTTCTTAAGAAGGCCAAAACAGCACTGAAAAGAATTCTGCCAAAGTCATGACGTGTAATCCCCTTCATACTACTTTAATCCACATATCTATTGGCGAAGCAGACTTTCCAACTTCTTATTTCGTGAAATACATATCAGAATTACCATTTTTACATGTAATGACCGCTTAGGGGTGCATTTTGAGCTGCCATCAAAAGAGGCGGCATCAATTGCTTCGGCGATAATGGATGTGCAGTTTCCGTACCACCCGAAGGCCAAAAGGCGTCAAATTACAGCTCGACAGGAAGGACTTGTATTAGACTTTCATTGACCTGTTATTTGAAGAACATAGGAACATAAATGTCTAAAAAATGCAACGTTTTTGAACGCCAAATAGGCAGTCAAGTTTTTTAAATTTGTTGTGGGACATAGGTAGAACATCTCTCAACTTGGTCAGCCGCCTACCGTGTCGGTCTCTGCATTTACGTGCAAGTGGGAACATCTTGACACTTTAATCCATGCTAACGAATCCCAATTTTCGCCTTTGTAGGATTGTTTGTCATCGTTCTGTGGAAGGAGCACTTGGATTTTACCTGCACTTACCACTTTTTGCTCCTACAGAAATGCTTAGTAAACAGGGTAGTTCAGTTACCTGGCGCTTTGTCATAACCAGATGGGTAGTGTAGGCTGCTGTTGCATGTGGCGTATTCCTTAAACGTTGTCTACCGAGACTACTAGATCTATGTATTTTTGTTCTGAGAGTGTGAAATTATTTTCGATTTAGTGATTGATGCGTCATGCTGGCATTTAATGCGCGGGCCGAAACAATGGGCGCCAGATTTGGGTAAGGGATTGTTGACAGTGAAGCATTGTTTGTTGGAACTACCGGTTTTAATCAAGGTCACAGAGGTGGCCGTACTGCCCTAGCCGCGTGGGTAGGCCTCCGGGCCACGCCAGCAGCTTATTTCCCTCTGCCCGGTGAATATATATATTCTACCCTAGCACTCTGCCTTCTTTTGCCTTCGAGGGATCCTCGGGACGCTACAACAGTGTTACAAAGTCGGTGTCCTAATCATGTAACACAGTGGTTTTCGATATTCAGCTTTAATTTATGTTACTGTTAGCTAGATTAACATCTGAGCCAAGCTAAGTGCACCAATCCTCATCATAATGAGATGATAGACATTCTGCCCGAGTATTGTATTTTTATGCACCTACGAAGTTTCAAACGCAATATGGTATAAGAAGCTGGAATACGGTGAAGTGCTTCATTTATACGAATGTAGAACCAAATTAAATTTGGAGTGGCTGATGAGCTTATAAACTTTGTGAAGTCGCAAGGTTGCGTAGGCCTTAAATTAAATTAAAATGAATTCATCACCACGATGTATCAAAAAACTGCCAAAATAATTTGTTAAATGTGGCAATTTGTTTAGAACGTGCAAAGAGTATTTGCAATTTCGAGTCTTGACCTTGCTGTAATCTCTAATTTCCTCGCTGGTCATTTCGATGTTTGGTGGAGTGAGACAGATGCACGGTCTTGTTATTTGTGGCAAGTGGCCACAAGTACCAGTGCCGCTCGGGAAGTTTGACGCGCATGCCGTTATTATTAACAACAATGCTGAGGTGTCTTGTGAATTTATCTACAAGAACTCAACTTCCGACATAATTGAGACAGAATTTTCGTTCCCACTGGAGTCGACGGCTGCGGTGTATTACCTTGAAGCAATCATAGGCAGTAAGCGTCTGGTGGCGAACTGTAGAGAACGGATTGAGGTAAGAGCACAACTAATCCCTTGAAGGTTGTTCGCAATTGTTTGCTCCGTTAGTTTGACAAGACATTGGCATGCTTGTTTGTAATAGGCTGAAGAAACCTATAGCGAAGCAGTGGAGGCAGGCCATACTGCGTTTATGATGCAGGAGGAATACACGATGGGAGACACTTTTAGAATGAAATTGGGAAATATACCAGCTGGTGAGACAATAAAGTTGACCTTCAAATATGTGGTGCCGCTCTACTTGAGAGAGGTGGACAAAACGGTGGAGAGGTTCGCTGGTCTGCAGGAGCCCTTTGTGTTGGTCTTCTCGATGCCTCTGAACCTTGGTGAACGATACAATCCTAATCCTGGTTCGTTTTTGCCCTTTCATGTGATTTTATTGTTGGTGAGGTATCAGTCACATTGAAACGCATTGTTGGAAAATAGGAGCTCACAAACGTCCTGTGGCGTCACAGAAGCCCGCGAAAATGTCCTTCACAGCCGACATACACGCGGGTGGTGGGATTGCGTCTGTCACATCGGCTCACCAGAAATTGGAAGTGAAGTATGTGGACGGAACGAAAGAGCACGCAGAGGTGACTAGTAATTCGTAGAACTGAGATGATCGTGCCTGTTTGTTAACGGTTTGAAGTGACTACACTGCAGGTGTCTGTGGCGGGAGGGGTGGATTTATCGCACGATTTGGAGGTGGAGTTGGCGTTGCAAAAGCCGCATGTGTTGTGTGCGCCTTGTGAGTTGGGGTGCACGAGCAAGGGCGGCTTTTTGGGCATGCACTGTATTACGGCAACATTTTTGCCCAACATTCCTCACTCGCGGGCTAGTGATGGTGACAAACGCGAAATAATCTTTGTAATTGACAGGTCAGGTGAGTGAGCCACGTTATTTTGCATGTGAAGTCTGTTTTCTACGTATTGATGCTCTGCATGAGGAGTTACTTGTTGTGGTTGCAGGAAGCATGAGTGGGTCGAAGATTGAGAAGACGAAGGAGTCGTTGTTGTTGTTTTTGAAGTCATTGCCGAAGAAATGCCGCTTTCAAATAGTTGGATTTGGGAGCACATTTCACCCTCTATTCCCTCAGTACGTCATTGGTGTAGGGTAGCATGACTGTGTGGCTGAAGTATGTGGTTGGTAATGCTGGTGTTACTGTTGAAGGCCAGTTGACTACAACAAGGAGAACGTGGAGAGAGCATTGGAGTATCAGAGGAACCTGTCAGCCAATATGGGTGGTACGGAGGTGCTTGCAGTCCTGAAATCCATCTACGATACTGCCGTGACAGGCGCAGGATGGTATAAGTGCATAATTTTCCTCACCGACGGCGAAATTTGCAATCAGGATGAGGTTAGTTGTGTGTGATCAGTAATGGTGGCGAAATCTGTTGGGTGAAAAGTCGGTGGATGTTTGCCTTGCTTGTAGGTGATTGGTCTGGTGACACGGAATCAGACATCAGCACGACTGTTTGCCATCGGTTTGGGCGAGGAGGTGAGCACGTCGTTAATTTGGGGTGTGGCTCGAGCTGGTAGAGGCACGGCTGCGTTCATTCGTAGTGAGTAAGTTCAATACCTCCCACTTCACTCTCACATATCTGGAAGGTTACTGCTTCTATTGTTTGGAAATGATTGTTCCCAATCTTTTTTTTAAACTGAAGCACTTTTTGTCGGTTGGTGCCTCGATCTACTCATCTTTTTGCTGTGATTTTGAAATCTGATGCAATAAGCCATTGAGATGTTTTTGATTGTAAGATTAATGACTCGAGCTACCCTGGGTGCGCGTTGGTAAAACCCTGTGATTTCGCATGGTACGTAATTCCATCCAGGAGCTCAGCCACCCACCCACCCACCTTTTGAGTTGCATGTTTTTCACGGTATTTTACTGGCATCCTTGCGTTGGAATTGTTGTCGATATCCTTTCTTTGCACTTGTGAGTTATAATTGACGACGAAAATGTTCTTATGGGGAACTTTGAGTGTTGGAATGACTTTGACGAATGCCGAGCTTGCGCACCTTCTGTGTGTGGAAAGGTGCGAATGAGTTTTTGTTTCAACATAAACTACTGCAAGCGTGAGTGAGGACTAAAGGCAGCCAGACATAGCCTTCTTCCTCTGCCCTCTACGGCGTCATGACGGAAGTACAAAGAGCATACTTGCTTACGCTGGGGTTGAAAGTTGCTCTGCGGAGAGGTTTTGGTGACTGGCAATAGAACATACAATCCTACGAAACCGAGTCTTCGAGGGGTGAAAATGCGAGGTTGAGGGAAGTGCAGTTCATGTGTGACAGGCAGATGCGGGCGGTGTCACAAGTGTGCAGTATTGTCCGCATTTTAATCGGTGTGTGCTGCTCGAAGGAGGGTGTGTCTATGTGTCTCTCTGGCTTTGAGATAGAGTCAGTAGGCCTGGAAGCCGACTGGACAGTGAAGTCGCCTGATGACAAAGGCAAACATGGAAGAATGCCAAATCTTGCCATGACCACAAGTGGCCATATGTAAACCCCACAAAGGAATGCTAAGCTCATGCCTAGAACCTAAACTTGTGTTTTAAGGCTGCGATGATTTTGGAATTGTGATTGTTGTTTGCTTTCATGTGGCATTGCTAAAGGGACAATTTGCGAGCAGCAACCATGTCAGTGCTGAGCTCGGCTCTGCAGCCAATGCTGACGGATGTGGAGTTGAAGTGGGATGTCAAGGTGGATGGAAAGGCTGCAGACATCCTCACCATCCCCTCACAGCTGCCACCACTCTTCTCGGGCGTTTTCATGACTGCGTTTGGTGTCATCCAAGCAGGTGAGCAATCTTCCCAACCCCACTCTAATAAACTTACTTCATAGTGATGCAGGCTGAGGTTAAAAAATGCTACTGACGAGGCGCAGATAGAAATCATGTTGTGATGTTTAGCCATGGAAGCTTGATTGAACTTTATTTCTTTTCCATGCGGACTAGCAATTGAGAACTTGTAACTTCCTGACACGTCGTGTCGTTGATTGAGGTGAATGAGTCTGATGCTGTTGCATTGGTCCACCTGCACAAAGTCACACAGAATGTGGCAGTGAGCTTTTGCAAGTAAAAGTGTGTTGGTGAAGGTGAAAATTGGGACCCAGATCTCATGAAGTTGTAGTCGTGATTGCAACTGTGTGGATCTCCATCGAATCACCTGAAGCTAGTGTACGTGTTTGTACTTCCAAATGTTCCTCCCATTACAATGCATGACTAAGCAATCGTGTTTTGTTGTCACTTGATATGGTGATCACCTTTGCCACAGAAATGTTAGTCCTTTTAGGAATACATCTTAATGCCATCATGTTGTCTTGGAACAACTTGCATTACTTGAATCTTCTCCTGCTCATTTGCCTACTGCGGACACACCTTTCGTACTGTCACTCGAATGTGAACGAGGTTGTCTTTTTGACCGAAAACTTTCTGATTCTGTGAAAAAGGGTTCGCTGAAGAGGCGAACACATGATTGACTTTGATTAAATGCAAGCACACTCTCTTTGACAGGTGAGTCGAAGTCGCCTCGCGTCGAAGGCACCCTGAAGCTGAGCTACAAGGTGGAGGAGAAGACTCAATCACAGGAGGCCAAAGTTCAAAGTTTGTCTGTGGAGCAGGAGAACCTGGGTCTGCACAGACTTGCTGCAAAGGCACAACTCATGGAGCTGGTGGATCAGCACTCTGCCCTGCATGGTAGCGACGGCGAAAAGGTGGACGAGAGTGCCAAATCCGAGATTCGTCAGCAAATTGTCGACATATCGACCAACACCAACGTGATTTCACCCTTCACCTCCTTTGTTGGTGTGGATCCGGACAAAATAGGTATGGTGGACAGTGGTCACGGTGCAGCATGGAAATAAGCTCTGACTGCGTTTGAGCATTAGCGTTTGGTAGGAGTGGGATTAGATTTACGTTGACGAACATGTGCAGGAGGCAGATGGGTTTAGCACTTACATGGGATTACGAATCCGCGTAGTTGAATGTACTCATTTTAGAGGGAAGAGGGTCAGCAACTTGACATTGATTCGCGGAATATGCCTGTATTATCAGCGTACAAATTCTGGCTTTGGAGATGGATAGTTGGTCCAGAATGTACAACTGCTTAGATACATTTTACGTCGGTAGGCGGGCACTTCTTTAGTTGTATTCTATTTCTTTTAGAAAATTTCGTGAGACCTGGACGTGAGTTGTTAAATTCTTTTCCAAAGGCACACTTGACATTTTGACAGAGTTCTAACACAATGCGCTTGACATTGCAGTCAGACGACCCAATTTGCCACCACGTAAGCGACGGAACCCACGTTCTTTTTGAATCACGCACCTCATCCCCCTTTCTTTCTAATCTTCTGCATTCGTTTCTCAACTTTATTTAGCCATGGTGCTCTGTTCAAGTAAGTTTACAGTTCTATCCAGGTTCCCAGCGACCTTACTTTCTTGGATTTTTCGCTTTTTTATTTTGTGAACCCCTTTTTTACTAAACACTTTAGATGCCCCCACTGCCAAGTGTAAGTGCATTTTTTCTGTTCTTCCTCTTTTAAACAACCGTGGTGCGACTTTTAGCATTTTTAAAGAGTACGCCAGATTGAGAGAATGGTTTATTCGGTAAAGTCCAAACAATGATTCATTTAGATGAGTGTTCTTTAAACCTTTGTAGTTGCTGCCGCTGGATTTGGTAAGTAACGCGTGCAACGCAGTGATATTAAAACCAATTTTTATAATGCGAAGAATGCACCTAAATTCCCTGTTTCTTTAGAAATTGCCTTAATTGTCACAATCGCTTTGCATTACTTGATGACTTGGCGACTGATTGGCTTTAAAATCGAATTTGATTTCATAATACTAAATGAATTCATAACATGCTCTCAGAAGGATGCAAAAACCTAATTTGCTTTGCACCATTTTGATTTGGCAAGCGTGCTCCTTTGAGATGGCTCAATCCTCATTTATTATTCCAGAGTTTTGTTTAATCTCTTCTAATTTACTTATTCCTTTGTCCCCTTCGAATCTTCTCGAAATTCGTAATAATCATGCATAACTGATTTGCCGAATGGTTAGGCGGTTGATAGCTTGCCCAAAAAGACGAGTTTCATGTAGGCTGTGTAATATTACTTGCAGTAACTCCGTTTTTCTATCCCAACTTTTAGCCGCACCCGCTGCCCCATGTGAGTAATAATTGTTGGTATCTTATTCATCCCTTTAAATGAATTTTATTTTGCATGCAAGCATAAGAAAATTGTGGTCAATTTACACTTTCTCTTTTAACAATGGCAAACGAGCAGATGAGGGGCATATTCCAAGTTGTAAAGGCCAAATAGCATTCAAATCATTGCTGACAAAGTGTTGTGCACAATTTATCTTGTTTGGGCTTTTTTGTCACGCGAAAAATCAAATTGTCTTATTTAAAATTATGTTTTAGTGCTTGGTTCGGGTAAGTGCTTTTGTATTTGCGCAGGGATATCCGAAAATCTAACGTTTCGTTTGGATTTGCAATGAGCTCACGCATTTAAATTATCATGATGCAGAAGGCTGTATGAAAAGCGACCCTTAGAAATGCTAAGAATGCGGTAAACTTTCCTGTGCTTCAAGAAAGTGTACCGGTTTAAAATGTCTTACTTTCCACTTCCTAATGATTGTGAGACGGGTTGCCTTTGATATTTCTATTTTGCCAAAATTTTTTTTGCGTGAAAGCAGAAAATCGCTTCGTTTGACTCCATTTTAGGATACAGCGCGCGTATGTGCTTACAAAATTTTTCTTTAGTACTGTTGTCCGTAACGCCCACCAACATTTCAGCTGAATACGTATTAATCTCGCACGATTTCCCATTACTGGGTATTTCAATAGAATCAGAGAGCCAAATGGCCTCCCTTACGTTACAAAGCTAGCCTTTTTGACTACCTGGAGTAATGGCAGAAGCAGGGCTGCTACCACTTCTTCTTGTCAATGCTTGTGGATGGTTTGCAAATAGCCGTAGGTAAAAACAAGTACTTCGACGAGTAGCCTTTTGACATTTTTTCAAAAAGTGGAGCTTTTTCCTGTGTATATAGGTCACAAGTAAAGAAACAGGTGCTGTGAAATAGTGTAGTAGAAGAAACCCTTGGAGATGGGAAGAGGTGGAGCTTCCTGTGAATGCAGGAGGTGCCATGATGTGTGCAGTTGCATTTCAGTGCCTGCTGGTGCCGGGGCTGCACAACTTGTGAATCCAGTCACTTTCGTAGTCGTTGGCTTTCCTCGCGTCCATTAGTCGCTGTGCGCCACTTCTTCTCTTGAAGCACGCCTTTCCTCTGTTTTATTTAGCACACTACTTTGAATTAGGAAGAGGTTGTGTGTGTGAGGCCATTGGGCACCAAGTTGTTCCACCGAAATTTCGACAAATGTCCTCCAAATTAATCACCACATTTGCATTGTAGGCATGCCCGCAGGTACGTGTTCCCCTTTCAAAGCATAGACACTTTCTCCTGGAAAACCACTTCGGACTATCCAGTGCACAGTAGTGCGGCTACCCACTTGCTTGTTGTTGTGTAGCGGACGATGCCGCAGTAATGCTAATTTTCCTTTTGCACAAGAAGGAGATTGTAGCCAACCGACTTTTAGGACGTGTGTTTTCTAGTATTTCGGAGACATCCTACCATTGAGACTTTTGTCTAATCTGAGAAACGCTTGTTTGTACAATCACCTGGTGAGCCTCTGAGTGGTGCGTGGTTCTGCTGGTTAGTCAGTCAGTCAGTTAGTTAGTTAGTTGTACCTGTTTCCATTGTCACACACGAATGTCTGCTTTGACGTTGAAGTTGGGTGTCGCTGTGACTTCTTTCTCACTCAAATGCGTTTCTTAGCGATGTGGTGTTGACGCAAGTCTTGTATGTGGCCTTGAGGATGGTTGCATTGACCTCCTTGGTGACCCCGGTCCTGAAGACTTTTAAGTCCAGTTGGTATTGTAGTATTCACCAGTAGCAATGCAGTATATATTTGTCGAAATTTGCCAACTTCTTGATTTCCATCACGTTATTTCAAATCACGCTCTTACATTGACGTAAAAGATCGCATCAAATTGAGTTGTAGAATGTTTATATTGTTGTCAAAATGTCCTGCTTTGTGAGACTCGTGTCTAATCTACGGAATGCTTATGCGTGCATTCATTTGTTTTGCCTTTTAGTTGCGCACGCTTCTGTCGGTTAGTTGTGCCTTATTTTATGTACCCACTGTATTTGCTGATCATTGTGTAGCATTGATGTTTCAAGCTTTACCAAGTTCCTAATTTCCAACATGTTTATTTTTTGTATTATGAAGTAAGATTGTATGCATGCGCGAGTAACGGAATTATATTAAATGCTTCCCGAAGCATCTCTCGTGCACTTATTCTAGTCTATATTGAAATCGCACCATTCCAAAGTAGGATGGAAGAATATACACTACGAACGCCTAATTGGATTGAGTGACTGGTAGCGTAGGCCAACGTGGCTGGGATACTCCCGTAGTTGTGTAGCGCCTCGACGTCCGTTTTGAGGAGGTGAGGACGCAGAGGCTAATTACATGGCCCGAAAGCCATGTCGCAGAGCGAAAGCGTGGCCTACCGTAGGCAGTATATCCGGGTAGTCAGTGCATCGTGGTTAACCAAAATATCAGATCAAAGCAACTCTTACACTTGACATTTCCGCAGGTTGGGTATCTTGTGGTAGTCTGTCCTCATTGAGGTCAATTTCCCATGGCTTTAGAATATCTAGCATTGAATGATATTTGCGGTAGAAACTCATTGAATTGCGCCAACTTCAAATACTTCATTGACCAATCATTTGTTTCCTATTTCACGCTATGTGCTTTTGGAGTATTAGCAACTGTGGCTTCATTTTCACTTAAACAGTTTTTTGAAGCATTTATCAAACTTTTAGAATCGTGCGTGGGTAAGTGTTTTTCTCTACATACATAAAACCTGTATTTTTGACATTTTACCTCCAATTCTTTTTTGAGAGTAGTGCGGCTACTTACCTGTTGGTATATATTTGGTATTATTACAATCAATCAAACTCCTTTTTAGAAAGGAGGCATTGCGATTAACTGATTCAGAAAATTACTGATGAGTAAAAACTGCCGAATAGAAGAAATTGTGATGCATGGAGTTGATTGATTGCTTTTTAGTGGATGAATGTGTTGTGGCTTAGTTATGCGTGTTTTTTGCCATCGCCCAAACCTTAGATTTTATTCTCAAGCTAACTATTGCCATTGTTGCTCTGGGTGGAGTGATACTTTCCATGTCTTTTGCAAAATTTTTGTACATTCATCCTGATATTGCATAACTTAAGGAGTTAGAATTGCCAGCCTTTTCTCTTGAATATTTAGAAATGTTATGGGACGTGTGCTGGTACAAAATAGGCCTATTGACTTCATTTTTAGCTTCCCATGACGACGCCTGGCATCATTGACTTACCTAATATCTGTTTGCAAGAGGAGATGCTTACCATCTCCACTAGGGCTGATGACAGTTGAAGAACAAAGATGTAGAACATCTGATCATTTAAAGTCGGCTGCTCCAAAGTATTGAGTGTGAGATCAAAGGCGCTGAAGAAAGTCCTAGATTGGTCGAGCGAAAGAGAAATAGTGCTCGAGCACACCCTGGGTGTGCTAGGAGCACGAATTCCATTCTGTTTGCATTCATGCTCATGAGAGTGATAGATTGCATAATCTTGGCGATACTATTAAGTGGTTCACAAGCCTATTGTCCCACATTCTTCGGTGGCATTTGCGGTATTGATGGTGGATCTACATGTTTCGTCACATGTGATAATGCGATCTTGCACTTCATTGTCAGCCCTGTTAATGCATCGCATCAGCTTAGATTAACGTCCAGCTCTGCCTTGGCGGCCAGTTTGCGTGTATCCACTTCCGAAATTGCTCACATTTGAATGCATGATCATTTATGATATGTTGTGGTGTGATGTGGTATTTGATGTGGGGAAGTTAGCCAAGGACAAATTCGGACAATTCGCACTTTGTCTCGTTGCGCTGTCAATCGACATCTATTCATGTTCCCTAACCAACCTACTGGCTTTACTTTGTGACAAGTAGTTTTTAATGCTCCGTTATGGAAATGCGCATGGGCTTTAACTCATTAAACTCGTTGATGCACGTAACCATGAACAAGTCTTCTGTATTGAGAAAAAATTGTCCTACTCACCGGTTACTGTGTTATTGTCAATAGCACTTGCAGCAAGTGACCTCTAAGTAGTTCACATTGTCTCGCATTATTGCCTGTTATTCCAAACTAACTTATCTGAGGTTCACATTCGGTGTTTTAACATAGAGGCTCGAAGACCTCTCTGCAATCACAAATGAAAGGATTGGATGATAGTAGATGCAGACGAGATCGTCATGCCATCATCTGAGTGCTTGAACAATTGGTGACTTGTCTTATCAAATACCCCATTGAATTAAGTATCTTTTCACTGCTGTTTTGAATGATTTATGTATCTTCAGATATTTTTTCTCTGTTTCACTGGCTTGCTTGAGTGGTCTTGTGCCAAATGCGGCATTGCCGTTGTGTTAGCTATTACTACCCACACGTTTTTGTAGGCCCCGCAGCTCCCAGAAACCTTTTGTGAATCCATTTTCTAGGCCTGCTTGATATAATAAATTCTAAGATAATGCCGATTAAGTATTAGTCAATTATTCCTTCGTTGTTTTGTGCTAGATGGAGCGAAGCTGGCTAATCCCCAAGGTAATGCTCATCTCATTTAATGTGGCATGTGTTTCTTTTCCCCTTTTCGCCCTGGCATCTGTCTTTTGTTAAAAGAAAAAACAGTTTTTATTAAAAAAGTACGTCTTCATGTATGCATTTTAAGCTATTTGGTAAGTCTCCTATCATATACGACGTCTTGCATCCTCCTCGATACGTAAAAGGAATGAAACTGTTTGATATTTAGGTGGCTCCACAGGCTTCCCTGGGAATGCTAAGCTAGCAATGTTTAAGGGAGGGGATCCTGGTATGTCAGCGTTAATTTTGCTTACCTTCTTTGCTAATGACTTTCTCATCGTATAGTTTCGTCTAAAGTAGCAGATAAAAGTCAAGAATAGTCCCATGCTTAGGGATCCCGTGTTAGAACTATGGATATGCTTTGACCTCTGTTACTCCTTCCATCAATCTCACATTTTAACGTGTGATGATGTCGTCTAGGTGAAGGATCTGCGCCCTCTGCACCTACCGACGCGGTCGTGCTTGCCGTGGAACTGCAAGATTTTGATGGGTACTGGTTTCTGAGCGATGATTTGGCCAAACTCTTCAAAGCGACTCCTTCTCAGTTAAACTCTTCAAAGCCATCTGATGGTTAGTTCAGTAATACACACTGCGTGGCAACATAACCAACTTATCTGCCAACATGTCTGATTCATAATGAGAGAATGCCATCCCTAGGCTAGATCGACAGTAAACTCTCTTAATATGGGAGTAAAAGGAAATTGCCCCCTCTATCCGTTTTTTTAGTGAAAGACACAAAAATGTGGGCCACGGCACTTGTCGTTGCCTATCTACGAACACACATGGCTTCGAGGAAGGAGGAGTGGGAGATGGTGGTGCAGAAGGCCATGGACTGGTTGAAGGAGACTTGCCCCAACCCAGAGGCTCTCCTTGAGAAGGCCAAAACGGCACTGCAGAAACTCCTACCGAAACCATGACATGCGACTTTCTTAGCACTACTTTACTTTACACATCAACTGCTGAAACCGACTTCTTACCTTCTTATTTCATGAAATAAATGTTCAAAACATACTTTTTTGCGTGTAATGACTATGTGAGTGTGTGCTCTGAGGCAACATCTCAAAGGAGGCATCAATCGCTTTCAAGTGATTTCATTGGTAATGGTAGTGCAGTTTCTTCAATGCACCTGCAGTTGGCAGTAGGACTCGATGACCAAAAGACTTCCAACTACGGCTCCATTGGAGGTTCGCGGCCCTCGTGCAATCGGACTTGCGTGAAATCTCCTTTAACCTGTTATCTGAATAATACAGCTGCATAAGACGTCTCAAAAATGAAATGTTTCTTTTGAAACCCCAAAAAGAAGTCAAACTTTGTATGAATGTAGCGCCCTGAGACTTCTCCAAGGGGCTGCAGGCATGATCTCGGAGGCCAGTTTAATCAACAAAGGTCCTTCACCGAAACTCATCGTGTCACATAACCCATCTCCTCCCTTGAGCGTCATCCTCGAGGCTCGCCAAGGTCAACCTGCCGTGTGAGCTGCCATAAAGTAGTCGATGCTATAAAAGAACAGCCACCAACCAAATGTGCCAGCCACTGAATGTACCTACAACTGAGAGCATCTTTGAATGCAACATTACTGATACCTCTTGGTAAATCTACTGAGTCTAGAGTTTCGTCCTATTCAGGAAGTAGGTTGGAAGGAGTCGGTGGGTTGTGTTGACACTGGTTCAATAGCCAAGTTATTTGGCATAGGACGTGATTTGACAATGATCCTTAAAAAATAAGATCTAATGTTTGGTTTTTCTTGACCAGCAATGTCGATGTGGATTTGATGCAGGTAATAAAGAGGTGGAGGAGGTGTTGCGTGTTGCCGCAATTGACAATGCCAAACAGGTGCTGCGGACAGCTCTGGAATGGACATTTGCAACCTACTGGTGTCGTTTTACTTGTCAATAGTATTCTCGCGAAACATGGGCCTGGGTGTTTGCCTCACGCCGGGCTTATCATCCGACAATAAAATTGGAATTCTCGTCCTTCATGGTGGAGTCCGATTTTGCCTGCCATCAATGCAGCACTTCAAGACTTCCCTGATGCTTGGGAGAGATACAACACTGGGGTGGAGTATGCCTTGTGGACTCGCGGAAGGGTTAGGGACGATTGCCATGACCAGGAGCGTGTTCGGTCTAGGTGCGAAGTCGAAGCCTCTAAGTGATCGGGTTAGAGGACTGAGAGTTGAAGAAAGAAGTGAGGTACTACACAGCCCAGTTTTGACATTCAGCAGGACCGGGTTGCCACCGTTTATGCATTCGCATGCATCCGGTGAAGCAGGACACCGAAAATGCAATTTAACAAGAGTCTAGAATCTCGACGCACTACTCAACACTTCACTGGTGATGGAAAGACGAAAGTTGTCAATGACACCCATAATGCACGCACCAATGTAGCAAATCATCGGGTTTGGAAGTGGATCGTGTTATGCGTCCACCACTGCTGTGGAGCCACTCACCTCGTGTGCGGCAGCACGACCAGGTGTGCATCCTATTCAGGTGTACACGAAGCGGCCGACGTTCCAGGTTAGTGAGTGAACGGTTATGAAAATGATTGCTGTGTGTCAGCAGTGCTGAAAATCATCAGAAGTCGCGAAGGAAGCATCAGCGATGTGGGGACGAATGCGTGCAATTGCATTGCCTTCTCGGTCGACAAATGGCAATACTGCACCACACATCCGACGAACCGATTGACGTAGTGTACGGCAGCAAGAGGAATGAGGAAATGAAAGCAATGCTCACCCATGGAACAGCCACTCCTATATTGAAGTGGAAGAGTGACTTTCCTCTGTACGGCTGTGTAGAAAGACACGCTACTGTGTGGGCGTCGTGCACCAGGTACTGCTACACCCAGTGTTCATCTGCGTGTCCCTACTCCACGTCGTGGATATGTCCATGCCCTCTTTTGTGGTCAAAGACGCAAGCATCGCAGGCTGACGGTGGGGGTTTGAGCGCTTGAATGTGTGCACGATTCTAAGACGATTGCATATCCCTCATTGGCGGCCCTACATTCGGCAGGTCCTGACTCACGCCACTTACTATCACAAGCGGTTTAACCCTTATGGCAGAGTCGATTGATGAACTGACCTACGAACACCCTCCATTTGGTAAAAATGTACTTCGGTTTGAAAAGCCCAATGTTGACAACAGTTGAAGCCGTAATTGACCATCTCCTTGTCTTCAAGTCCTGGAGCCAAGCTCTCGAATATGCAAATGGAAAATTGCACAGCTACTATCATTGAAATGGCTCTAAGGCAACTTGGTGTCCATTTACTCGACGGTTGCGCCAAATGCATGCAAAAAAATTTGATTTCCAAATTTACTTCTTAAAATGAGAAGGCAAGAAGTTTGTTTCAACAATAGATGTGTGAAATAAAGTAGTAATAAGAGGATTGCGTATCACGGGTATGGCAGAGATTACTCCAGTGCCTTTACCACCTTCTCAATGAGTGTCTCTGGGTTGGGGCAATTCTCCTCCATCCAGTCCATGGCCTTCTGTACCACCATCTCGCACTCCTCCTTCCTCGAGGCCATGTGTGTGGGTGACAACAAGTGGAGTGGTCCAGATCTTCGTGTCATTCACTACAAAAAGAAAGAAAGGAAACTTTAAGAGACTAGCGCCTGTGCTGAGGAGAAGTTAAACTTTTAACCAAGCCTCACATTAAGGGAATTTGCTAAAAATGCAGCCTAGGAGTGACGTTCTCTCCCTATGAATGGTACATGTGGTTGAATTAGTTAGAAGGAGCTATATTTCATTGAAGATACGTCTACGTAGTGCATAACACTGAACTAATCGTTGGAAGGCTTTGAAGAAGTTAACTGAGAAGGAGTTGAGTTGAAGACTTTGGTCAACCGCGCCGGTGGGTACCGAAGGTGCAGATCCTTCACCTAGACAAAATCATTGCAAGATGAGATGCAAGATTGGTGGATAGAGTGCGCCTCTAGTTTTGGAACGAGATGCATTCGGCTTTTTCTAGCACTTCAAATGGAATTACTCCTTAACTCGATCTAATTAAAGAGGACATCAAACATGACCAATGAATTGAATATGACAGATTTGCACCTCCATTCGGTATAAGGGTATTGAACACTACACCATGGTGAAGCGTTTTACATAGACAAGGAACACGAAGAATTAGATGATCGAAGTAGCTGATGCATGCAGGTACATCAGCAACACCGTCACCAACGTCTCCGACAAATGCAAAGCGGCGACGAAGTACGGTGGACACACGGAGTGCTTACAAGGTGCTTTGCTCCCTTTCAATGAGGATAACTTCGTGTCCACCTGCTAAGATAAAGCCATCATGGACACTGAGGCGCCTTTAATTCACACAAGAATGATTTCAAAAAGATGATAATTTTTCCCATTGTCTTCCTTTTATGTAGTCAATGCATCACTTCTGTAGACGTTTATCCTCTCCCTCTCAGAACTCGTTGAAGCAGCTAATCTAAGTGATCGGGCACTCATTCCATCCTCGTTCTTCAACTTTTACTACTCCGAATAAGATTTCTAAACATCATCTTCTGCAAGTGGATATTGACGCGGTCAGTAATGACGCAGTGTTTCTCCAAGCTTCAAACGAAAATCAAAACATTTACTCTATCAAATGCAGAGATCATAAAAGACTTTAGGCGACTCGGTGGTTCGAGGCCTGGGTCTAGCGGGGGAGGCTACTCTCCTCCTCCTCCTCCTCCTCCTCCTCCTCCTCCTCCTCC